>CP125977.1:308046427-308407299 GCA_030063025.1 Avena longiglumis
CGGTTGTCGTGCCAACTCAAGGAGAGACCACAACTCGTTTGCCAAAAGGGGATAAGCAACGGATTTGTGCACTTGCCTTGGCGCGCTTTTTCCTCTCTCTTTTTGGCTTACAAGCTTGATATTCTGTTTGTATTGGGAGACTATGTATCTTTCTATTTTTTTATTCCTTTTTCTCCCTTTTTATACTACTATGTTAACTTTTGTATTTGGCCTCACACTCTCACTTTCCAAAGGCAAGTGCACAATGCTTAGACAAACACAAAATGAGTTGCTCTCATAAGATAGATACACACAAAAGAAGATATGGGGTTGTAAAAGAGGCGCTAGTTATACCTTTGGTATTGTTGACGACTTGAAACCGTTGGTGGGGATGATGTTCATGTGTCGCGGTGTCGTTGAGCGCGAGGTGAATGTTGTTGCGGTAGCTTTTGTTAGAAAGGCGACAAACATGCGAAACACGAACGAGCTAAAGAGGACAATCAGCAAACGAAGTTGAGGTGTCAAATAGAAAACAAAAACGGTCAGTTGCGGGCGGTAGTACCGCCTGGTACGACCGGTAGTACCGGAGACTTGCGGTAGTACCACTTGTACGACCGGTAGTACCGGTGACTTGCGGTAGTACCGCTCGTACAACCGGTAGTACCGCCAGGCGCGGAACTTGAACGAGATCAACTTGGCAAAATCCTCAAATTCGTGGTAATCTGACTGAAAGGCTGGGCTAGGAACATAAAAAGGCTATAGATCGACTCCAAAAGCAACAGATCTATGGACCAAAACTACGAAAAGCTCACCAAATCCAAAGATCAATCCGAAGGCAAATTGGGGCTCTTTTTGGTGGGATTTTCGATTTTAACGGAATAGAAGAAAAATTGTGGGGAAATTCGTGATCAACCTTGCTCTTGATACCAATATGTTATGGGGTAACCCCTTGGGGTGGCCCGATCTTTCACGAATCTCCGCGGGAATCGAGGGGAAAGCGGTGGAAGGGGGAAAGGGGATGAAATCCATGAACACACGCACACGAAGAACCCGATGAACTCACGCACACAAAACACGATACACGCCGATAACTCACGCCGGTGGCAACCGGTCCAACATAATCCCTAGGATCGGTGTTGGGCGAAGCTCTCTCTCCACGGCCAACAACAGGGGCGAGGTGCTTGGTGAGATCTAGACTACTTGGGGACGAGAAACCGAGATCCCAAGGCCTTGTACAACTTGAACGCACTAGGCAAGATCCAAGAGGTTGTGGATAATGGGGTGCCCCTTGGTAGGAGCATGAGACCAAATAGATGAAAGATCCTCAAAGGGGTGTCCTCAACTATTATTATCCAAGTCTAGGGTTTACAATAGAGGGTGGGGGATATATATAGGCCAGCCACATAAACAGGGGTAGTTTAGGAATGAAATGGGAAAATATAGAAAGGGGTACAGGGCGCTGGGCCGAACTGACGCGATAAGGTTCAGTTAAGACCGGTAGTACCGGTCGTAACCGGTAGTAGCGCTCAGGTGGCGGTAGTACCGCTGGCGGTCCTAGAGCTTCCATCTGAGTCGCCTGTAGCGAGCGGTAGAAGGAGGCGGTAGTATCGCCCACCGGTAGTACCGGTTCCTGGTCCGGTAGTACCGCAGTCGTCTGGGCTTTGGTTGGGTTCCTCCTGGAGCGTCCGGTAGCTGGGGCCGGTTGTGCCGCTTGAACCGGTAGTACCGGCTGTAGGGTCTGGTAGTACCGCTGGAGTCTGGCAGCGATTGGTTGCTTCCGCTCCGGTTTCCCCGTTCCATGGGTCCTTCTCTTCGTACCTGATGATGCACAGTGTATGCGTATGAAGTAGCAAGCCATCCAGGGGCGTATCGACATCACACAAGGAAAGGAGCGAGTTAACCTTGGCTTGTAGTAGCTTGGCTCGGGCGCGAGTCATTGGTCCACTGGGAGGGCTAGGTGTTTTAGATGGAGGTGCGTCCGTAGGACGGGATGCATCAGAAGTGCAAGCTTCTCTATCATGTCAACACTAGCCAGATTATTACAACTCTCTCCATCAATGATGGTCCTTATAGCTCTTTCCTTGACAACACCACGTGTTTGGAACAGGTTGTGGCGTTGATCATGCTCAAATTTGCTCAATTGCACACTCAACACACGTTGTGTAAATAAGCTCTTGTATTGATCAGAAGTTTCAGCTCCCATTACCTCTGTCTCTTCATCAGAATCACAATTGTCTCCATCTCGAGTAGAAATAAGGGCTAATGTATCTTCATCAAAGTCACTCGCTGAATCGTATTGACCATCATCACGCACCATCATAACACGTTGTGTTGTGCACTGTCTCTCAATATGACCAAAACCCCAGCACTTGCGGCATTGTATATCATTTGTTTTACCCGTGGAAGCCATAGAAGATGCACTACGAGCAGGAGGATTGGATGACGGTGGAGGATCAACTGACGGAAATATTGTGGTGGCCTTGGATGTGGTATTAGCTGGTGGAGAATCACGAGAAGAAGGCGCTGATTGTTGGGATGTCCAAGTGGATGTGCGACCTGCAGAATAATTAGTCCTCTTAGATGGTGTTTGGCGATCCTGCACTTCACGTTCAGCTTTGCAAGCAAGATGAAACAAACGAATGATGGAATTATATTCCTTATAGTCTAATATGTGTTGAATGTCCTTGTTTAATCCACCAAAGAAACGTGCAAGCATTTGTTCAGAAGTTTCAACAAGACCACAACGAACCATCCCCGTTTGCAATTCCTGTTAATACTCTTCTACATATTTTTTACCTTGTTCCAAACATGTCAGATTCTTTAGTAAATCACGTTGATAAGTGGGAGGCACAAAACTAACATGCATAGCAGTTTTTAAAGCAGTCCAAGTACGAGGAATAGTAGTAGGATTTAAACGACAATACTCAGACCACCAAAGGGAAGCAAATTTAGTAAATTCACATGTAGCAGCACTAACACGAATATTCTCAGGATATTTTAAACATGCAAAACATTGTTCTACTTCCATCTCCCATGTAAGATATGCATCAGGATTATATTTAACCTCAAAAGATGGAATATTTAATTTAAGCTTTGCAACATGATCATCGTCACGTACCGGTGGTCGAGCATTGCGGTGGTAATGTCGGGGTCGTCCAGCAGGGTGTGGAGGTTGTTCAACCTCCTCGTCAAACAGATCGTCGTCGTCGAGGTCGTAGTAGTACCCGTCATCTTCCCCCAATGTCGCAGCAGCAACCGCGGTGGAAGCCTGAGGTGCCTCAGCTGCAGCGGTAGCCGCCTGCGGTGCGACGGCAGCTGAACCAGCAGTACGACCCGTGATCAGAATGCGTCGTGCGCCATGCCGAGGTGCCAATGGGACGGGTGTGGGTGCCGACAATCTGTCCAAAACCTCCT
Source organism: Avena longiglumis (assembly GCA_030063025.1). NCBI lineage: Eukaryota > Viridiplantae > Streptophyta > Magnoliopsida > Poales > Poaceae > Avena > Avena longiglumis. The sequence goes on from CP125977.1 coordinate 308,049,821, forward strand.
TGAACGGAGCGTCAAGCTTGTCGTTGAAGGATTTCTCGAGTCCATCGATCTTGTCCATGGCATTGGTGATCTTGGTGTTAAACTCCTCTAGTCGCGCATTCACATCTTCAGCGGGACCGACCAATAGCTCGGAGAATTGGGCATGTAGTTCTTGGTTCGTCATTGTGGCAGGGTTACGCGAAGTATCTGCCATGGTTAGTCCTTTAAAAAGCACAGGTATATATGCCTATAACTACGGAAATATGGTGGAAGACACACGTAATTCGTCAAGCAATATATGAAACTCTTACAAGTTCTTACCAAACAGCAGGAAAAGGCGATGTGCAACCGCGAGGAGCAGTGGGTCCAGAGATTGAACCGAGCGATTACCAAGAGTCGAGACACCTCATGTCGAGAAATTTGTGGAGCTCTGGGAAGACTTAGCAAAGGGGTTAGCAATTATCAAAACAGCAATGAAAATGTTGAAAGAATGCTCAATGACGGTACTGTGCTGGTCCTAGGCTAGACCATACTAGAGACGCGAGCCTAGATCACCAGCGTTGTCACGACGCGACACAACAAGCAATGTAGGATGATATGGCACCCTGAAAAGCAAACTGAGATGTCGAAAAAAATTATGATGGCGAGTGTCTAGAACTGATCGACGGGGTCTAGAAACAGGTTAGCCGCAAAAAAAAATTTATCGAAATTTTTGTATGATGCTCCGGAAAGCGCGCTGGCGCCAAAAAAATATCGCTATAACGGCCGATGGAGAAAAGTGATCCCCGGAGCCGAAAATCAGTATAGCCAGAAAAAAAATTTAGAGGCGGTTCTAGACTTTTTTTTTGCTCTCCTGGACTTATGACTAAACTTTTAGCTCGACACGGACTTTAACTCAACATGGAAACAACAAGGAATGAGAGTAAAAAGAAATAACTAGGAAACAATAACTCAACTCGGACTCGTGCCGCGGCAGGAAAGGTGATCGGTCCGTGTCGCGGTAGGAAGGCGGTGGCGGAGTTTTAGGGTTTATGGTGGCCGGGTGTATGGAGGCGGAATATGGTGGCGGTGATCTACGAGTATGGCGGTGACTACTGTGATCAGAACTCGAAACCCTAATGGACGAGACACTAAGACCAGCAACTCGACGCGACGATGCAGACACAAATTCAACAATGCAAAACTAAAAAGATAATGCAAGGCGTAGATTGGTGATGGGATGGATCTAAACTCTAACTGTGTTTTTGGCTTTTTCATGGGTTATAGGTAAAACAGATCTAATCTACGAAAACAGTAAAATCTCACCGAGCAACCTGGAATCTGATACCACTTGATAGGGCAAAGGTGTCCGATCTTTCGATGAGATGATAATGGTCGATTTGGTGGAGTTCGGGCTTGACGATCCGACTACACGTGTGGGCACGAGCGCCAATGCAATCGCTAGGACAATCTCCTGGAGGTTACTGATCCTACGGAAACACGATCAGCCTGACCAGCGAGGGTCTTAATTTCTACCTGAAATTGAGAATAAGTAAGAACTAATATTGCAATCAAGATATTGCGGATTTAGATGAAAGCTTTATTGAATAGGTTAGATCCTGTATAGGTGCGAAGTACAAGAGGCCTCTGCGACGCTAGAGCCTTGGCGAAGTTGCTATGATGGCTAACTTAATGTCTAAACAAAATTCGAGTCTATGGTGACGGCTAAGGGAAGTATTTAAGGAGGAAAAGGTGGGGTTTCGGCCAGCCATAGAAGTGGTGGCCAAATCCAACCCTAGAAGTACTTTTCTCCTCAAATACGGACTCTAAAAAGTGGCTATTTAAAATCCTGCTAAAATTACATGGGCCTGGCCCAAAATAAAGGTATCGCGGCACCATATTAAGCTATGGACGAATTTGTAAAGTATTGATCTTGAATATTTCGTCCAAGCCTTCTTTCTTCATTATGGTGGCCTCAAAGTTCTGAAATCTTCATCCGTGGCCTTCTCTTGAATCATCACATGCTTGCTGCCATCTCCATGCATGATCATGCTCCAATGCTTGTCCCTCTCATCCATGCTTGGTCCATCATTCCTAAGAGTAAGAAATACATCTGATTTAGGCAGCATCATATTCTCATGTATGTGAGGAATAGTTCCAAGAAACGAAAGTACCTGATAGTTAAGTTATTTGGCACGACGAGTGATAGGTCCTTGTATGTGTGTAGCTGTAGGTACAAAGGTTGTATCAATAGATGGGATGTCCACATTACTCAGTTTCTTTCTCAAGATTCACTTCAATCTTTTGACGAGATTCATTTATAATATGTTGTGGTGTCATGGGCCGCAAAGTAATGTCTCTACCATGCCAATTCATATGATATGTGTTGGCTCTCCCATTGTGTTGCACATTGCGATCATATTGCCATGGGCGGCCTAACAACAAATGACACACGGTCATAGGAACCACATCAAATTCAATGTTATCTTTATATGGTCCAATCTGAAATTCCACACGCACAATGTAGCTAACGTTCATCTCTCCATTATCACTCAGCCACTGAATATAATATGGATTGGGGTGCGGTAAATACTTCAGTTTCAACTTTGCAGAAAGCTCTTTACTATCCAAATTGCGACAGCTACCACCATCAACTATCACTTTGCACGCCTTGCCAGGACCAACAATAGCCTTTGTTTGGAACAAATTGCATCGCTGATTTTTAGAGCTAGGCGTAACATTCAGAACTTTCTGTGAGCAAACAATGGTGAGATAGTGAGTCGCATATGCATCAATAGGACCATCACTTGAATAACCTTCATCATCCAAAGCTTCAGACTCAGACTCAGGGTCAGCATCATCATCGGTTTCATACTCGTTGTCCTCATTAATCAGCATCACTTTCTTGTTAGGACAATACTTCCTAAGGTGACCCAAGACACCACATGTGTGACAAGCCATGTCCCGGTTTCTTGAGGTAGATGAAGATGAACCAGTACCACTAGCTACAGGTTTTTCTATTTTCTTTGCATTCGAAACAACAATATCTAACTTGTTCGATGACGAAGCACGGAGACCTGAATTGGTACTTTGCGGGGGTACGCTACCAGCTGGTCGTGGTGTGAAACGACCACTAGCTGGAGAAGAACGAGATTTATATTTGGCTTCTTCAGCCAACTGAGCTTCATCTTCACGTGCATGATGTAATAGATCATTCATATCATGATATTGGTGATGCCGAATAGTGCACTTGATATTATACGTCAAACCTGAGAGGAAACGCTGCAAGGTTTGTTCGGGCTCTTCGCGTACTCTAGCATGCTGCATAATCAACTCCATCTCCTGATAATAATCATCAACACTCTTCGTGCCTTGCTTCAAATTCTACAGTTTATCATAGAGAGAATGAATGTAGTTGCGCGGAATAAATCTGTCATGCATCACTTGCTTCATAGTTCTCCATGTAATAATTGGGGGGGTCACCTTCTTCTTTCCTTGTACGCACAAGATTATCCCACCAACGCAAAGCATACCCATCAAATTCAGAAGATGCTAACTTGAGTTTTCTATCCTCGGTGTATTCATGCAAACGCCATAATTTCTCTATCTTCGGCTCCCATATAAGATGTTCTTCAACATCATCAGAGCCCTCAAACTTGGGAAGAGAAAATTTTGGTTTCCCTAGCCCATCCTCTTGCTGAACCTCAGTATTAGCAAAATTAGGAGGTGCACCGAAAGGAGCAAAACTACGGCCATGAGGTATAGCAGCACCTCGTCCTCCATTGCCACGGCCTGCAGGATGTGCAGCAGGAGCAGTTGCATCATCATCAAAATGTCCATGATTGTCACCATGAATACTTGCATCACCATCTTCCTCCTCAGCATTTTGTTGCTGATTGTGCTGAAGATCAACAGTTGCTTGCAACGTAGTCACAACTCGTGTTAAATCAGTGATAGAACGCTGCATTGCAGTCATGGTGTCTTGAGTGGTGGCAGCTGTTTCTTTTGCCTCTTTAAGTTCCAAATCAATAACACGCGCATCTTCGTGTATATTGGTAACAGCAACATCTATCTGACGTGTCAAGTGATCACGCAAGGCTTCATATTCATTCCAATGCACCAAAGCAGTAGGATCCTTTTTCATCTGCACATTAACACTCTCAGACATGATTAGTAGGTTAGTGCAAACAAAAATAGGTGTATGGTGGAACTCTCACAACTCACTTGAAACTGAAAGAAAACAATGTATCTTACCGTTCCAAAGTGAATTAGGATAGCTTTCCAACTTGTATGAGCAGAACATGCACGGATGTGACGAAGCGAATACCGAGGGAAAGATTATCACACGACAACTAGGGGTATATAGTGGAGCTTGGTATGGATACCTAACAACACCAATTCATAAAAGTGTTGATCGTATGAAAAAGACCCACGGAAACACACATAGTGGAGATAAATGGGGCAATTGCAACTCTGAAAAGGAGCTCAAAATTAAGGTATATCGGAGTAATACTCGTGTTGCAATGCACAAGGAGAGACGCTAGCAATGACTCAACAAAACGAGCACCAGATTGCTAAACTAAGCAGCCCGAAGAGCACTAAGCACGCTAGTCTCGTAGGATAGTTCTAGACACCAAGAAAGGCTTACTAAGGGTCACAAAGATAGGAACGCTATGTGAAATAAGTAAAAAAAATTGACCTGAAAAATGGTCTCTGCCACGGCAGAAAAAAGGGCCTAAATCCTGCCGCGATAGCATAGGAAAAAATTCTCGTGTGAGCACAGACTAGTTTGTGGTCTGGCGAGGGGCTCTTTTTTTTCTCAGACTCCACATTAAACCTGATAAACGTCTGTGGTCGAGCGAGGCGCATCCGCGTGATTTTTTTTCAATGTGAGCTTTGCTTTCTCGTGGGAGGCTCACTTACAGATTAGATCGGATTTTTTTTTTCCAAAATAGATCTAGCAACTCCAACTCAAAAAAAAAGATCTACTAGATCTAAAACTCGAGAACACGACGAACAGTCTAGAAACAGTCTAAAACTTCGATTATGAGACAAACTTAGGCGAAAACTGGACAAAAACTAGACAAAAACTATGACTCAGATTTAGAAGAAAGGCTACACAAAAAGAATACGATCAGCAACTAGAACTCACGAACAGTGTTATCTAGGCTATGGCAATAAACTATGGCCCAGTTCTTTTGAGCTTTGGCTTGTGCATAAGCCACTCTGGCTTGAGTTGTCCAGAAAAACCGTAGTAGAAATAAGCTGAAGAGAAACTATGGTCCAGTTCTTTTTCGCTTCTACTATCCTAGCTTATTATCGGAGCAGTACATGAAAAGTCCATAATGCCACTGAAATGAATTTGCATATATTACTGTTTTATCAGAAATATAAGCATAGCTTACTCTTTTACACATATCCAGAACTAAACACACATCATATATTCACTAGTACAACGACCATCTCAATTTCAACACAGAAACTGGTTGTATGCATATTGACACCTAAAATTCTTGGAAACAGAATCAGAACACTTTTGTTAGCTAACACCACACCAGCTCTGGATTGCAGTGGTCATGATAATCACGGCAGACACCATGATTTTTTTCTTTGACTGTCCATAATTCGATCTGTGTCATATTCCATTGCATCACTCATATGGAAGGACATCTACTCCTAATTTCAGTAAGTAGTAGGCGAGGCTGGAGCTTGAGCACACCTGGGTTGAGGAAACCGGTAGTAGGAACAAGCGAGACGGAGGCGCGAGATACGGCCACAATGAACGACCATCAGTAGCCGGGCTCGGCTCGATCTGGACCAACCAGAGTGGGTGTCCACGGGCTCTCCCTCCATGGAATGGAATTGGCCCAGCTTGAGGATGATTTTGGCAGCGGCGCGGGGTGGTGAGGGGCGGCCTCCGGCGGCGGGATGGCCCGTTGCGGCGGCGGAGGCAGAGGAACCCTAGCTGGGTGTCTTTTGGGAGGGAGGACGGGAACCTGCTCTAGTTCAGATAACTGTTTGGGTCTGGCTGGAAGGGGCACAGACGCACAGTCTCACAGGTGCTGCCTTGTGGTGGCATTTGGACGTAAATACTGAAAAGAATAGGGGTATAGCCTTGTACCGTTTGGGCTGAGTCCGGGAAGCTGCGGGAAGCTGGGGTATCCCGGCTTCTCCCCACTGTGAAGAAATCAAAGAAGCCGGCTGTCCCCCAAAACGTCTTAAAATCGAGTTCTTTTTGGCTTGAGCTTATTTTCACCTCTAAGCCCTCCAAAAGCTCCAAAAGAACTGGGCCTATGAACCCTAATATTTTTGTGTGGCTTTTTCTGTATAGGATTAAAACAACTATTCTATATGGATGAATTGCTTACCGAGTAAACCTGAGAATCTGATACCAAGGTGATAAGGGGTGGCCCGATCTTCTCGCTGAGCACGTCGTAGATGATGGTGGATGTAATGGAGATAACTTGTGGGATGCTGTTAATCACCGGTTGTTCCCCCGCTGCCAATGCAACAGATCTCAACCCAGATGGTATTCGCAACTTCACACACTTGCACACGTAGCCGCTGACCACGAAGCGGTTTGTAGTCTACCAATTCCCAATGGAACAACAAAAAACATGAAGACTTTCAGTAGCAAACTCCAGATCGAATCAAAGTGGAGGTATGGTAGATATTCCTAATCGAATCAAAGAGGAACATATAATTTCACATGATTGCTTGCAGCAGTTCAACGAAACAAGTATTGGTTTAATCTAAACATGGTCTAACCCTAATTGCGACGGCTGCTGGGGTATATATGAGGGCTGGGGCGTCCTCCCTCATAATTGGGCCTAAAAACAGCCATAACTTGTCCCAAACTGACTCAGTTCGACTCAAACTGATACATACCGACCCATAGATGGGTTTGTCCTAATTGGCACGCAGGCCAAACGTCGTGGAACACTTCAGACATGTATTTCTAGGTGCTCCCCATCCCTCTCTTGATCATACGTGATTTCCTTATTGTATCCTACTGCGCATGCCTCCCTCTCCTCCCTCGCGCACTTGCTGATATTGGAAATCAGTGCTTGTTCTTCTTGTTGCAAATCTCCTTCTTCTCCACGTGCAACGCTTGTGTTATCAACAAACCTGATCATACAAATATGCATAGACTTAGGCAGTATAAAGTTTTCATCAATTAAAATATCATATTCAATTAAGAGTGAATTCACCCGTTGGCCTAGTAGCTTTGCACGTGCCCTTGTGATTGGTCCAATTCTGATTTCATTGGACTTGTATTGTGCAGCAACATCATCATCATCATTGGGAGATAATGGTATAGGACTAGAGATATCCTCATCAGTTGATCCCTTCCTTTGTAACTCCTTGTGTTTCCTCCCTCTCCTCCCTCGCGCTTGCTTCATTGATCAACACACCTTGCTCCATGTGCGTCGGCTCCTTGCTCCGTGCTATACCTTCTTCTCCAATGTACCTAATCATACAATAACACAAAGGCTTAGGCAGTATAAAATTCTCATTAAGTAAAACATCAGGCTCATTAAGAAACAAATTCACCTGTTGTTCTAGTAGCTTAGCACGAGCTCTTGTAATTGGTCCAATTCTAATCTCATTGGACTTATCCTTGTTAGTAGCAGCTGGAACATCATCAGTAGTAACTGGGGTAGGTGTAAGTATAGGGATGTCCTCATCATCTCCCCCCTTCAAAAGGCGTCGACCTCGACGCTCCAAGGTCTTCTCCATCATATGGTGATAAATCAGCAACATTGAAACTGTTGCTAACTCCACCAAATTCAGCAATAGGTATATCAATCGAGTAGGCATTATCATTAATCTTGGATAACACCTTGTAAGGACCAGCACCACGCAGCTTCAACTTGGATTGGCGCAGCAATGGGAACCTATCCTTGCGCAGATGTACCCAAACCATATCACCGGGCTTAAACAACACTTCCTTCCTTGCTTGATTTCTGGCAGCAGCAATGTTCTTGCCTTTCTTCTCAATAGCCTCTCGAGTCTTCTCATGAATCTTTTTCACATATTCTGCACGTCTTGATGCCTCCATATCAACTCTCTCATGTAATGGTAAAGGCAACAAATCCAGTGGCGTCAATGGCTTGAAACCATACACCACCTCAAAAGGACAAAGTTGAGTGGTTGAATGCACTGCCCTATTGTAAGCAAACTCGACATGTGGGAAACACTCTTCCCACTCCCTCAGATTCTTCTTTATCATAGTTCTTAATAGTTGTGACAATGTTCTATTCACCACCTCTGTCTGACCATCTGTCTGGGGATGACAAGTAGTACTGAATAGTAGCTTCGTTCCCAGCTTCCCCCATAAAGTCTTCCAAAAGTAGATCATAAACTTCACATCCCGATCAGAAACAATTGTTCTTGGTACGCCATGTAATCTCACAATGTCCCTGAAAAACAGGTTAGCAACATGCGACGCATCGTCGCTTTTGTGGCAGGCAATAAAATGAGCCATCTTAGAGAATCTATCTACTACCACAAATATAGAATCATGCCCTCTCCGGGTTTTAGGTAGACCTAGCACAAAATCCATACTAATGTCTTCCCATGGTGTAGTGGGTGCAGAGAGAGGGGTATACAAACCATGAGGCTTGAATTTCGATTTCGACTTGTGGCATGTAATACATCGGCTTACAAATCTGTACACATCACGCCTCATCTTGGGCCAATAAAAATGATCAGAAAGCATGAGTAATGTCTTTTCACGCCCAAAGTGACCCATCAAACCACCATCATGTGATTCCTGCACTAAGAACAAATGCAACGCCGATTCTGGAATACATAGTTTTTTAGCTCGAAACAAATATCCATCATGTATATGATACCTATCCCATGCGTTTTGAAGAGCACACAAACGATATGGTTCGGAAAAATCATTATCAGTTGCATAAAGTGCACAAATACTCTATAATCCAGGAATTTTAACATCAAGATTCGTTAATAGCATGTTTTTCCTAGACAAAGCATCGACAACTACATTCTCTTTTCCCTTCTTATATTGAATGATGTATGGAAAAGATTCAATAAACTCAACCCATTTAGCTAATCTCCTATGCAAGTTTGATTGAGCTTTTAGATACTTTAAAGCTTCATGATCAGAATGTATGATACTCTTTTGTCCACAAATAATGTTGCCAAACTTCTAGTACTCTAACAAGTGCATACAATTCTTTATCATATATAGGATAGTTCAATCTAGCACCAGTAAGTTTCTCAGAAAAATATGCTATAGGGAGACCCTCTTGCATCAAAACGCCAACAATACCTATACCACTAGCATCACATTCAACTTCAAATTGCTTTGTAAAATCAGGCAATGCAAGTAATGGTGCAGAAGTAAGCAAATGTTTTAATGTATCAAATGCAATGTCTTGGGCTGCGCCCCACACAAATGTCACACCTTTCTTAGTCAAATCATTCAATGGTGCAGCAATAGTGCTAAAATCCTTCACAAAGCGCCTATAGAATCCAGCTAATCCATGGAAACTACGCACTTGACTAACATTCATGGGAATAGGCCAATTCTGAATTGATTCAATTTTAGATTGATCTACTTCTACCCCATGCTTAGATACAACATACCCCAAAAATATGACCTTATCTTTTGCAAATGTGCACTTCTCAAGGTTATCATACAATTTATTATCATGCAACACTTGCAAAACTTGTCGGATATGATTACAATGTGCAGTTTCGTTGTGGCTATAGATAAGAATATCATCAAAATAAACAACCACAAAACAACCAATGAATTCTCTCAAAACATGATTCATTAATCTCATGAATGTACAAGGTGCATTAGTAAGCCCAAAAGGCATGACTAGCCATTCATATAAGCCAAATTTAGTTTTGAAAGCAGTTTTCCACTCATCCCCTTCTTTCATCCTAATTTGATGATAACCACTACGAAAATCAATCTTAGAGAAAACAGCAGCAGCACTCAATTCGTCAAGCATATCTTCTAAGCGTGGAATAGGATGACGATATCGAATAGTGATGTTATTAACAGCTCTACAATCTACACACATGCGCCATGTACCATCTTTCTTAGGAACTAAAATAACAAGAACAGCACAAGGGCTAAGAGAAACACGAATGTACCCTTTGTCGAGTAGTGCATGTACTTGTTTCTGTATCTCCTTAGTTTCTTCGGGGTTGGTCCTGTAGGGTGCACGGTTAGGTAATGTGGCTCCTGGAATAAGATCAATCTAATGCTCCATGCCACGCATGGGAGGAAGTCCAGCGGGCACCTCCTCTGGAAACACATCACCAAAGTCCTACAAAACAGTAGAGACACCAAGAGAAATAGGGGTCATGTCGTTAGAAACTAAAACCTCGCCCTTATATATGAGCACAAGCGGCATGGCACTAGGATCCTCTCAAAACTCTCTCATATCTTCCTTGGTGGCTAGCATTAATAGGTTAGGCACTCTCTCTCTTTTCGTTATATCACTCTTTGTAGGCTCCATAACATCATGTACAGCTGCAACACTCTCACGTCCTCCAACAGATGCATCTTTCAAATTCACCTCTATTTTTTGTCTAGACTCATTGACAATCTGTTGTGGTGTCATTGGTTGCAGGTTAATCTTCTTGCCTTTAAACTCCAAGTGATAAGTATTGGCACGGCCATTTTGTTGCACATGGCGATCATATAACCAAGGCCGGCCCAATAAAAAGTGGCAAACTGTCATAGGAACCACATCAAAATCAATAGAATCTCTGTATGGCCCTATTTGAAAGTTCACTCTCACCATATGGTTTACCTTCATCTCACCACTGTCACTTAACCACTGTATGTAGTATGGCTTGGGATGAGGTAAATAAGATAAATTCAGCTTGGCACATAACTCCTTGCTTGCAAGATTCCTGCAGCTGCCTCCATCAATAATTACTTTGCAAGCTTTGTTAGGGCCAACGAGAGCTTTTGTTTGGAACAAATTGCAGCGCTGAGAGTCAAGCACTGGCTGCACAGTAAGAATGCGTGGAGATACTACTATAGTAGGTGCATGCTCAGGAAAGGCATCCATACCTTCCTCTTCAGAAGCAGCATCATGGTCATCACGATCAACATCATCTCCACTCTCATACTCTCCTTGATCATTGACAAACATCACCTTGCGGTTTGGACAATCTCTCATGTAGTGACCTTTACCTCCGCAAGTGTGACACTCCACATCGCGAGTACGTGCAGTTGACATATTCGAACCTAAACTAGCCGCAGGATCAGCTGGTTTCTTAGCATTAGAACCGAAAGAGGGCGATGGAACAGGCTTGGCCGCTGATGTAGAAGGGTAGATGGTCGCGGTAGGAGGCGCCATAGGAGATGACGTGGCCCTAGGGAACCGGCTAGTAGCTGGAAAATGACGTGCCTTAGCTTCCTCCGCGAGCTGTGACTCGGGCTCTCTAGCATGATGCAACAGCTCGTTCATGTCCTGATACTTGTGATGACACACTATGATCTTTCTTGGTAACCTCAAATTGTTGAGAAATCGTTGCATGGTCATCTCAAGTGATTCTCGGATTTGAGCACGTTGCATAAGCATCTCCATCTCCATGTAGTACTCATCAACTATCAAGTTCCCTTGCTTCAATTGTGTCAACTTGTCAAAAAACGGAGCGCAAGTAATTGGTGGGTACAAAACGTTCCTTCATGATACGCTTCATCTCTTGCCAAGTCATCACCGGAAGGTCATTGTCATCCCTTCTATGCTGAACAAGAGCATCCCACCATCGCAAAACATAACCATCAAATTCTGACGCTGCAAGTTTGACCTTCTTTTCTTCAGTATACTCATACAAGCGCCAAAGCTTCTCTATATTTAACTCCCATGTCAAATAATCTTCCGGATCAATGGAACCATCAAACTTGGGAATTGAGAATTTAGGATTGCCCAAACCATCATCAACTGGCTGTATAGGTACACGCTGAGCACGACCGATAGGGGCAAAACCACGACCATGTAATGGTGCAAGTGCAGGAGCATTAGGGCATCCCCTGCCTAGTGGCGCAGCACCAGCAACACTGCCATCAGCTTCATCCTCGAGCTCCTCATACATTGGTTGGTGCTGTCGTTGCTCAATAGCAAGTGTCAAGGCCTCTACGGAACGCTGCAAAGCTGTCACATTCGTGTTGAGGTCTGTCACTTGTTTCTTGATAGTAGCCACGTCCTGAACGTTTGCTTCCAAAGTCACTTGCACATCCTGAAGACTCTTGTCAATTGCATCTGTTGTGTTATTAAACACTAGTGTCAAATGGGATCTCAATGCTTCATATTCCCGCCAATTGACAAGATCATCATCCTTCTTTTTCTGTGCTACAACATCAGAAGCACTAGTAGACATGATTAGTGCAATAAATAAAATCTTTTTGGTGGAACACTCAACTCACTCACAACTGACAAGAAAGTAGATCTTACTGTTCCAAGTGAATAGAGATGCGTAACCAAAACGATATCAAGACTGATGCATTGATGTGATGAAGTGAATATCAAGGGTATAGAGAATGATCACAGGACACACAAGTTATTTATGGTGGAGCTGTAGGTATGGAATCCTAACTACACCGCAAACAAGTCCTAGTGCTGATTGTACAAACACCCAAGAAACACACACGTGGGGACAAAAGTGGCAGTGCAACTATGTAGGGAGTTGCACTACGCTGGAGAGACACTAGCAAGGCTCAATGTCACAGGAACAAGATTGCTCAATCTATCGATGCACAAAGAAATCAGTAGGCCTCTTGCACAATTCACGTCTCCTTTGTTCATTCTTTTTTTTTTGATATAATCCTTTTTCTTTTTGCTCTATTCTCTCTTTTTTTGTTTTATACTATGAAGCACACTTTGATCATGACCAATTCACAAACACAACACCACAACCTATGAGTAGCCTAGAGGAGCGGAAACTAGTCTCAATGGGAAAGTTCCTAACACGTAAGTATGAATGGTTGTGGCTAAAGGTTGCAAGAAAAACAATGATCAAAAGTTGATGTGTCAAGTTGTCGCGGCAGAAAAACAGGGCATAAATGTGACGTGGCAGAAATCTGGCAGCCTTGTCGCGGCAGAAAAAGAGGCCTTTTCTCTGCCGTGGCAGACCAAGACTCAATTTTTTTTGATAATCCGAATTGGCAATAGTAATCTAAGAGGAATATTTGCTTGGATCGGATCTGAGGTGATGGCGGCGGAAAAAAAGGATGGAAAAAACGACTAGAAACAGAAACTAACTATTAGAAGAAATCTAGATTGAATCTAATGGATGAACACGACCAGCAACTAAAACTTGAAAGCAATGTAATCTAGTCTATGGCAAATCTTTTTGTGAGGCTTTTTCTGTATAGGACTAAAACATAACTAATCTATGGATAGGTTTGTGGATGCTCACCGAGTAAACGAGGAAATCTGATACCAAGATGATATGGGGTGGCCCGATCTTCTTAGCAAGCACTTATCGATGATGATGGTGGATGATAGATAACTAGACTGTAGATATGAACTCTCCCGCTCGAACCCTGATGCCAATGCAACAGATCTCGAACCCTATGGGATATTCACAACACCACGCTCTTGCGCACGCAGCCGTCGACCACGAACGGTAGTTTGCAATCTACGGATTCCCAGTGGAACAACAGATCACACTCAATTGCAATTGTATAACTCGATCACAAGTAATTCCAGAGGTTCTAGATAGAAACAACTCCAAAATATTTTAACGTGGTCTAACTCGAAAGAAACAGTACCCCCATCTATTTAAGAGAGAGGGGACAGCTAGGCTAAGAGTCCAAGACGCAAACGACTACAACTTAGATACATGCCGACCCAGGTGGGACAGCTTTCTAAGCGCACAGGCCTGTTCCTGCTGTGGCAGCATATTGGGCCTAAAACATGCCGCGACAGGACTCTTCTGAAGTGGCAGTATTTCAGCCACTTTCTGTGTCGTGGCCGGATTTGGCATCGTTTCTCTGCCACGGCAGAGGCTCTGCTAGGGGTTGATCCCTTCCTTTGTAACTCCTTGCGCCTCCTCCCTCTCCTCCCTCACGCTTACTTCATTGATCAACACACTTGCTCCATGTGCTTCAGCTCCTTGCTCCGTGCTATACCTTCTTCTCCAATGTACCTAATCATACAATAACACAAAGACTTAGGCAGTATAAAATTCTCATTAAGTAAAACATCAGGCTCATTAAGAAACAAATTCACCTGTTGTTCTAGTATCTTAGCACGAGCTCTTGTAATTGGTCCAATTCTAATCTCATTAGACTTATCCTTGCTAGTAGCAGCTGGAACATCATTAGTAGTAACTGGGGTAGGTGTAAGTATAGGGATGTCCTCATCAGATCATGAATAATATGTATTGAAAAACGTTTTTTTGTTTCACATGCAAAAAACATAGCATAGTGGCAATCAGCTTGTCCCTCATAGAGTAGCAATACAATGCATAGGACACAAAGTTCAAAAGGGTGACTAGAAACAAGTAGCACAAGAACAAGTAATAACACAATATGCATCAATTAATAAGCTTTGGAACATTGCACACAGAATGACAACTATGATCTCTTAATGGTTCTTAAAGGTAGAAGGTGGAGACTCAATAATGATGGTAGAAAGGCCTTTTTGTAAAGGAAGCGGGGATTACAAGTTTCAAAAAGATATTCCAAAAATTATGGTACTTATTAGCTTTCATCCCTCATTGCCCCTATCATAAGCATCTTGAAGTGGTTAAGGTTAAAGTGGCAAAGCTAGAGTATATGCTTTACAAAGTATAAGTTGGCAATCTCAAGTCCCTTGGCTATGAGGGCTACACCTCATGGATACTCAACTTAGGGCCCAGGCAAGTTCTTGTCACTATAAGTATTTGCATATCATTGAGAATCGCCAACGGGGTACCCCTTGCCCATGGTACACGAGCTTTCCCATAACCAAAATGACAAGGCAAGCAGACAATGAGCATCTCAGCAATCTTCTTATGTACCATGGGAATATGGTGTTTTTTCTCTCTTTCCTCTTTTCTCAATGTGTCTCTCTTTTTTTAATAAGAAGAATGCTTCATAGATGTCATTATGGTGATGCTGCAAGTTTCCACCATGATTAGGCATGGCTTAGGCTAGTGGACCAGGCGTTTCTCTAACACAGAATACAAACTCCGTGGACTTATAAGTTCCCACTTCATTTCACACCGGTAACATCCATAGACAAAAGAGCATGATATCAACGGAGTACAAAAAGTACAAGTGCAATGTTGAAAACGTTCCCCGTGACAGCACGGTTCTGCTAATCCCAACTTATAAGTGCAAGCATATACAATAAAGTTGCCTCAATGGTTCAAGTTTATTAGGGGCAAAGAATAAAATGTGCCATCAAGTTCGCGAGGGATTTAATCACTAAGTTTTCACAAAACAAAATAGTTTTTAATTGGAAGATAGTTGAAAACAAGAATATACTTGGAATGGTGTAACACACCATGCATAAGAGTTTATAGTGGACACTACCTCAATAGAAGCGAGATAAACTCCCTTGACTACAAGTACAACACATGACATAGATTCCCTCACATCTTCAACAAAATCACTTGGGTTGGAAATAACATGGTCTTCTCCTCCACTTTAGAAATAGGCTTCTCCATGCTCTTTATAAAAATAAAAATCTAGATATTGTTCCATATAAAGGAATAAGAAGATTCCAGACTACAGTGTGTAGCATCAACATCATATTGCCAAGGCCTCCCAAGAAGAATATGGCTGGCATCCATATCCACAACATCACACAACACATTTGAGCGATAGTTTTTACCCAATGAAAGAGACACATGGCACTGCATGGTAATCCTCATGCTTACTCCCTTCTTGATCCAGCCAATAGTGTAAGGATTCGGGTGAGGATGTGTCTCAAGCTTCAAATACTCCACAAGCTTTTGAGAAACCAAATTCTCACAGCTGCAGCTGTCGACCACCAATTTGCATACCTTGACATTAATAGTGCACTTGCTCTCAAAGATTTTCTTTCTTTGTGTATCTTCAGGCTGTATTGGAGAGCGCAGGAGCCGCTGAATTACATAGACAACCTCTTCGCCTTCTTCTTCGCAGAATTCTTGTTCACGAGTCATTCAGATTCTTCTCTTCCAATGCTTCCTCACTGCTTGATTCTTGGTGAAAAGTGTTAACAAACTTGATCTTTGGACAACTGCTGGATATATGTCCTTCTTCACCACACTTGTAACACTTGATTTCTTCTCACTCTCAACATCTCCATTCTTCAGATCCCCACACTTGGGTTTTGCAATCAAATAGGGTTATGACTTTTCTTTCGTGAGGAGTGCAAGTCATGTATGGATCTATATCAGATTCAATATCACATGTTGTTCCAAAGAGTTTGCATTCATCTAATACCTTTTCAGGATCAATATCCAAATCATCATATGAATCAAGAATTGGTAGAATCACTTCAGTACCCAACCGGTAAAAAGGATTTCGAGGATATAGTTTACGAAACTTAGCATCAAACTCATCAATTAATAATATATGAAATAGTACTTGTGTTAGTTAACCTATAACTGGAATATGATTCAAATACTGCCCATTTTAATTTGTATTTAAAATATGCCTAATTGGTAGGTGAACAAAGCTATCAATCAGTCTTTTTTCAATATCAATTTGAGAGCGAGGTCCTGACCCGATATGAGGATGTTCTTTATACGAGATGGGATACCAATGTCCTTCTAGCTTCAACAAGCAATGATTCATATCTGGTTGAGAGAGATGAGATTCGCAACATCTTAAATCATGTGAATCTAAGTGGACTTATTCATGTCTTAGAGCGTGATGGCGGGTGCCTGGGGGTTAACTGTGACAAGTCAGTGTTATTCCTTGATGCGGATGGTTATGTTAGTGTCATTCAAGCAGACGAGGGTGAGATTGACGATGATAGAGATTAGAGATTGATTTCTAATTTCTATAAAGGGATAGAATGGATATCTTGATTATTGATTGAGTAATCTATTCATAATAATGAGTATCCCTCATCTAGGGAAACCTTAATGTTCTGCACATGGAAAAATCAAAGGCGATATAAGGTTCATCGATAGAGAAGATGGTTGTTCTACACAGTGAGGACATGGGGACGGTGCATTTTACAAGAGAATGGGTCACACCTGTTTTTCTTAACTGACCTGTTCCTTCTATATTGGTCAGATCAGCACGAAACGATAGATACTATGTTCTTCCAAAGTCGGAGGAAGATGTCGGAAAATGAAGCTTGAAATCGCTGACCCCACATTTTCTGATTTCTCATATCCTTCCTGTACAATCAGCCACAGGCCTCCCCTCATACGATCTGCGGCCCATTGGGATTCTACTTGGATCTCCTTTTCCTTCAGCTTCTCTCTGTCAATGAGTCAACGTTTCCCAACTCAGGTACTACACTAGTTAAGGATGTGTTGCCTTACGTTGAAGCTACTGATAACTCTCCATATTCTTTTTTCCTTAGCCTCAATTAACATAACGACATTTCATATTTTATATGTCTCGCTTCGCATCCACTTTTCGCACTATTTTTAGCATACCGCTCCTAAGGTTTGCTGATGAATAGCGTATTGGGGTGTGGAGATGAACAATTCACTATTGGTGGACAGGAATCAATACCGATGGGAGGAGGTGGTTTACGGAAGCGAGACATACTTCATGGACACATAACTAAGTAGGACTACGATGACCCAGTAGATTCCCCAAGGCAGGCGTCCAGCTACTACGCCAGTACTTTCGTTGGCATTACAACACACGTAGCAATGGTTTTGTGCAAAATTGGTTCACGTCAGAAGAGGAACATCACATTTGCGCATTCCTTCCATTCCTTGGTTGGTTTTCCAGGCGCCTTTGTCGGCATGCATATTGGCTTCTCGGAAATTCATTCTTCTAAACAGGAGGTCTAGAGCCTCCTCTAGGGGGCATCATCACGATCCTGCTCTTTATCCTTTCTTCTTATCCTCATCTTCCGAATCGTCAAGTGAGCAAGACTACATAATAAGAGAATGCTGGAATAGATCTGAGACTGATGGCTGACCGGCCTACACCCACCCACCGAACCCTTAGCCCTTGCTTCAATTAGAACAACATACGAAGCATCTAATAGCGATTCTGAGAATCAGTTCAGAATGAATGTTATACTTTTTCTTCCCCACTCATCTTATTAAGCCTTTTTATTAGACCGCTTAGCTTCCATGCCCAGATAGACTTTAACTATACTCTAAAAGAGAGCTAGATGATTTGTTATCAAGTGAGAAGAAAGGAAGGCCCAGAATGCCGTTGATAGGCCCAAGTCCCTCACCTAGAGTCATCGTCGGATTCGTCAGAGGAAAATCGGTAACCTAACCTACAGGAGTCGAAAATGAAGTAGGTCCAGGTATGATTAAGCCCTGTGGTGAGCCGGTGCTAGAACCGTGGTTGAGGCTGCCGATGCCTTTCACATTAGCGAAAAGACCTCCCGGCCGCTAAAAATAAGGCTAGGCTTGCGAGCCCACCTTCCCTAATGATAAAATAAAACTAGAACTTGACTATAAGTTGGAAACTCTTTCTGACTAAAGAAAAAAAGGAAGCTAGAATTTCGATCCAAGCCTTGGCTCACGCCCGGAAACCGATAGTACAAGGGTCGGTGGAGGGGACCATGAGACCTATGGGATGAGATTCTAAGGAGGACTGAGAAGGCAAGACGGATATCAAAGGATTCTCTTCTCTTCAAGACGAATGGTATCGATGCACTGCTCTTAGGCGAGATTAAACACGAAAAAGGTGCATCGAGGCGTGAATAAGGAAGAAGTCACCTTTGTCGGTTTTCAAATTGAGGACCAACTGTGCTCCGAAAGTGAGAGAAGATATTTGACTCACCGACATCCACATCAAGAGAAACAGACGAAGCAGCTCAAGTAGAGCTACAAACGGAAGCCGAAGAAGCATCTTCTTCCTTTTTCCATACAGAGAAAGGTGCCTTTGCCTATAAGGCCTTTATTTTCTTTTATTTGATCAGGATTCCTTAGAAGAAATTGGAAGAATACTGTAGCGAAATGGTTGAACCTTAGCGAAGTATTTTTGGTTCATTACAACCTGATCCTATTCAGAATCGGAGAATAGGAACAATAGGAACGAAGTAGCTCACCTAAAGAGGAACTATAATGATTCTTTACTTCGATCAAGAAAGAGCTTTCTCAATAGAGTTGCTTACTACGAAAAGAAAGAGGTACCACTAATTAGATGGATCACTAGCCCTTAATCTCAGTCACTGATTCAAGAACGAATACCGATACAGCCATTCCCTTGCTTGGTCATCGCTCGATGTCTTTATATCGCTAAAGAATCTGTAATGGACAGTCAAGAACTCTGAATCAAGAAAAGTACCAAATCGATTGGAAATGTACGCTCCTGTGGGAGTCGAACCCACCGCATAGGTGCCTTGTTCTACCGAGAGATGAACTAAGGAGCGGCAACCCCTACATCAGTTCTTTGTACCGCTCAGAAGGGAACAAGAGAAAAAACAAAACCAATAAAAGATCAGACGAGACGGAATTGGTAACGTGGACGTCTTTTCATCTTCTTGCCTGAGTTTCATATATAAAAACCTAGCTTTCCAAAAAAAGAAGTACTGACTGAGACAGGCTTTCCCTTTTTTGATGGCTATCCCTAGTCTATTACTTACTGAATTTCTTGTCTACTGGCTAGAAACTGGAAAGGCTTACCACTGGATCGAAGGCAGAAGAACTTTTAGGATTGGCTAGAGGGGAACTATGAACTACTCCCCCAATCCCATTGGCTGCACGGGAACCCGATGTTATTAGAAAGTCTTCATTCATTCTGAATCTTTTAGAATATCGGTTATTACGGTATGGGTATCACTTTCATTTCATTGACTATATATGTTTCTTTCCATATGAGTTATTCCCTTTGCTTGAAATCTGTATTTCAAACTCCAGCTTTCACTCAAGCCATTCTTTGTCTGTCGACCCTCACTCTTCCTCTTGCTTCCTTAGTCTCGAGCATAAAGAAGGCACCAAAAAATAGGTGGGAAAGGTATACCTTTCACAGCTGACAAGCGGCGCATTTAAGCCCTAAAGAACTAGCTTCCTGGCAGACTTACTCACTCGATCACTGGCTTTTGGAGGTTTTTTGATGCCGCCCAACACATGGCGTTCACCATTGGTCCACATCATGATATGCCAAACATCCCAATCAAGGTGAACTCCTTCCATCTTTTGACTTCCCTTGGTCATTACTTGAATGGGATCCTACTTGAGCCAACTATCAATTGTATGACTAGGTCCATGACCGTGATGCCAAGCGGATGCGACAAGGATGAACCAGGAGCCAAGACCCCCAAGCATGAGGCCTGGAAGAGGAGACGCGAGAAGATGCTGGAGCCAGACCGGAGTCTCCGCCCTAGCACACCGGAGTCTCCGGTCTACCACACCGGAGTCTCCGGTCCATCTCCGGACCGACCCAAGAACCAGCGCCAGGGACAGTCAGTATGCCCCTCCGGAGACGACACCGGAGATTGACCGGAGTCTCCGATACAGACCGGAGTCTCCGGACCTCTACACCGGAATCTCCGGACCGAGTGTATCGGGCCTGCGCACCTCAGGTTGGGCCTGGCCCATGTAACGCCCAAAACTTCCTGTTTATGCATGTTTTACCCCTAGTGTGTGGCTGGCCTATATATATGCCCCCACCCCCATATGTAAACCCTAGGATGGAATAGATGATGAGTTGAGACTCATGGCTTAGGCCAAACCCTGGATGGGAACCTCCTCTTATTAGATTATCTATGAGTTGTATCAAGGCCTTCTTAATTGAAGTCGTCAAGGCGCTCTTCTAGTTCTTGATCTCTCCCATGTATGGATTCTAGTAGTGCTAGGTCTCTCCCCTTTGGTATTCTACTTGGTTGCTACTCTCTCCCCACGTGTGATTCTATCAAGATCTTTCCAATCTCTCGCAAGGGATTCTACCTTTGGTCTCTCCCTTTGTGATTCTATTGGGTTGGTGATTCGGGCCAACGAGAGCAAACCGATTTGTGTGTGGTGTGCGTTTGTATCTTCGAATTCCCTCTCGTGTTCATCCTGTTCTTCGCTCTCCTCCCCCAAATCCCCTCGAATCTATGAAGATCGGGCCACAAAAGTGGTTGTAAGACACATCATATGGTATCAGAGCCTTTAGTTGCCATGGATTCGAGTTTGTGTTGAGTTTCTAGCCACCAATTTTATTTTTCTTGCCAAATTTCGAAAATTTCAACCAAAAATAGCCACATTCATGATTTGGATCGATCTGGATTTTGAGAGTGTTTTGGTAGGTTTTTATCCATAGATTCGCTGCTATACTCGTTGATCTACCTTCCTTTGCGTTCCCTTAGCCCAATTCCTTGATTTTCCCATCAATCTGAGGTTTTGGTTCGAGTTTTTCCGCCCAAAACGTGTCCCGTTCGAGTTCGGGACGTGCTGGAATCTCTCGGACTGGAGTCTCCGGCCTAGAGCGAATTTTGGTGTTCTTTAGCTCGTTTTGAGCATAACTTTTGCATTTGAACTCGGATTTTGGTGTTCTTTAGCTCGTTTCGAAGAGGATAAGGAGCTCTACACCATCATCCACGTGTTCATGGTATCTACACCAACAAAAATCTGTGCGCAAGGGTGAAGATCATCGACGAAAGGTATATCATTTCCGCGATCTCCCCTACTTGTTTTCCTTCGAGAGCCACACCATCTTTGCGATAAAACAAGCACCTATTGAGACTAGTTCCTCCTTTGATTGCTTGGGCTTTGCACATTTGATACCTTGTAGAATTCCGAGCAAAATTTGTGAGCGCTATCTCATATAGTTATCTTGTATAGTTGTTGGCACAAGGAAAAGCAAGTGAAAAAGAGAAAAAAATAAAAACATAAAAAAATAGACAAAAATACAAAATACAAAAAAGAAGAAAAAAAGATACATGTGCCATATAGAATAGGAAGCGCAAGCTCGATGACAAACTTGTAGGTGGTACTTATTGTGCAAATCTTGTAGCCCTCCAATTTTTGTGCAATCGAACTAGCGTATCTCCTTATACTTGTGTGACATGAGCTTATAGTCTTCACTAGGCCTTCATTTGGTTCTTAGCTCGCTTTTTCCGTTGCACAAGCCCCATTTATCGCACTATGTGTGTTTCCTTGATCTTAATTTCTATCTTGTGGATCAACTTGTTTGCTTTGTGATCACCGTGGTTCGTTACTTGCCTTTACAAATCTTGGTTTCCGGTTGTTCCAATTTGCTTACCACTTTCCATACCTAAGCTCCTCATAAGTCGTGTGAGTTTGGTGTTTCTTGTGTTCGTTGATACAACGCCACTTATCCTTTGTATTTGGTTTGCTCTTGATGTGGATATCCCTTCTATTGATACAACCGTTGTACGTACAGCTACACACATACAAGGACCCATCACAAGATATCGTGCCAAACAACTTAACTATCAGGTACTTTCGTTTCTTGGAACTATTCCTCACATACATGAGAATATGATGCTGCCTAAATCAAATGTATTTCTTACTCATAGGAATGATGGACCAAGCATGGATGAGAAGGACAAGCATTGGAGCATGGCCATGCATGGAGATGGCAGCAAGCATGTGATGATCCAAGAGAAGGCCACGGATGAAGATTTCAAAACTTTGAGGCCACCATAATGAAGAAAGAAGGCTTGGACGAAATATTCAAGATTAATACTTCACGAATTCGTCCATAGCTTAATATGGTGCTGCGACACCTTTATTTTGGGCCAGGCCCATGTAATTTTCGCAGGATTTTAATTAGCCACTTTTTAGAGTCCGTATTTGAGGGGAAAAGGACTTCTAGGGTTGGATTCGGCCACCACTTCCATGGCTGGCTGAAACCCCACATTTTCCTCCTTAAATACTCCCATAGCCGTCACCCTAGACTCGGATTTTGTTTAGACATTAAGTTAGCCATCATATCAACTTCGCCAAGGCTCGAGCGGCGCAGAGGCCTCTTGTACTTCGCACCTATACAGGATCCCACCTTTTCAATAAAGCTTTCCTCTTAATCTACAATATCTTGATTGCAATATTGGTTCTTACTTGTTCTCGATTTCAAGTAGGAATTAAGACCCTCGCTGGTCAGGCTGATCGTGTTCCCGCGGGATCGGTAACCTCCAGGAGATTGGCCTAGAGATTGCATTGGCGCTCGTGCTCGCACGTGTAGTCAGATCGTTAATCCCGAACTCCACCAAATCGATTATGATCATCTCATCGAAAGATCGGACACCTTTGCCCTATCACGTGGTATCAGATTTTAGGTTGCTCGGTGAGATTTTACTGTTTTCGTAGATTAGATCTGTTTTACCTATAACACACGAAAAAGCCAAAAACACAGTTAGAGTTTAGATTCATCCCATAACCAATCTACGCCTCGCATTATCGTTTCAGTTTTTGCATTGTTGAATTTGTGTCTACATCGTCGCGTCAAGTTGCTGGTCTTAGTGTCTCGTCCCTTAGAGTTTCGAGTTCTGATCATAGTATTCACCGCCACACTCGCCGATCACCGCCACCATATTCCGCCAACATATTCCGCCGCCATACACCCAGCCACCATAAACCCTAAACCTCCGCCTCCGCCTTCCTACCGCGACACGGATCCGATCATCTTTCCTGTCACGGCACGAGTCCGAGTTGAGTTATTGTTTCCTAGTTATTTCTTTTTTACTTTCCTTCTTTGTTGTTTCCGTGTTAAGCTAAGTCCGTGTCGAGCTCATAGTTCGGTCGTAAGTCCAGAAGGAGAGAAGGCTATACTGTTTTTGGCTCTGGGATCACTTTTCTCCATCGGCCGTTATAGCGATATTTTTTTGGCGCCTGCGCGCTTTTCGGAGCAAAATACAAAAATTTCGAAAAAAAAATTGGGCTAACCTATTTTTAGACTCCGTAGATCAATTCTAGACACTCGCCATCATAGTGATTTTCAACATCTCGGTTCGCTTTTCAGGGTGCCAGATCATCATACATTGCTTGTTGTGTCGCGTCGTGACATCGTTGGTGATCTAGGCTCGCGTCTCTTGTACGGTCTAGCCTAGGACCAGCACAGTACCATCGTTGATCATTCTTTCAACATTTGCATTGCTATTTTGATAATTGCTAACCCCCTTACTAAGCCTTCCCAGAGCTCCACAGATTTCTCCACGTGCTGTGTCTCGACTCCTGGTAATCGCTCGGTTCAATCTCTGGACCCACTGATCCTCGCAGTTACACATCGCCTTTTCCTGCTGTTTGGTAAGAACTTGTAAGAGCTTCGTATATTGCTTGACGGATTACGCGTGCCTTCCACCATATTTCCGTAGTATATACCTGTGCTTTTTAAAGGACTAACCATGACAGATACTTCGCGGAACCCTGCCACAATGAAGAACGAAGAACTACATGCCCACTTCTCCGAGCTCTTGGTCGGTCGTGCTGAAGATGTGGATGCACGCCTAGGGGAGTTTGACACCAAGCTCACCAACGCCCTGGACAAGATCGATGGACTCGAGAAATACTTCAACGCCAAGCTTGACGCTCGGTTCAAGGAGATTTTGAACAGATTGCCAGCCGCACCCGCACATAGCGCATGGCGCATTCCGATTACGGGTCGGACTGCTGGTTTACGCCGCGCTGCGCAATGACTACCGGCGACTTCTGCCGGCTGCTGCTGCGACATTGGGGACGTAGACGGGTACTACTCGACCCGATGGCGACGATCTGTTTGACGAGGAGGTTGAACAACCTCCACGACTACTGCGGCCGTCCCCGACATTACTACCGCAACGCTCGACCACCGGTACGTGATGATGATCATGTTGCAAAGCTTAAATTAAATATTTCATCTTTTAAGGGTAAATATAATCCTGATGCATATCTTACATGGGAGATGGAAGTAGAACAACATTTTGCATGTTTAAAATATCCTGAGAATATGCGTGTTAGTGCTGCTACATGTGAATTTACTAAATTTGCTTCCCTTTGGTGGTCTGAGTATTGTCGTTTAAATCCAACTACTATTCCTAGTACTTGGACTGCTTTAAAAACTGCTATGCATGTTCGTTTTGTACCTCCCACTTATCAACGTGATTTACTAAAGAATCTAACACGTTTAGACCAAGGGAAAAAATCTGTAGAAGAGTATTATCAGGAATTGCAAACGGGGATGGTTCGGTGTGGTCTTGTCGAATCTACTGAACAAATGCTTGCACGTTTCTTTGGTGGATTAAACAAGGACATTCAACACATATTAGATTATAAGGAATATATTTCTATCACTCGTTTGTTTCATCTTGATTGCAAAGCTGAACGTGAAGTGCACAATCGCCAAACACCATGGAGGAGGACTAATAATTCTGCAGGTCGCACGTCCACTTGGACATCCCGAAAATCAGCGCCTCCTTCTCGTGATTCGCCACTAGCTACTACCACATCCAAGGCCACCACAAGATTTCCAGCTGCTCCTCCACCGTCATCCAATGCTCCTGCTCGTAGTTAATCTTCTATGGCTTCCACAGGTAAGACAAAGGATATACAATGCCGCAAGTGCTGGGGTTTTGGTCATATTGAGAGACAGTGCACAACACAACGTGTGATGATGGTGCGGGATGATGGTCAATACGATTCGGCAAGTGACTTTGATGAAGATACATTAGCCCTTATTTCTGTTGAGATGGAGACAATTCTGATGCTGATGAAGAGATAGAGGTAATGGGAGCTGAAGCTGCTGATCAATACAAGAGCTTAATTACACAACGTGTGTCGAGTGTGCAATTGAGCAAATCTGAGCAAGATCAACGCCACAACCTGTTCCAAACACGAGGTGTTGTCAAGGAAATAGCTAAACGGATCATCATTGATGGAGGGAGTTGTAATTATCTAGCTAGTATTGACATGGTAGTGAAGCTTGCACTTCCAACAAGACAACGCACACATTCATATTACATCCAATGGTTTGAGAGTTCTCGCAAGATCAAGGTAACAAGAACGGTACGCGTGCATTTTACTATTGGTACATATTCTGATTTTGTTGATTGTGATGTTGTACCTATGCAAGCTTGTTCTTTGTTATTGGTAGACCATGGCAATTTGATAGAGAATCTATTCATAATGGCAAAACTAATCAATATTCTCTTATGCATGATGGAAAGAAAATTGGTCTAAAACCTATGACTCCCGAACAGATTTTAAAAGATGATCTTGCTAGAGCTAGTAGAGCTAAAACTGAGGAGAAAAATAAAAGTGAGAATCAGATTGTTGCTGCATATTTTGTACCACCAAAGAACACTAAATCTGATTCTACACATGCTACTGAAATTCGTTTGAAGAGTCCATGTATGCTTGCAAATAAAATTGATATTGCTGAACTAGATGTAAACAATACTCAGTGTTATGCAATTATTTGCAAAGAGGTTTTGTTTTCATTTGAGGATATGCCTCCTTCTTTGCCACCCGCTATTGCTAACCTTTTGCAGGAATATGAGGACGTCTTTCCCGCTGAGCTGCCACCAGGACTACCTCCTATTAGAGGAATTGAGCACCAAATTGATCTAATTCCTGGTGCTACGTTGCCCAACCGCGCGCCATATAGAACCAATCCAGAGGAGACAAAGGAGATACAACGCCAAATTCAGGAACTACTCGACAGAGATCATATTCGTGAGTCCCTTAGCCACTGTGTTGTTCCTATTATTTTGGTACCTAAGAAAGATGGTTCTTCGTGCATGTGTACTGATTGTAGAGCTATCAATAATATTACTATTTGATATCGTCATCCTATGCCACGTTTAGATGACATGCTTGATGAATTGAGTGGCTCTACCATGTTTTATAAAGTTGATTTGCGTAGTGGTTACCACCAGATTCGTATGAAATTAGGAGATGAATGGAAAACAACATTTAAAACTAAGTTCGGTTTATATGAGTGGTTGATGCCGTTTGGTTTAACTAATGCACCCATCACTTTCATGAGATTAATGAACAAAGTTTTACGTGCTTTCATTGGACGTTTTGTGGTAGTCTACTTTGATGATATTCTGATTTATAGCAAATCTTTAGAGGATCATTTGGACCATTTACGTGTTGTTTTCAATGCTTTACGTGACGCACGTTTATTTGGTAACCATGAGAATTGCACCTTTTGCACCAATCGAGTTGCGTTTCTTGGCTATGTTGTTACATCACAGGGTATTGAAGTGGATCCAGCCAAGATTGAAGCTATTGAGAATTGGCCGCAGCCCAAGACGGTCACATAAGTGAGGAGTTTTCTTGGCCTCGCTGGTTTTTATAGGCGCTTTGTCAAAGATTTTGGATCAATTGCCGCACCGCTGAATGAGCTTACCAAGAAGGATGTGCCCTTTGTTAGGGGCGATGCACAACAATAGGCCTTCGTCATATTGAAAGATAAGCTAACACATGCTCCCTTACTCCAACTTCCTGATTTTACTAAGACTTTCGAGCTTGAATGTGATGCTAGTGGAATTGGTTTGGGAGGGGTGTTATTACAAGAGGGAAAACCTGTTGCATATTTTAGTGAAAAATTGAGTGGGGCTAGTCTGAACTATTCTACTTATGATAAAGAATTATATGTGTTGGTTCGGACATTAGAAACTTGGCAACATTATCTATGGCCTAAAGAATTTGTTATTCATTCTGATGATGAATCTGTGAAGCATATTCGTAGTCAAGCTAAGTTGAATCGTCGTCATGCAAAGTGGGTTGAATTTATTGAGTCTTTTACTTATGTTATCAAACACAAAAAGGGTAAAGACAATATTATTGCTGATGCTCTGTCGCGCCGTTATACTTTGTTATCTCAACTTTACTTCAAAATATTTGGATTAGAAACTATTAAGGAAATATGTGCATGATGCTGAATTTAAAGATGTGTCGCAGAATTGTAGAGAACATGGAACAAGTTCGTCTTCAATGATGGATTTGTGTTCCGTGGTAACAAACTATGCATTCCAGATAGTTTTGTTCGTCTTTTGTTGTTACAGGAGGCGCTTGGAGGAGGATTGATGGGACACTTTGGTGTCAAGAAAACGGAGGATGTTCTTGCTGCACACTTCTTTTGGCCACGTATGCGTCGAGATGTTGAGAGATTTGTGGCACGCTGCACTACTTGTCAAAAATCTAAGTCTCGCCTTAATCCACATGGTTTATATATGCTTGTTCCTGTTCCTAGTGTTCCTTGGGAGGATATTTCTATGGACTTTGTTTTGGGATTGCCATGAACACAGAAGGGGAGGGATAGTATTTTTGTTTTTGTGGATCGGTTTTCTAAGATGGCACACTTTATTCGTTGTCATAAAACGGATGATGCTGCGCATATTGCTGATTTGTTCTTTCGTGAAATTGTTTGTTTGCATGGTGTTCCAAATACTATTGTCTCTGATCGTGATACTAAATTTCTTAGACACTTTTGGAGATGTTTATGGGCTCAGTTGGGGACTAAATTGTTGTTTAGTACTACATGTCATCCCCAAACTGATGGACAAACTGAAGTAGTAAATAGAACTTTGTCTACTATGTTGCGGGCTGTTTTAAAGAAGAACTTAAAAATGTGGAAAGAGTGTTTACCTCATATAGAATTTTCTTATAATCGTTCGCTGCATTCTACCACAAAGATGTGCCCATTTGAGATTGTGTATGGTTTTGTTCCTCGTGCACCTATTGATTTATTGATGTGGACATCCCTTCTATTGATACAACCGTTGTACCTACAACAACACACATACAAGGACCCATCACAAGATCTCGTGCCAAACAACTTAACTATCAGGTACTTTCGTTTCTTGGAACTATTCCTCACATACATGAGAATATGATGCTGCCTAAATCCGATGTATTTCTTACTCTTAGGAATGATGGACCAAGCATGGATGAGAGGGACAAGCATTGGAGCATGGCCATGCATGGAGATGGCAGCAAGCATGTGATGATCCAAGAGAAGGCCACGGATGGAGATTTCAGAACTTTGAGGCCACCATAATGAAGAAAGAAGGCTTGGACGAAATATTCAAGATTAATACTTCACGAATTCGTCCATAGCTTAATATGGTGCTGCGACAGCTTTATTTTGGGCCAGGCCCATGTAATTTTCGCAGGATTTTAAATAGCCACTTTTTAGAGTCTGTATTTGAGGGGAAATGGACTTCTAGGGTTGGATTCGGCCACCACTTCCATGGCTGGCCGAAACCCCACCTTTTCCTCCTTAAATACTCCCCATAGCCGTCACCCTAGACTCGGATTTTGTTTAGACATTAAGTTAGCGATCATAGCAACTTCGCCAAGGCTCGAGCGTCGCAGAGGCTTCTTATACTTCGCACCTATTCAGGATCCAACCTTTCCAATAAACCTTTCCTCTTAATCCGCAATATCTTGATTGCAATATTGGTTCTTACTTGTTCTCGATTTCAGGTAGGAATTAAGACCCTCGTTGGTCAGGCTGATCGTGTTCCCGCAGGATCGGTAACCTCCAGAAGATTGGCCTAGAGATTGCATTGGCGCTCGTGCTCGCACGTGTAGTTGGATCGTCAAGCCCAAACTCCACCAAATCGACTATCATCATCTCATCGAAAGATCAGACACCTTTGCCCTATCAAGTGGTATCAGATTTCAGGTTGCTCGGTGAGATTTTACTGTTTTTCGTAGATTAGATCTGTTTTTACCTATAACCCACGAAAAAGCCAAAAACACAGTTAGAGTTTAGATCCATCCCATAACCAATCTACGCCTCGCATTATCTTTTCAGTTTTTGCATTGTTGAATTTGTGTCTACATCGTCGCGTCGAGTTGCTGGTCTTAGTGTCTCATCCCTTAGAGTTTCGAGTTTTGATCATAGTAGTCACCGCCACACTCACCGATCACCACCACCATATTCCGTCGCCATATACCCCGCCACCATAAACCCTACTACTCCGCCACCGCCTTCCTACCGCGACACAGATCCGATCAGTTTTCCTACCGCGATACGAGTTCAAGTAGAGTTATTGTTTCCTAGTTATTTCTTTTTACTTTCCTTCTTTGTTGTTTCCGTGTTAAGCTAAAGTCTGTGTCGAGCTCCGAGTCCGGTCGTAAGTCCATAAGGAGAGCAAAAAAAAAATTCTGGAATCGCCTCCGAAAAAATTTCTGGCTATACTAGTTTTCGACCCCGGGGATCACTTTTCTCCATCGGCCGTTATAGCGATATTTTTTTGGCGCCGGCGCGCTTTCCGGAGCAAACTAAAAAATTTCGAAATTCTTTTTGGGGCTAACCTATTTTTAGACCCCATAGATCAGTTCTAGACACTCGCCATCATAGTGATTTTCTACATCTCGGTTCTCTTTTCAGGGTGCCATATCATCATACATTGCTTGTTGTGTCGCGTCGTGACATCGTTGGTTATCTAGGCTCGCGTCTCTAGTACGGTCTAGCCTAGGACCAGCACAGTACCGTCGTTGAGCATTCTTTCAACTTTTGCATTGCTGTTTTGATAATTGCTAACCCCCTTTGCTAAGCCTTCCCAGAGCTCCACAGATATTCTCCACGTGCGGTGTCTTGACTCCTGGTAATCGCTTGGTTCAATCTCTGGACCCACTGATCCTCGCGGTTGCACATCGCCTTTTCCTGCTGTTTGGTAAGAACTTGTAAGAGCTTCATATATTGCTTGACGGATTACGTGTGACTTCCACCATATTTCCGCACTATATACCTGTGCTTTTTAAGGACTAACCATGACAGATACTTCGTGGAACCCTGCCACAATGACGAACGAAGAACTACATGCCCACTTCTCCGCGCTCTTGGTCAGTCGCGCTGAAGACGTGGATACGCGCCTAGGGGAGTTTGACACCAAGCTCACCAATGCCGTGGACAAGATCGATGGACTCGAGAAATCCTTCAACGCCAAGCTTGACGTTCGGTTCAAGGAGCTTTTGAACTGATTGCCCGCACCCGCACCCACACATGGCACACGGCGCATTCCGATCACGGGTCGGACTGCTGGTTCATTTGCCGCACTCGATGGCTACCGCGGTGGCCGACTCGAGACTTCGCCGCTTGCTGCTGCGACATTGGGGATGGACGACTGGTACTACTACGACCCCGACGACGACGACCTGTTTGACGAGGAGGTTGAACAACCTCCACAGGTTCCTGCCGGCCGTCCCCGACATTACTACCGCAACGCTCGACCACCGCTACGTGATGATGATCATGTTGCAAAGCTTAAATTAAATATTCCATCTTTTGAGGGTAAATATAATCCTGATGCATATCTTACATGGGAGATGGAAGTAGAACAACGTTTTGCATGCTTAAAATATCCAGAGAATATGCGTGTTAGTGTTGCTACATGTGAATTTACTAAATTTGCTTCCCTTTGGTGGTCTGAGTATTGTCGTTTAAATCCTACTACTATTCCTAGTACTTGACCTGCTTTAAAAACTGCTATGCGTGTTCGTTTTGTACCTCCCACTTATCAACGTGATTTACTAAAGAATCTGACACGTTTAGAGCAAGGGAAAATTTCTGTAGAAGAGTATTATCAGGAATTACAAACGGGGATGGTTCGGTGTGGTCTTGTTGAATCTAATAAACAAATGCTTGCACGTTACTTTGGTGGATTAAACAAGGACATTCAACACATATTAGATTATAAGGAATATAATTCTATCACTCGTTTGTTTCATCTTGCTTGCAAAGCTGAACGTGAAGTGCAGGATCACCAAACACCATGGAGGAGGACTAATAATTCTGCAGGTCACAGATCCTCTTGTACATCCCGACAATCAGCGCCTCCTCATGATTCGCCACCAGCTACTACCACATCCAAGGCCACCACAAGATTTCCAGCTGCTCCTCCACCATCATCCAATGCTCCTTCTCGTAGTGCATCTTCTGTGGCTTCCACGGGTAAGACAAAGGATATACAATGCCGCAAGTGCTGGGGTTTTGGTCATATTGAGAGACAGTGCACAACACCACGTGTGATGATGGTGCGAGAAGATGGTCAATACGATTCAGCGAGTGACTTCGATGAAGATACACTAGCCCTTATTTCTGCTCGAGATGGAGACAATTCTGATGCTGATGAAGAGCCAGAGGTAATGGGAGCTGAAGCTGCTGATCAATACAAGAGCTTAATTACACAACGTGTGTTGAGTGTGCAATTGAGCAAATCTGAGCAAGATCAACGCCACAACCTGTTCCAAAGAGCTATACGGATCATCATTGATGGAGGGAGTTGTAATAATCTAGCCAGTGTTGACATGGTAGAGAAGCTTGCGCTTCGAACAAGACAACGCCCACATTCATATTACATCCAATGGTTTGAGAGTTCTCGCAAGATCAAGGTAACAAGAACGGTACGCGTGCATTTTACTATTGGTACATATTCTGATTTTGTTGATTGTGATGTTGTACCTATGCAAGCTTGTTCTTTGTTACTTGGTAGACCATGGCAATTTGATAGAGAATCTGTTCATAATAGCAAAACTAATCGCTATTCTCTTATGCATGATGGAAATAAAATTGTTCTAAAACCTATGACTCCCGAACAGATTTTAAAAGATGATCTTGCTAGAGCTAGTAGAGCTAAAACTGAGGAGAAAAATAAAAGTGAGAATCAGATTGTTGCTGCAGATTTTATACCACCAAAGAACACTAAATCTGATTCTACACATGCTACTAAAATTTGTTTGAAGAGTCCATGTATGCTTGCAAATAAAATTGATATTGCTGAACTAGATGTAAACAATACTCAATGTTATGCACTTGTCTGCAAAGAGGTTTTGTTTTCATTTGAGGATATGCCTCCTTCTTTGCCACCCGCTGTTGCTAACCTTTTGCAGGAATATGAGGATGTAACACCCTCAGAATCGGACCTATGCAAGTTTTAGCGAAACCCGCCAAACCCGCATAGAAACGATTCAAAGGTGCCCACCAGGCACTTTCGTGCGGGTGGAAAACGAAGTAATAGCATTACACAACAGTCCTCGATGGGACCCACAAAACAGATATATATAACAGCGACTTAATGAGTCAAGAATACAGATATAATATACAAAGATCCAAATCACCTTGAAAACGATAGAGCGTCGAGCTACGGACAAGATGCAAATGGGGCTAAGAGCCCTGAAGAATAACCAATGGCGTCCATAACCCTGCCCAGGCCAAGCCGGAAGGGTAACCCTGCTAACGACGTCGATCTCAAAACCTGCTTAAACAAAGGGGTGCCGACAAAGGGCAAAGGAAAAAGAGGAGCGTCGATCGAGGCCGATGCAGCGAGGCTAGAATTCGGCGGTCCTCGCCTACATAGGTATGGTGGACTGAAGCGGCAGCGGCAGCATGCACTAAACAACCTATAGAGACTCGATACAACTGGCGGCAATCAGAGGGGGTAAGAAAGACCTATCTGGTATCAGCCTGATACTAACACCAAACAAACCCATCCTGGCGTTTCCCCCTCGAGACCAGACGAGGAAGTCAACCGAGGAACTCACACAGTTGGCGGTTTTACTTATTCAGTTATCGTTGCAGTAATTACTAGTCAGGTTTAGATAATCATCCTGATAAAGTAGGCAGTGGGCACTTTTAGTTAACCATTCCGTTATAGTTACAACACTTACTAATCAGATACAAATAGCGTGAGGTAAACCCAAAACCCAGCAGTTGTTGGTACTTTTATTCAGCCATTCCGTTGTAGTTGCAATACTTACTAGTCAGGTACAATGGTCGCAAGCGACACTCCAAACAAGCAATTGTGGGCAGTATTAATTAGCCATTCCTTTATAGTGAAGCTGATTACTAGTCATTATAAAGTCAAATTTATAGCAATAAACTTTAGTTATGCTTGTCTATGGTCGAGATACTGTGCTCCAAGTCGTCCATATCCGCGGACACGGCTTTCAGAAAGTTTTACCCGGCCGGGGTGCACCAATAGCAACACACGCTCGATCAACCTCGGAAAAACCAAATCAAAACCCAACGAGGCTTTCACGACTAAGCAATCACAGATTGAGAATTATTTCAGGGGCCACCCTTGAGTCTTACCATAGCAGTAAGCTAGCTCGAGACGGACTCAAGGTTTGCGACAATGGTCGATGGCGGGAACCCGAAACTCGGGGTGTCGATACATGAAATCACTCCGCTTACCTAAGCGATGCGATTATATCGTCGCACAATTGTAAATACTGAAGTAGCATGGCATAAGTACAGGATAGTAAATAAAACCTTAAACTAGTTTGTGGCCCCAAGAAATAAGATGAATCAAGCTCACGGCAAGGGGGTCCCATATACCTCCC
The DNA here is from genome assembly GCA_030063025.1 of Avena longiglumis. Classification (NCBI taxonomy): domain Eukaryota; kingdom Viridiplantae; phylum Streptophyta; class Magnoliopsida; order Poales; family Poaceae; genus Avena; species Avena longiglumis. The sequence continues at coordinate 308,084,126 of CP125977.1, forward strand.
GGATGTGGATAGCGCGATAAATCAAGGAACATGTATCAAGTACTCGGGGTCCTACGGGACACAAGTGGGCGTTCGGAAACCAAATATTTTCTATCACCCACCGATGCCTCTGCTTACTTCAATTTTAGTTGTTAAACAGGAATTAAAGTGATCGATAAGTAAAACTATGATCATCTCCAACATCAACATGCGGCAATACTCCAACAACTGTGGTACTTGACGACACGCAACAGCACTTGAGCAAGCGACTACGACGCGCAAGTCCAACTATCTACCAAACAACAGGTATTAGGATGTGTCCAAGGCAATATACGGCTGCAAGGAATATCACGGGTGCGAAAACTAGAGCATCGCAACACAGATAGCAATAGATCAACAGGAGGGAATAAATACTATAAAAGTAAGATAGGTAGAAACGGGAAGATGCTACTTTGAAAACATTGCCGAAGGGTCAACCGAAGATCGGGCGAAGCTCACATCAACTCAACGGCCTTATCCGCGAAGAACCAAAACACTAGAATAAACACCGGATGCACTATTTAATACAACGACAGAAGATCGGCATGATGCATGAATGATGTGTGACATGGCAAAGATGCGATGCAATTAGGTCATATTAAGTGGAACCGGGGTCCCGACAATTAATTATATGGTTCGAGTTGTTTAGCACCCCCGCAAATTAAATGTTGTTATAACAAGGCAAGATAAGATACCGGTTCGCTACACAAGTTTAAATGAGGCCGATATGAGACTAGATTTGCCCGCATATGGGCCCCATATTTAATTATATGGTGAATCGGCATAAGGCCCCCAAACCAATGATATGCATGCGAGTATGACACTTCAATATGCAACAAGTTGTTATTATATTATAAAAAATAGGATTCTCGGATAAGAGGTCACACATTAGGGGTCTCGACGGTCTTGGTTCCGGGGTTCGGGGTCGGGCTCAGGGTCCGGATCTGGGGTTCGGGGTTCGACGGGAACGTTCTCGGATATCGGAGGTGGATCTTGGCGTTCCGGGAAGCCGGACTTGGTTCGGTGTCGGGGCGCATCGGATCTTCCGGGTCGGTGTCGTTCTTATTGTCGCGAAGGTCTTGTCGGGTCCCACGGGGTCGATCTTGCCGTTGCGAGGGTCTTGACGGGCCCGCGCAATCGAGTCGGTGTTAGCGTTCGGGAGCGTTCTCGTGATGAACTTGGCGTCCTGGGGAGGATCCATCATCCATGGTCGGGTCGTCTTGACGGTCTTGTCGTCTCCGGCGAGATCTTGGGGTTCGAGGGTCGCGGAATCGGGCGTCTTCATATTCCGTGAGGGAGATCATGGCGTCGGTGTGGTCGATCTTGTCGGCTCCACGGTTTCGATCTTCGGGATCCAGGAAGGAGGCCTTCGGATCCTCGGGCCCGTGATGGAGTACTTGGCGTCCTTGAAGGCGTCCTTGGTGCTCCGTGTCGAAGGCCCACGGGGACAGGGTCTCGGCGATCTTGGCGTGTCGAGGCGGGGTTTCCGGGTTCAGGCGCCGTGAAGGAGGCCTCGGTTTCTTGGCGTGGTTCTTGGGGTTTGTTTTTGGTGAATGTCGATCTTGTTGTCGAGATCTGGGCCTCGGAAGATCTTGGCGAGGGGTTCGGGTTCCGGGCGCCGAAGGCAGAACTTGGCGGTGACTGGCGGGATGCAGCAGAGGTGTGGCTCTGGGGCGGCACGGCAGGAGGGGGTCGCAGAGGAACCGAGTAGCGGAGACGGAGGCATGGCGCAGCAGGGCGGCGACCGTCGTTAGCAGCGAGCTCGCGGAGGAGGTGACACGGCGAGATCCGCGGAGCCGTCTGGCGCCACCGCGAGGAGAACGACGGCAGGTGCACGATCTGGCGAACACGGCAAGCGGCGGCGGTGCTCGGCTGCAGCGAGACGGCGAGGACGTCTGCGGCGCGCGCGATAGAAGCGAGCGAAGCGGCGGCGGCGATGTTGTCCACCCCCGTGGCGGAGCTCGTGCGGTGGCCAGCGGCATGTGCCTGGGGAGGCGAGAGGCGAGGAGGAGGTGCTGGCGCAGCGGAGGAAGCGGGAGAAGGCGTTGAGGCGGCGGCGCCGGCCTGGCGGAGAGCGGCGGCGGCGGTCGGCTCGGCTCCGTGAGCGAAGGGAAGAGGGTCAGGCGGCGAGCTGGCGGCGGCGCGAGACGGCTCGAGGCGGTCTTGGCGGGAGGAACAGGCGGGTGGCGGTGGAGCGAGCAGCCTTGAAGCGGCGGCGGCGAGGAGGTGGCTCAAGCGGAGGCGAAGCGGCGGCGGCTGAGGCGGGCGAAGAGGATGGCCAGGCAGTGCAGCCTTGGCCCGGAGGCTTCGGGCGGCGGAGGTCTGCAGTGGCGGGGAGGGCCGGGTGGAGAGAGCTCGGCAAGGCCTTGGCAGGCGACGAGGGAGAAGGGAGAAGACGAGGAGGAGAGGAGGAGGAGGCGTGTCGGTGGTGGGGTGGGACGGCGGACAGGTGGGGTCCAGTGGGGTGGGTCGGTTCAGCCAAGGTGGGGGTGGGGCGTGGCGTGCGTGTGTGTGGGGGTGGTGTGTTTGTGGGGTGTCTTTGGCGGGGTGGGGGTGTGTTTAGGAGAGAGAGTGAGAAAAGGAGAGAGGGTGGGTTGAGGTGGCAGCGTGGGATTGGGGGGAAGAGGGAGAGAGGTGAGGTGTCACGAGGGGATTGGGTGGGGTGAGGTGGAGAGGAGGGCTGGGTAGGTAGGTTGGTAGCTGTAGGATTAATGGGGTGGGCCGTTTGTATTTTCAGGGTGGTCGTTGGTCATTCGCCCGTTCATTTCCGCTAAAAATAATACAATATTTTATTTATTTAAACGGATAGTTTGCAAAACATATTTAGTCAAAACAAAATATTCCGGCGACCCGGGTTTGCGTTTGAATAAAGACGGGGCGTTTAGAAAACAGGAACCGGTTTTCCGAAAATAGTTTTATGCAAACAAATGCAAGATGATAAAGATGCTCAAATGCAGTGCGGCATGATGACATGACCATGCGGTCATGGAGATGCAATGCACAAAAACAACGCGATTTTCTAGTAGTGGTTTTGCGGGATGCCACAATTCGACACCACTAACAATGGATCTCGCCCTCGAGATCCGCCTCATGGTACCGGGAGGAAGGTCGGCGATCTGCATCTTCTCGCTTCAGGTAGATCCTCGCGACACCACTAACAAGGTTCCTTCTTCATCTTGAAATCAGCGACACCACCAACAAAGGGTCGTTGTCCCTGATCGTCGAGAGAACACTCCGGAGAAACAAAGGACGAAGATAGAGGTATCAAACGATAAGGCCACCTCTGACTTCCATTAGAAGAGGGAAAAGTTACATTGATCCACCAGTTCGATGTACAGAGCGAACAGTAAGAGTCGGGTAGGGTGATCAATCCACCCCGTACCCAAACTATCAACTCTATACATGAATAGGAAAACCAGGCAACTCAACTCTCGAGAATTAGAATGAAGATCTTCATAAGCGGTATCCGGAACAAAGGAATGATGCCAGCTCTGCCTTGGATCTGATGTAGATGAGGTCATCACATCGGAAAACACCGGAAGGTACAACAGAACTCGTATGAAAGACACAATGATTAGGTTCCGCGATGGTTCCATTGGCATGAACAACACATGCTCAAGGTATACTCCAACTTCACCAATGCTCGTCCTTCTCATGTGTTTTTCAACGACACGGATATCCAGCAAGGAACACATATAGATAAAGAGCTCAAGAACAAAAGATTGGATGAAGGTTACAACAGACAAGTTGCAGATTGATGATCGTAGCACCTCCGTTACAAGAGGGAGAAAGCGAAACCCTAAAGGTACGACGGAAACCCAACCGCGAGAAATCCTGGACTCGAAGAAAAATAAGCAAGTAGATTCAAAACACGTAGAGATAAGAGAGGAATAGCAAAGGGGTAAGGAGTAAAATCAGACTTAATCAGAACTATCCTACCGATTTTGCAAAAATAGTTTTGACACTCTACTTCGGCCGTTAGCTAGGTTATCCTACTGAGTGGACTTGTGGGGTATCGCATAGCTCGAGCTCGATACCACTGTAACACCCTCGAATCAGACCTATGCAAGTTTTAGCGAAACCGCCAAACCCGCATAGAAAGCGATTCAAATGTGCCCACCAGCACTTTCGTGCGGTGGAAAACGTAATAGCATTACACATCAGTCCTCGATGGGACCCACGAGCAGATATATATAACGACTCAATGAGTCAAGAATCTGAGATATAATATACAAAGATCCAAATCACCTTGAAAACGATAGATAGGCGTCCAGCTACGGACAAGATGCAAATGGGGCTAAGAGCCCGAAGAATAACCAATGGCGTCCATAACCCTGCCGGGCCAAGCCGGAAGAGTAACCACCGCTACGACGTCGATCTCAAAACCTGCTTAAACAAAGGGTGCCGACAAAGGGCAAAGGAAAAAGAGGCGTCGATCGAGGCCAAGACACGGTGAGGCTAGAATTGCGGTCCTCGCCTACATAGGTATGGTGGATCAAGAGGCAGCGGCATGCACTAAACAACCTATAGAGACTCGATACAACCGGCGGCAATCAAAGGGGTAAGAAAGACCTATCCGTATCACTGATACTAACACCAAACAAACCCATCTGGCGTTTCCCCTCGAGACCGACGAGGAAGTCAACCGAGGAACTCACACGTTGGCGGTTTACTTATTCGATTATCGTTGCAGCAATTACTAGTCAGGTTTAGATAATCATCCTGATAAAGTAAGCAGTGGGCACTTTTTGTTAACCATTCCGTTATAGTTACAACATTTACTAATCAGATACAAATAGCGTGAGGTAAACCCAAAACCCAGCAGTTGTTGGTACTTTTATTCAGCCATTCCGTTGTAGTTGCAATACTTACTAGTCAGGTACAATGGTGCATGGCGACACTCAAACAAGCAATTGTGGGCGTATTAATTAGCCATTCCATTATAGTGAAGCTGATTAATAGTCATTATAAAGTCAAATTTATAGCAATAAACTTTAGTTATGCTTGTCTATGGTCGAGATACTGTGCTCCAAGTCGTCCATATCCACGGACACGGCTTTCAGAAAGTTTTACCCGGCCGGGGTGCACCAATAGCAACACACGCTCGATCAACCTCGGAAAAACCAAATCAAAACCCAACGAGGCTTTCACGACTAAGCAATCACAGGATTGAATTATTTGGGGCCACCCCTTGAGTCTTACCATAGCAGTAAGCTAGCTCGAGACGGACTCAAGGTTTGCGACAATGGTCATGGCGGCTGGGAACCGAAAACTCGGGGTGTCGATACATGAAATCACTCCGCTTACCTAAGCGATTAATTATCTGTCGCACAATTGTAAATACTGAGTAGCATGGCATAAATGCAGGATAGTAAATAAAACCTTAAACTAGTTTGTGGCCCCAAGAAATAAGACTGAATCAAGCTCGCTTAGGGGGTCCCATATACCTCCGGATGTGGATAGCGCGATAAATCAAGGAACAGTATCAAGTACTCGGGGTCTCAGGACACAAGTGGGCGTTCGAAACCAAATATTTTCTATCACCCACCGATGCCTCTGCTTACTTCAATTTTAGTTGTTAAACAGGAATTAAAGTGATCGATAAGTAAAACTATGATCATCTCCAACATCAACATGCGGCAATACTCCAACAACTGTGGTACTTGACGACACGCAACAGCACTTGAGCAAGTGACTACGACGCGCAAGTCCAACTATCTACCAAACAACAGGTATTAGGATGTGTCCAAGGCAATATACGGCTGCAAGGAATATCACGGTGCGAAAACTAGAGCATCGCATAACACGGATAGCAATAGATCAACAGGAGGAATAAATACTATAAAAGTAAGATAGGTAGAAAGGGAAGATGCTGCTTTGAAAACATTGCCGAAGGTCAACGAAGATCGGGCGACTCACATCAACTCAACGGCCTTATCCGAAGAACCAAAACACTAGAATAAACATCGGATGCACTATTTAATACAAGCGGAAGATCGGCATGATGCATGAATGATGTGTGACATGGCAAAGATGCGATGCAATTAGGTCATATTAAGTGGAACCGGGGTCCGACAATTAATTATATGGTTCGAGTTGTTTAGCACCCATAAATTAAATGTTGTTATAACAAGGCAAGATAAGATACCGGTTACTACACAAGTTTAAATGAGGCCGATATGAGACTAGATTTGCCGCATATGGGCCCCATATTTAATTATATGGTGAATCGGCATAAGGCCCCAAACCAATGATATGCATGCAGTATGACACTTCAATATGCAACAAGTTGTTACTATATTATAAAAATAGGATTCGGATAAGAGGTCACACATTAGGGTCTCGGCGGTCTTGGTTCGGTTCGGGTCGGGCTCGGGGTCGGATCTGGGGTTCGGGGTTCGACGGGAACGTTCTCGGATATCGGAGGTGGATCTTGGCGTTCCGGGAAGCCGGACTTGGTTCGGTGTCGGGGCGCATCGGATCTTCCGGGTCAGTGTCGTTCTTATTGTCGCGAAGGTCTTGTCGGGTCCCACGAGGTCGATCTTGCCGTTGCGAGGGTCTTGACGGGCCCGCGCAATCGAGTCGGTGTTAGCGTTCGGTAGCGTTCTCGTGACGAACTTGGCGTCCTGGGGAGGATCCTGTCGCATCCGCGGTCGTCGGTCGTCTTGTGACGGCCTTATGCGTCTCAGCGAAGATCTTGGGGTTCGAGGGTCCGCGGAATCGGGCAGTCTTCATATTCCGTGAGGAGATCATGGCGTCGGTGTGGTCGATCTTGTCGGCTCCACGGTTTTGTCTTGGGATCCGGAAGGAGGCCTTGGATCCTCGGGGCCCGTGAGTACTTGGCGTCCTTGAAGGCGTCCTTGGTGCTCCGTGTCGAAGGCCCACGGGGACAGGATCTCGGCGATCTTGGCGTGTCGGCGGGTTTCGGTTCAGCGCCGTGAAGGAGGCCTCGGTTTCTTGGCGTGGTTCACAGGGTTTGTTTTTGGTGAATGTCGATCTTGTTGTCGAGATCAGGCCTCGGAAGATCTTGGCGAGGTTGGTTCCGGGCGAAGGCGTAACTTGGCGGTGGCGGGATGCAGAGGTGTGGCTCGGGCGGCCTGGCAGGAGAAATCGCAGGAACCGTAGCGGAGACGGAGGCATGGCGGCCAGCAGGGCGACGACCGTCGTTGCAGCAGCGAGCTCGGCGGAGGAGGTGACACGGCAGGATCCGCGAGGCCGTCTGGCGCCACGACCGTGAGGAGAACGACGGGTGCGTCTGGCGGACACGGGCAAGAGCGGCGGTGCTCTGCCGGCAATGAGGCAGCGAGACGCGTCTTCGCGCGCGATGGGGAAGCGAGACGAGACGAAGCGGCGGCGATGTTGTCCACCCGGCGGCGAGCTTCGCGCCGTGGAGGCGGCCAGCGAAGCGGCCTGGGAGGCGAGAGGGCGAGAGGAAAACCGGCGCTGGCAGCGGAGGAAGCGGGAAAAGGCGTTGAGGGCAGCGCCGGCCTGGCGGAGGCGGCAGGCGGCGATCGGCTCGGCTCCGTGAGCAGAAGGAAGAGGTCGGCGACTGGCGGGCGACGGGCGCTGGACCGACTCGAGGCGGTCTTGAGTGGGGAGGAACGAGGCGGGTGGCGGTGGAAGCGAGCTGGGCAGGCGGCGGAGGAGGTGGCTCAGCGGAGGCGGCGGCAGCGGCTGGGCGGAGGCGAAGGTGGCGGGCGGTGCGGCAGCCGGCGCTCGAGGCGGCGGAGGTCCTGGGTGGCGGGAGGGGCCGGGTGGAGGAGCTCGGCAGGCCGGGCGAGCAGACGAGGGGAGAAGGGAGAAGACGCGGGGAGGGAGAGGAGGGAGGAGGCGTGTCGGTGGTGGGGGTGGGACCGAGCGGACAGGTGGGGTCCAGTGGGGTGGGTCGGTTCCAGCGGGGTGGGGGTGGGAGCGTGGCGTGCGTGTGTGTAGCGCGTGGGGGTGTGGGTGTGTTTGTGGGGTGTGCTGGCAGGGTGGGGGTGTGTTTAGGAGAGAGAGTGAGAAAAGGAGAGAGGGTGGGTTGAGGTGGCAGCGTGGGATTGGGGGGAAGAGGGAGAGAGGTGAGGTGTCACGAGGGGATTGGGTGGGGTGAGGTGGAGAGGAGGGCTGGGTAGGTAGGTTGGTAGCTGTAGGATTAATGGGGTGGGCCGTTTGTATTTTTCTGGGATGGTCGTTCGGGTCATTCGGCCCGTTCGACTGCGCCGCTAAAAATAATGCAATATTTTATTTATTTAAACGGATCGTTTGCAAAACATATTTAGTCAAAACAAAATATTCCGGCGACCCGGGTTTGCGTTTGAATAAAGACGGGGCGTTTAGAAAACAGGAACCGGTTTTCCGAAAATAGTTTTATGCAAACAAATGCAAGATGATAAAGATGCTCAAATGCAGTGCGGCATGATGACATGACCATGCGGTCATGGAGATGCAATGCACAAAAACAACGCGATTTTCTAGTAGTGGTTTTGCGGGATGCCACAATTCGACACCACTAACAATGGATCTCGCCCTCGAGATCCGCCTCATGGTACCGGGAGGAAGGTCGGCGATCTGCATCTTCTCGCTTCAGGTAGATCCTCGCGACACCACTAACAAGGTTCCTTCTTCATCTTGAAATCAGCGACACCACCAACAAAGGGTCGTTGTCCCTGATCGTCGAGAGAACACTCCGGAGAAACAAAGGACGAAGATAGAGGTATCAAACGATAAGGCCACCTCTGACTTTCATTAGAAGAGGGAAAAGTTACATTGATCCACCAGTTCGATGTACAGAGAGAACAGTAAGAGTCGGGTAGGGTGATCAATCCACCCCGTACCCAAACTATCAACTCTATACATGAATAGGAAAACCAGGCAACTCAACTCTCGAGAATTAGAATGAAGATCTTCATAAGCGGTATCCTAACAAAGGAATGATGCCACCGCTTGGATCTGATGTAGATGAGGTCATCACATCGGAAAACACCGGAAGGTACAACAGAACTCGTATGAAAGACACAATGATTAGGTTCCGCGATGGTTCCATTGGCATGAACAACACATGCTCAAGGTATACTCCAACTTCACCAATGCTCGTCCTTCTCATGTGTTTTTCAACGACACGGATATCCAGCAAGGAACACATATAGATAAAGAGCTCAAGAACAAAAGATTGGATGAAGGTTACAACAGACAAGTTGCAGATTGATGATCGTAGCACCTCCGTTACAAGAGGGAGAAAGCGAAACCCTGAAGGTACGACGGAAACCCAACCGCGAGAAATCCTGGACTCGAAGAAAGATAAGCAAGAAGATTCAAAACACGTAGAGATAAGAGAGGAATAGCAAAGGGGTAAGGAGTAAAATCAGACTTAATCAGAACTATCCTACCGATTTTGCAAAAATAGTTTTGACACTCTACTTCGGCCGTTAGCTAGGTTATCCTACAGGCTGGACTTGTGGGGTATCGCAACTGCTGATCTCTGATACCACTCAGTAACACCCTCAGAATCGGACCTATGCAAGTTTTAGCGAAACCCGCCAAACCCGCATAGAAACGATTCAAAGGTGCCCACCAGGCACTTTCGTGCGGGTGGAAAACGAAGTAATAGCATTACACAACAGTCCTCGATGGGACCCAGAATGATATATATAACAGCGACTCAATGAGTCAAGAATACGATATAATATACAAAGATCCAAATCACCTTGAAAACGATAGAGTCCACTACGGACAAGATGCAAATGGGGCTAAGAGCCTCAAGAATAACCAATGGCGTCCATAACCCTGCCTGTGCCAAGCCGGAAGGGTAACCCGCTAACGACGCCGATCTCAAAACCTGCTTAAACAAAGGGTGCCGACAAGGGCAAAGGAAAAAGAGGAGCGTCGATCTTGAGGCCAAGACACGGCGAGGCTAGAATTCGGTCCTCGCCACATAGGTATGGTGGATCAAGAGGGCAAAGATGCACTAAACAACCTATAGAGACTCGATACAACTGGCGGCAATCAAAGGGGGTAAGAAAGACCTATCCGGTATCAGCCTGATACTAACACCAAACAAACCCATCCTGGCGTTTCCCCCTCGAGACCAGACGAGGAAGTCAACCGAGGAACTCACACAGTTGGCGGTTTTACTTTTTCAGTTATCGTTGCAGCAATTACTAGTCAGGTTTAGATAATCATCCTGATAAAGTAAGCAGTGGGCACTTTTAGTTAACCATTCCGTTATAGTTACAACACTTACTAATCAGATACAAATAGCGTGAGGTAAACCCAAAACCCAGCAGTTGTTGGTACTTTTATTCAGCCATTCCGTTGTAGTTGCAATACTTACTAGTCAGGTACAATGGTCGCAAGCGACACTCCAAACAAGCAATTGTGGGCAGTATTAATTAGCCATTCCATTATAGTGAAGATGATTACTAGTCATTATAAAGTCAAATTTATAGCAATAAACTTTAGTTATGCTTGTCTATGGTCGAGATACTGTGCTCCAAGTCGTCCATATCAGCGGACACGGCTTTCAGAAAGTTTTACCCGGCTGGGGTGCACCAATAGCAACACACGCTCGATCAACATCGGAAAAACCAAATCAAAACCCAACGAGGCTTTCACGACTAAGCAATCACAGGATTCAGAATTATTTCAGGGGGCCACCCCTTGGAGTCTTACCAAGAACGTAAGCTAGCTCGAGACGGACTCAAGGTTTGCGACAATGGTCATGGCGATCGGGAACCCGAAAACTCGGGGTGTCGATACTCATGAAATCACTCCGCTTACCTAAACAGATTAAGGTGCTATCTGTCGCACAATTGTAAATCTGAGTAGCATGGCATAAGTACAGATAGTAAATAAAACCTCAAACTAGTTTGTGGCCCCAAGAAATAAGATGAATCAAGCTCGCTTAGGGGTCCCATATACCTCCGGATGTGGATAGCGCGATAAATCAAGGAACATGTATCAAGTACTCGGGGTCCTACGGGACACAAGTGCTCGAAACCAAATATTTTCTATCACCCACCGATGCCTCTGCTTACTTCAATTTTAGTTGTTAAACAGGAATTAAAGTGATCGATAAGTAAAACTATGATCATCTCCAACATCAACATGCGGCAATACTCCAACAACTGTGGTACTTGACGACACGCAACAGCACTTGAGCAAGCGACTACGACGCGCAAGTCCAACTATCTACCAAACAACAGGTATTAGGATGTGTCCAAGGCAATATACGGCTGCAAGGAATATCACGGGTGCGAAAACTAGAGCATCGCAACACAGATAGCAATAGATCAACAGGAGGGAATAAATACTATAAAAGTAAGATAGGTAGAAAGGGGAAGATGCTCGCCTGAAAACATTGCCGAAGGGTCAACCGAAGATCGGGCGAAGCTCACATCAACTCAACGGCCTTATCCGCGAAGAACCAAAACACTAGAATAAACACCGGATGCACTATTTAATACAACGGCAGAAGATCGGCATGATGCATGAATGATGTGTGACATGGCAAAGATGCGATGCAATTAGGTCATATTAAGTGGAACCGGGGTCCCGACAATTAATTATATGGTTCGAGTTGTTTAGCACCCCCGCAAATTAAATGTTGTTATAACAAGGCAAGATAAGATACCGGTTCGCTACACAAGTTGAGGCCGATATGAGACTAGATTTGCCCGCATATGGGCCCCATATTTAATTATATGGTGAATCGGCATAAGGCCCCAAACCAATGATATGCATGCGAGTATGACACTTCAATATGCAACAAGTTGTTATTATATTATAAAAAATAGGATTCTCGGATATGAGGTCACACATTAGGGGTCTCGACTGTCTTGGTTCCGGGGTTCGGGGTCGGGCTCAGGGTCCGGATCTGGGGTTCGGGGTTCGACGGGAACGTTCTCGGATATCGGAGGTGGATCTTGGCGTTCCGGGAAGCCGGACTTGGTTCGGTGTCGGGGCGCATCGGATCTTCCGGGTCGGTGTCGTTCTTATTGTCGCGAAGGTCTTGTTGGGTCCCACGGGGTCGATCTTGCCGTTGCGAGGGTCTTGACGGGACCGCGCAATCGAGTCGGTGTTAGCGTCGAGCGTTCGTGATTTAACTTGGCGTCTGGGGAGGATCCTGCATCGCATCGTCGGGTCGTCTTGGCCGGTCTTGTCGTCTCACGGCAGAGATCTTGGGGTTCGAGGGGTCCGCGGAATCGGAACGGTCTTCATATTCCGTGAGGGAGATCATGGCGTCGGTGTGGTCGATCTTGTCGGCTCCACGGTTTCGGTCTTCGGGATCCAGGAAGGAGGCCTTCGGATCCTCGGGCCCGTGACGGAGTACTTGGCGTCCTTGAAGGCGTCCTTGGTGCTCCGTGTCGAAGGCCCACGGGGACAGGGTCTCGGCGATCTTGGCGTGTCGAGGCGGGGTTTCCGGGTTCAGGCGCCGTGAAGGAGGCCTCGGTTTCTTGGCGTGGTTCCTGGGGTTTGTTTTTGGTGAATGTCGATCTTGTTGTCGAGATCTGGGCCTCGGAAGATCTTGGCGAGGGGTTCGGGTTCCGGGCGCCGAAGGCAGAACTTGGCGGTGACTGGCGGGATGCAGCAGAGGTGTGGCTCTGGGGCGGCACGGCAGGAGGGGGTCGCAGAGGAACCGAGTAGCGGAGACGGAGGCATGGCGACGCAGCAAGGACGACGACCGTCGTTGGCAGCGGCGAGCTCGACGGAGGAGGTGACACGACGGAAGGATCCCGCGGGAGCCGTACGGCGCGCCACGACGCGAGAGCAACGACAGGTGCGATCTGGCGGACACGGGCAAATAGAGGCGGTGGTGCTCGCTGCCGGCAATGAGGGCAGCGAGGCCAGCGTCTTTGCTTGCGCGATAGAAGCGGACGAGGACAGGGCGGCGGCGACGCGATGTTGTCCACCCCGGCGGCGGAGCTCGCGCCGGTGGAGGCGGCCAACGGCAGAGCGGCACAGGTCGGGGGAGGCGAGAGGGCCGAGGAGGAGGCGCTGCAGGCGGAGGAAGGCGGGGAGAAGGGGCGTTGAGGGCCGAGGCGGCGCCGGCCTGGGCGGAGGAGCGGCGACGGGCGGCGATCGGCTCAAGTGAGCGAGAGGAAGAGGGGTCAGGCGGGCTGGCGAAGCGCAAGGGACCGGCTCGGGAGAGGGCGGTGCTGAGCAGGGAGGAACGAGGCGGGTGGCGGTGGAGCGAGCAGCAGCGGCCGAGGAGGCGGCTCAGGCGGAGGCGAGCGGGCAGCGGTGGGCGAGGCGGAGGGTGGCGGGCGGTCTGGCGCCAATGGCGGAGGCTCGGGGCAAGGCGGAGGGTCCTGCTAGTGGCGGGGAGGACGGCCGGGTGGAGGAGAGCTCGGCAGGGCCGTGGCCAGCAGAGCGAGGGAGAAGGAGAAGGCAGGAGAGAGAGGAGGGAGGAGGCATGTCGGTGGTGGGGGTGGGACCGAGCGGACAGGTGGGGTCCAGGGGGATGGGTCGGTTCCAGCGGGGTGGGGGTGGGAGCGTGGCGTGCGTGTGTGTAGCGCGTGGGGGTGTGGGTGTGTTTGTGGGGTGTGCTGGCAGGGTGGGGGTGTGTTTAGGAGAGAGAGTGAGAAAAGGAGAGAGGGTGGGTTGAGGTGGCAGCGTGGGATTGGGGGGAAGAGGGAGAGAGGTGAGGTGTCACGAGGGGATTGGGTGGGGTGAGGTGGAGAGGAGGGCTGGGTAGGTAGGTTGGTAGCTGTAGGATTAATGGGGTGGGCCGTTTGTATTTTTCTGGGGTGGTCGTTCGGGTCATTCGGCCCGTTCGACTGCGCCGCTAAAAATAATGCAATATTTTATTTATTTAAACGGATCGTTTGTAAAACATATTTAGTCAAAACAAAATATTCCGGCGACCCGGGTTTGCGTTTGAATAAAGACGGGGCGTTTAGAAAACAGTTTTATGCAAACAAATGCAAGATGATGACGATGCTCAAATGCAGTGCGGCATGATGACATGAGCATGCGGTCATGGCGATGCAATGCACAAAAACAACGCGATTTTCTAGTAGTGGTTTTGCGGGATGCCACAGAGGACGTCTTTCCCGCTGAGCTGCCACCAGGACTACCTCCTATTAGAGGAATTGAGCACCAAATTGATATAATTCCTGGTGCCACGTTGCCCAACCGTGCACCATATAGAACCAATCCAGAGGAGACAAAGGAGATACAACGCCAAATTCAGGAACTACTCGAAAGAGATCATATTCGTGAGTCCCTTAGACCCTGTGTTGTTCCTATTATTTTGGTACCTAAGAAAGATGGTTCTTCGCGCATGTGTACTGATTGTAGAGCTATCAATAATATTACTATTCCATATCGTCATCCTATTCCACGTTTAGATAACATGCTTGATGAATTGAGTGGCTCTACCATGTTTTCTAAAGTTTATTTGCGTAGTGGTTACCACCAGATTCGTATGAAATTAGGAGATGAATGGAAAACAACATTTAAAACTAAGTTCGGTTTATATGAGTGGTTAGTAATGCCGTTTGGTTTAACTAATGCACCTAGCACTTTCATGAGATTAATGAACGAAGTTTTACGTGCTTTCATTGGACGTTTTGTGGTAGTCTAATTTGATGATATTCTGATTTATAGCAAATCTTTAGAGGATCATTTGGACCATTTATGTGCTGTTTTCAGTGCTTTACGTGATGCACGTTTGTTTGGTAACCTTGATAAGTGCACCTTTTGCACCAATCGAGTTGCGTTTCTTGGCTATGTTGTTACATCACAGGGTATTGAAGTGGATCCAGCCAAGATTGAAGCTATTGAGAATTGGCCGCAGCCCAAGACAGTCACACAAGTGAGGAGTTTTCTTGGCCTCGCTGGTTTTTATAGGCGCTTTGTCAAAGACTTTGGATCAATTGCCGCGCCGCTGAATGAGCTTACCAAGAAGGATGTGCCCTTTGTTTGGGGAAATGCACAACAACGGGCCTTCGTCATATTGAAAAATAAGCTAACACATGCTCCCTTACTCCAACTTCCTGATTTTACTAAGACTTTTGAGCTTGAATGTGATGCTAGTGGAATTGGTTTGGGAGGGGTGTTATTACAAGAGGGAAAACCTGTTGCATATTTTAGCGAGAAATTGAGTGGGGCTAGTCTAAACTAATCTACTTATGATAAAGAATTATATGCGTTGGTTCGGACATTAGAAACTTGGCAACATTATCTATGGCCTAAGGAATTTGTTATTCATTCTGATCATGAATCTTTGAAGCATATTCGTAGTCAAGCTAAGTTGAATCGTCGTCATGCAAAGTGGGTTGAATATATTGAGTCTTTTCCTTATGTTATCAAACACAAAAAGGGTAAAGATAATATTATTGCTGATGCTTTGTCGCGCCGTTATGCTTTGTTATCTCAACTTGACTTCAAAATATTTGGATTGGAAACTATTAAGGAACAATATGTGCATGATGCTGAATTTAAAGATGTGTTGCAGAATTGTAGAGATGGTAGAACTTGGAACAAGTTCGTCTTCAATTATGGATTTGTGTTCCGTGCTAACAAACTATGCATTCCAGATAGTTCATTGTCTTTTTGTTATTCTGAGGCGCATGGAGGAGGATTGATGGGACACTTTGGTGTCAAGAAGGCGGGGATGTTCTTCTTTGCACACTTCTTTTGGCCACGTATGCGTCGATATGTTGAGAGATTTGTGGCACGCTGCACTACTTGTCAAAAAGCTAAGTCTCGCCTTAATCCACATGGTTTATATATGCCTCTTCCTGTTACTAGTGTTCCTTGGGAGGATATTTCTATGGACTTTGTTTTGGGATTGCCACGAACACAGAAGGGGAGGGATAGTATTTTTGTTGTTGTGGATCGGTTTTCTAAGATGTCACACTTTATTCCTTGTCACAAAACGGATGATGCTGCGCATATTGCTGATTTGTTCTTTCGTGAAATTGTTCGTTTGCATGGTGTGCCAAATACTATTGTCTCTGATCGTGATACTAAATTTCTTAGCCAGTTTTGGAGATGTTTATGGTCTAAGTTGGGGACTAAATTGCTCTTTAGTACTACATGTCATCCCCAAACTGATGGTCAAAATGATGTAGTAAATAGAACTTTGTCTACTATGTTGCGGGCTGTTTTAAAGAAGAACTTAAAATTGTGGGAAGAGTGTTTACCTCATATAGAATTTGCTTATAATCTTTTGTTGCATTCTACCACAAAGATGTGCCCATTTGAGATTGTGTATGGTTTTGTTCCTCGTGCACCTATTGATTTATTGCCTTTACCTTCTTCGGTGCAACATAATTTGGATGCTACACAACGCGCTGAAATGATATTAAACTTGCATAAGACTACTAAAGATAACATTGAACACATGAATGCTAAGTATAAACTTGCTGGGGATAAAGGGAGAAAGCATGTTGTGTTTGATGTTGGCGATCTTGTTTGGTTACATTTGCGTAAAGATCGTTTTCCTGATTTACGCAAGTCTAAGTTAATGCCACGTCTTCTTTGGTCCCTTTAAGGTGTTAGAGAAAATAAATGATAATGCATATAAACTTGAGTTGCCTGCAGACTTTGGTACGGTTAGTCCTACGTTTAACATTGCAGATTTGAAGCCCTACTTTGGTGAGGAAGATGAGATTACGTCGAGGACGACTTCAATTCAAGAAGGGGAGCATGATGTGGACATCCCTTCTATTGATACAACCGTTGTACCTCTGAACACACATACAAGGACCCATCACAAGATCTCGTGCCAAACAACTTAACTATCAGGTACTTTCGTTTCTTGGAACTATTCCTCACATACATGAGAATATGATGCTGCCTAAATCAGATGTATTTCTTACTCTTAGGAATGATGGACCAAGCATGGATGAGAGGGACAAGCATTGGAGCATGGCCATGCATGGAGATGGCAGCAAGCATTTGATGATCCAAGAAAAGGCCACGGATGAAGATTTCAGAACTTTGAGGCCACCATAATGAAGAAAGAAGGCTTGGACGAAATATTCAAGATCAATACTTTACGAATTCGTCCATAGCTTAATATGGTGCTACGACACCTTTATTTTGGGCCAGGCTCATGTAATTTTCGCAGGATTTTAATTAGCTAATTTTTAGAGTCCGTATTTGAGGGGAAAAGGACTTTTAGGTTTGGATTCGGCCACCACTTCCATGGCTGGCCGAAACCCCACCTTTTCGCCCTTAAATACTCCCCATAGTCGTCACCCTAGACTTGGATTTTGTTTAGACATTAAGTTAGCCATCATAGCAACTTCGCCAAGGCTCGAGCGTCGCCGAGGCCTCTTGTACTTCGCGCCTATTCAGGATCCCACCTTTTCAATAAAGCTTTCCTCTTAATCCGCAATATCTTGATTGCAATATTAGTTCTTACTTGTTCTCGATTTCAGGTAGGAATTAAGACCCTCGTTGGTCAGGCTTGTTCACGCAGGATCGGTAACCTCCAGGAGATTGGCCTAGCGATTGCATTGGCGCTCGTGCTCGCACGTGTAGTCGGATCGTCAAGCCCGAACTCCACCAAATCGATTATCGCCATCTCATCGAAAGATTGGACACCTTTGCCCTATAATTTATTGCCTTTACCTTCTTCGGTGAAAAATAATTTGGATGCTACACAACGCGCTGAAATGATATTGAACTTTCATAAGACTACTAAAGATAACATTGAACACATGAATGCTAAGTATAAACTTGTTGGGGATAAAGGGAGAAAGCATGTTGTGTTTGATATTGGAGATCTTGTTTGGTTACATTTGCGTAAAGATCGTTTTCCTGAGTTACGCAAGTCTAAGTTAATGCCGTGTGCTGCTGGTCCCTTTAAGGTGTTAGAGAAAATAAATGATAATGCATATAAACTTGAGTTGCCTGCAGACTTTGGTACGGTTAGTCCTACATTTAACATTGCAGATTTGAAGCCTTACTTTGGTGAGGAAGATGAGATTGCGTCGAGGACGTGTTATGGGGTAACCCCTTGGGGTGGCCTGATATTTCACGAATCTCCGCGGGAAACGAGGGGGAAAACGGTGGACGGGGTGAGAGGGGACGAACACCACGAACACACGCACACAAAGACCTCGATGAACTCACGCACACAAACACGATACACGTCGATAACTCACGCCGGTGGCAACCGGTCCAATATAATCTCTAGGATCGGTATTGGGCAAAGCTCTCTCTCCACGACCAACAACGGGGGCGAGATGCTTGGTGAGATCTTGATGACTTGGGGGCGAGAAACCGAGAACCCAAGGTGTTATGGGGTAACCCCTTGGGGTGGCCCGATCTTTCACGAATCTCCGCGGGAATCGAGGGGAAAGCTGTGGAAGGGGGAAAGGGGATGGAATCCACGAACACACGCACACGAAGAACCCGACGAACTCACGCACACAAAACACGATACACGCCGATCTCTCACGCCGGTGGCAACCGGTCCAACATAATCCCTAGGATCTGTGTTGGGCGAAGCTCTCTCTCCATGCCAATAACGGGGGACGAGGTGCTTGGTGAGATCTTGACGACTTGGGGGCGAGAAACCGAGAACCCAAGGCCTTGTACAACTTGAACGCACTAGGCAAGATCCAAGAGGAGGGTGGATAATAGGGTGCTCCTTGGAAGGAGCATGAGACCAATAGATGTAAGTTCCTCAACGGGTTTCCTTAATCTATTATTATCCAAGTCTACCGTTTACAATAAAGGGTGGGGGCTATATATAGGCCAACCACATACACAGGGGTAGTTTCGGAACGAAAAGGTAAAATTTAGGAAGAGGTACAGGGCGCTGGCCCAAACTGATGTATTCAGGTTCAGTCAGGACCGGTAGTACCGGTCGGGCAACCGGTAGTACCGGTCGCAACCGGTAGTACCGGTCGCAACCGGTAGTACCGCTCCGGGGACGGTAGTACCGCTGGTGGGCCTGGAGATTCCGTCGGAGTCGCCTGTAGCGAGCGGTAGGAGGGGGCGGTAGTACCGGTTCCAGGGCCGGTAGTACTGCTGGCGTCTGGGGCGTGGAGTGGTTTTTCCTGGAGCGTCCGGTAGCGGGGCCCGGTAGTACCGCTTGTACCGGTAGTACCGGTTGAGTCTGGCAGCGACTGGTTGCTTCCGCTCCGGTTCCTTCGTCCCATGGGTCCTTCTCTTCGTTCCTGATGATGCATAGTGTATGCGTATGAAGTAGCAAGCCATCCAGGGGCGTATCAAAATCACACAAGGAAAGGAGCGAGCTAGCCTTGGCTTGTAGGAGCTTAGCTTGGGCGCGAGTCATTGGTCCACTTGGAGGGCTAGGTGTTGTAGATGGAGGTGCGTCTGTAGGACGGGCTGCATCAGCTCCCCCCTTGGGAAAGAGTCGTCCTCGACTCTTCAACCTTCTGAACTTCATCTTCTCCATGGTAGGGTGAGAGGTCGTTGACATTGAATGTCGAGCTCACAAGGTACTTTGATGTTGGGATATCGATGATATAGGCGTTGTTGTTTATCCTCTTTAGCACTTTGAATGGTCCATCATCTCTTGGCTTGAGTTTGGAGTCGCGTTCCTTGGGGAAGCGGTCTTTACTTAAGTGTATCCATACAAGGTCTCTCTCTTCAAAGATCATCTCTTTCTTGTTCTTGTTTAGCCTTGATGCTTGGCGAAGGACTTGTTGCTCGATCGTAGCTCTTGTGTCTTCATGGAGTTTCTTCATTGTTTGGGCACGCTTGACAACGTCCATATTGGCGCGTTCATGAAGTGGTAGTGGAAGGATATCGAGCGCGGTGAGAGGCTCGAAGACGTAGACGATCATGAACGGGCTCCTCAAGGTGGTGGAGTGCTTGGCGCGGTTGTAGGCGAACTCGGTGTGTGGAATACATTCCTCCCAGTCTTTAAGGTTCTTCTTTATCAACACCCGGAGGAGTGTGCCAAGACTTCGATTGACAACCTCGATTTGTCCATCGGTTTGAGGATGCGAGGCGGACGAGAAGAGGAGCTTGATTCCGAGCTTGGCCATGAGAGTCTTCCAGAAGTAGCTCATGAATTTTACGTCGCGGTCGGAGACGATTGTTCTTGGTACACTATGTAGCCGAATTATTCCCTGAAAAACAAATTTGCTACATGTGAAGCATCATCGGTCTTATGGCACGGAATGAAATGTGCCATTTTTGAAAAGCGATCCACTACTACAAATATAGAATCATGTCCATGTTTAGATCTAGGCAAGCCTAACACAAAGTCCATGCTAATGTCCGACCAAGGTGCATGAGGAATCGACAATGGCATATAAAGACCAAAGGGGTTGGACATAGACTTAGCTTGGATACATGTAGTGCATCGTTGGATGTGGCGCTCCACGTCGCGCTTCATCTTTGGCCAAAAGTAGTGAGTGCAGAGCATGTCATAAGTCTTGTCACGGCCAAAGTGACCCATAAGGCCTCCACGATGGGACTCTTGAAGAAGCAAAAGTTGAAGAGACGATTTCAGAATGCAAAGCTTGTTTTGTTTGAAAAGAAAACCCTTATGCAAATAGAAATCATCAATCCCTTTGTCTATTGAACATTTTGCAAAAAATGGTCCAAAGAAAGGGTCGGACGCGTACAAAGATTTGATTTCATCAAGACCCAAGACATTTACTTCGAGCCGCGTCAGAAGGTTTGTGTTTTTGCGAGACAAGGCGTCCGCTACCACATTTTCTTTGCCCTTATTGTATTTGACAATGTAAGGAAAAGACTCCATGAACTCATTGGCGTGCCTTTTACTCAAATTGGCTTGGCCCTTAAGATACTTCAACGACTCATGGTCGGAATGGATGATAAATTCTTTTGGCCAAAGATAGTGTTGCCACACTTGAAGAACTCGAACCAAGGCAAAAAGTTCTTTGTCATAAATGGTATAGTTTAGGTGTGCGCCATCAAGTTTCTCACTATGGTAAGAAATAGGATGACCATTTTGCATAAGGACACCACCAATGCCAATACCACTAGCGTCACATTCACTCTCAAAGGTTTTTGTGAAATCTGGTAATGCAAGAAGCGGTGCTTCGGTGAGCCTCGTTTTGAGCTCATAAAAAGCCTTTTGTTGTGCTTTTCCCCAAACGAATGTGACATTTTTCTTGGTCAATTCGTTGAGGGGGCAAGCAATGGTAGAAAAGTCTTTCACAAAGCGACGGTAAAAGCCAGCCAACCCATGAAAACTACGAAGTTCGCTAACATTGGTCGGTATGGGCCAATCTCGTATGTCCTTAACTTTTGAGACATCAACTTCAATGCCATTAGAAGACACAACAAAACCAAGGAAAATCAGCTTGTCTTTTGCAAAAGTGCACTTTGGGATATTAGCATAAAGCTTTTCATGACGAAGGATTTGAAGGACCTCCTTAACATGAGTAACATGCTCCTCTAGTGACTTGCTATAGACAAGGATGTCATCAAAGTAAACAACTACACTCTTCCCAATGAGAGATCTCAAGATGTGGTTCATGAGGCGCATGAAGGTAGATGGGGCATTTGATAAGACAAAAGGCATAACCAACCATTCATAGAGACCAAGCTTGGTCTTGAAGGCGGTTTTCCACTCATCACCTTCAGCCATGCGAATTTGATGGTAACCACTACGAAGATCAATTTTCGAAAATATAGTGGCTCCACATAACTCATCAAGCATATCATCAAGACGCGCTATAGGATGTCGATAACGCACGGTGATAGCATTGATTGGACGACAGTCCATGCATAACCGCAATGTATCATCCGTTTTTGGAACTAGAATCACGGGGACCGCGCTTGGGGTAGTGCTTACTTGGATCAAACCTTTGGAGACGAGTTGGTTGATTTGACGTTCTATCTCCTTAGTCTCTTCCGGGTTCGTGCGATACGCGGCGCGGTTTGGGAGTGAGGTCGATGCGGTGCTCGATTCCACGAAGAGGAGGTAGTCCATGAGGAAGCTCTTCGGGAAATACATCTTGGAATTCCTGCAAAATAGCCATCAAAGAAGGAGGAACATTTGTCAAGTCATTAGTTCCTTGCGCTAGTCCCTTGCAAATAAGGACATAGTGCAAGATGGATGGGTTGTTCCCCACTTCTCTCATCTCACTTTTGGTGGCAAGAAGAACACTCTTAGTTTTTCCACTCGAGTTTGGCTTGTGGCACTCACTCACTATGATGTGGTTCTCTCGCTCACCACTCTTCTCACAAGGTGTTTTTGTGTATTGCGCCCTTGCTAAAGCCTTTGCATTGTCCGCAATTATTTGGCTAGGAGTCATTGGTTGCAATACACAAGTTTTATCAAGCCATTTGAAGGTATAAGTGTTTGAGTGACCATCATGCAAAGCACGCTTGTCATATTGCCACAGCCTTCCAAGCAACATATGGCAAACCGTCATTGGGACCACGTCACATTCCACCGTGTCCTTGTAGGGTCTAATTGAGAACGTTACCGAGACGGTGTGCTTGATCTTGACGGATCCATGGTCACTTAGCCATTGTATATGGTAGGGGTGTTTATGCGGATGGAGGGTGAGGTTGAGTTTCTCACACAATTCCGTGCTTGCAAGATTGTGGCAACTCCCTCCATCGATGACAACTTTGAAGGACTTCCCATTGATGTCGGCACGAGTTTGGAAGATGATCGAGCGTTGGTCTTCATTCTCATTGGCTTGTGTAGTTAAGACCCCTGTGACCACAAGCGATGGACTTGCATCATGCTCACACACAAGAAGTTCTTGGTCCTCTTCCAAATGTTGCCTTGTGTAGCACCCCGGGTAAAACCACTACTAGAAAATCACATATGTTTGTGCATCATCGTGACCGTATGCTCATGTCATCATGCCACATTGCATTTGGACTTCATCATGCATTTTTTTCTGCATTTTTTAATGGAAAATTATTTTGGTTATAACATATTTTTGTTTCACTAAAATATCCTCATGGTCTTATTAAACCATTCCCTTTATTATTTTCAAATTAAAACAAAACAATACTTTCTGGTCCGTCATATGACCAAAAAAGGTTTTCTTATTTTACTAGAAAATAAAATTAGATAAAAAAACGTCTATGTTTTGGCCCAAAACTAGCCCCATCTAGCCTACTTTGGACTTAATAAATAGTCTATTCCCCCTTATTCCTCCCCAAACCCTAGCCTCTAAATCTGTCACAAAATTCCTCTTTTCCTAGATCTAATCTGAGATAAAATTCTGTCTTCTTTCTTTTGCCAAATTATTTCCCTGGCGAGATTATTTGTTTCTTTGCAGATCGATGAGTTGATGCATGCCTTATCTAGCAATCTGGCTCAATTTCTGTGCATGCGTATGTTGTTCAGTGACCTTGCTTGGCCTGGCTTCCTGTGCGCTGCCGTAGCGCTTGGCCTGGCTTCCTGTGCGCCGTCGTAGCTTTTATTTCTTGCCAAGCACGATCTTGCATCCAATCCATCGGTCGGCATGCAATTCTATTTTATATGGCCTTGCTTGATTATTTCTCAATATCCAATTTAAATCTGGATTGGGTCCCGTGCACTCAATGACCAAATCGCCACCACACCTTTGCTCGTCTTGTCCCCGGCAAGATAGCGGCGGTGACCACCGAATCACCGCTCGGTGCATGTCACACACCTGTTGCCTGCCATCTTCCTCCGCCACTTGACCCTTCGACGCTCACGCTCGGCGCTGGCACCACGCGAGGCAATGTCTTGTCTTCTACGGATCGCTGTCAACACCGAGATTTATATTTCCATATGAACTTGACCGATGACCTCATGCGGCATCCGTCTAGCACCAGATCTCCGTGGACACCTGGTGTTTGTCAGTTCCATGCCATAGCTTCATTAACCACCTCACTAACCGTGTCACATAGCAGATCAGATCCTCTTTCCTTTTCGCTGTTTCTCTCTGGTTCCCAATCGTCCAGATTTGTCTCAGCCCGCCATGTGTTTGGTAAAATGTCTGCATGAGCTATGTTTCCGGTTTATCCTATTTTGATATGCTCGATCCATCACTCTACTAATTCGTCAAGATCTTCGCTTTTCTACATCGAACCAGATTGCATCGTCCGACACCGTTTCCTCTCTGACAAGATTTTTCCTTCCGATGTCCGCTACTTCAACTACCAACCAAAGACTTTCTCTGACCCGCACCGTGAGACTAAACCCTTACCTATTTCATAAATTGTCATATATCTTATATGTATCCAATTCATTCATGCCACATATCATATAATATTCTTTAGGGATACTTTGTCGATTTACCTTGTATTAAATATGGAGGATATATGCTGGCGAATCTAGTCTAATATTTGTCCCATTTAAATTTGTGTAACCCATGCCATTTTTTGACTTGTTAAGGCAATATTTAAATTGCGGGGTAGCTAAAAAACTTGATCCACCTAATGAAATGTCGGGACCCCGGTTTCACTTAATATTGCCTAATTGCATCGCACCTTTGCCATGTCATGCATCATACATTCATCATGCCCGATCTTCTACCATAGTATTAAATAGTGCATCCTGTGTTTGTGCTAGTGTTTTGCTTCTTCACGGATTAGGCCGATGAGTTGATGTGAGTGACGATCCGATCTTCGGATGAATCTCCGGCAATGTTTTCAGGCGAGCATTCTCCCCCTTTCCACCTATTTTACCTTTCTAGTCTTTATTTCCTCCTGTTGATCTATTGCTATCTGTGTTACGATGCTCTAGTTTTCGTACCCGTGATATCCCTTGCAGCCTTATATTGCCTTGGACACATCCTATTGCCTGTTGCTTGGTAGATAGTTGGACTTGCCTGTCGTAGTCGCTTGCTCAAGTGTTGTTGCGTGTCGTCAAGTACCACAGTTGTTGGAAGAATGCCATATGCTTTATGTTGGAGATGATCATGGCTTTAATTATCGTTTAATAACTAAAATTGAAGTAGGTAAAGAATGCAGAGGCACAGGTGGGCAATAGACGTTATTTGGTTTTTAACCATCCACTTGTGTCCCGTAGGACCCCGAGTACTTGATACCTGTTCTTTGAATATTCGCACTATCCGCATGTGGGACCATGAATCCCCCTAGCCAGAGCTTGAGTCATATATTATTTCTTGGGGCCACAAACTAGTTTGGGGCTTTATTACTATCCTGTACTTATGCCATGCTTTACTGCTTTATTTACGATTGCGCGTGGAGCGCCTGTACTGTTTTGGATCGCGGCACGATTACGCGGTATCGACAAGCCTAGTCACACTTTCGGGTTCCCAGTCGTTTACCGTTCGCAAACCTCCGGGTCCGTCTTGGAGCCGCCAACCAGAAGGGTAGCTTGGTGGGTGGCCCCTGAAATTTATATGAATCTTGCAATTGCTCATTGTGATGCCTCGTTGGGTTTTATTTGGTTTTCGAGGTTGATCATGCATGTGTTGCTATTTGTGCCCCTCGAGGGTAAAACTTTTCAAAGCCGTGTCATGTTATGGACGACTTGGAGCACAGTATCTCAATCATAGACAACTATAACTAAAGTAGTGTTATAAATTTGACTTTATAATGACTAGTAATCAGCTTCACTATAATGGAATGGCTAAATAAAAGTGCCAACAATTGCTGGTTTGGGTTGTCACCTGTTACCATTGTATCTGACTAGTAAGTATTGCAACTACAACGGAATGGCTAAATAAAAGTACCAACAACTGCTGGGTTTTGGGATGCCTCATGTTATATGTATCTGAATAGTAAGTGCTACAACTATAACGGAATGGTTAACTAAAACTGCCCACTGCTTATTATACCAGGATGACTCTTACTATCTATACCTGACTAGTAATTGCTGTAACGATAACTGAATAAATAAAACTGCCAACTGTGTGAGTTCCTCGGTTTCACTTCCTCGTTTGGTCTCGAGGGGGAAATACCAGGATGGGTATGCTTGGTGATAGTTTCAGGTTGGTAACGAATAGGTCTTTCTTACTCCTAATTGATAGCCACTAGTTGTATTGAGTCTCTATAGGTTGTTTAGTGCATGTTGCGCTGCCGCTTCAGTCCACCATACCTATGTAGGCGAGGACCGCCGAATTCTAGTCTCGCCGTGTACTGGCCTCAGTACTGACCGCTCTTTTTTTCCTTTGCCCTTTGTAGGCACCCCTTTTGTTGAAGCAGGTTTTGTGATCGACGTCGTTAGCAGGGTTACCCTTCTGTCTTGGCCTGGGCAGGGTTATGGACGCCATTGGTTATTCTTCAGGGCTCTTAGGCCCATTTGCATCTTGTCCGTAGTCGAACGTTGTATCATTTTCAAGGTGATTTGGATCTTTGTATGGTATATCTGTATTCTTGATTCTTTGAGTCATTGTTGTATATATCTGTTCTGTGGGTTCCATCGTGGACTATTGTGTAATGGTATTACTTTGTTTTCCCACCCGCACGAAAGTGCCTGGTGGACACCTTTGAATCGTTTCTATGCGCGTTTGGCGGGAATTGCTGAAACTTGCATAGGGCCGATTCTGAGGGTGTTACAGAGTGGTATCAGAGCTCAGCAGTTACGATACCCCACTAGTCCAGCCTATAGGATAACCTAGCTAACAGCCGATGTAGAGTGTCAAAACTATTTTGGAAAATCGGTTGGATAGATCTTATTAGGTCTGCTTTTACTCCTTACCCCTCTGTTATTCTCTTCTTACCTCTGCGTGTTTTGGATCTACTCTCTTATCTTTCTTCGAGTCCAAGATTTCTCGCGGTTGGTTTCCGTCGTACCTTCAGGGTTTCGCTTTCTCCCTTTTATAACGGTGGTGCTACGATCATCAAATTTGCATCTTGCCTGTTGTACCCTTCATCCAATCTTTTGTTCTTGAACTCTTTATCTATATGTGTACCTTGTTGTATATCCATATCGTTGAAAAACATATGAGAAGGACGAGCATTGGTGAAGTTGGAGTATACCTTGAGCATGTGTTGTTCATGCCAATGGAACCATTGCGAAACCTAATCGTTATGTATTTTCATAAAAAATTCTTTTGTATCTTCCGATGTTTTCCAACGTGATGACCTCATCTACATCAGATCCGATGCAGAGCTTGCATCACCCCTTTGTTCCGAATACCGCTTATGAAGATCTTCATTCTAAATTTCGAGAGTTGTGTTGCACGATTTTGCTATTCATGCATGGAGTGAATAGTTTGGGTACGGGATGGACTGATCACCCTACCCAACTCGTACTGTTCACTCTTGTACATCGAACTGGTGGGTCAATGTAACGTTTTCCTATTCTCATGGAAGTTAGAGGTGGTCGTATCTTTTGATACCTCTACCGTCGTCCTTTGTTCTCCAGAGTATTCTCTCGATGAACGTGACCAACAACCCATTGTTGGTGGTGTTGCCGATTCAGGATGGAGAAGTAATCTTTGTTGGTGGTGTCGCAAAGATCTACACGAAGCGAGAAGATTCATGTCACCGGCTTTCTTCCCCGTACTAGGTGGCGGATCTCGAGGGCGAGATCCATTGTTAGTGGTGTCGAATTGTAGCACCCCGGGTAAAACCACTACTAGAAAATCACATATGTTTGTGCATCATCATGACCGTATGCTCATGCCATCATGCCACATTGCATTTGGACTTCATCATGTATTTTTTTCTGCATATTTTAATGGAAAATTATTTAGGTTATAACATATTTTTGTTTCACTAAAATATCCTCATGGTCTTATTAAACCATTCCCTTTATTATTTTCAAATTAAAACAAAACAATACTTTCTGGTCCGTCATATGACCAAAAAAGGTTTTCTTATTTTACTAGAAAATAAAATTAGATAAAAAAAACGTCTAAGTTTTGGCCCAAAACTAGCCCCATCTAGCCTACTTTGGACTTAATAAATAGTCCATTCCCCCTTATTCCTCCCCAAACCCTAGCCTCTAAATCTGTCACAAAATTCCTCTTTTCCTAGATCTAATCTGAGATAAAATTTTGTCTTCTTTCTTTTGCCAAATTCTATCCCTGGCAAGATTATTTGTTTCTTTGCAGATCGATGAGCTGATGCATGCCTTATCTAGCAATCTGGCTCAATTTCTGTGCGTGCGTATGTTGTTCAGTGACCTTGCTTGGCCTGGCTTCCTGTGCGCCGCCGTAGCGCTTGGCCTGGCTTCCTGTGCGCCGCCGTAGCTTTTATTTCTTGCCAAGCACGATCTTGCATCCAATCCATCGGTCGACATGCAATTCTATTTTATATGGCCTTGCTTGATTATTTCTCAATATCCAATTTAAATCTGGGTTGGGTCCCGTGCACTCCAGCAGCACCAAATCGCCACCACACTGCTCGTCTTGTCCCCGCCCGATAGCAAAGACACCTCACCGAATCACCGCTCAGCTGCATGTCACACACCGCTTCCTGCCATCTTCCTCCGCCACTTGACCCTTCGACGCTCACGCTCACGGCACCACGCTGGCGGTGTCTTGTCTTCTACGGATCGCCTGTCAGCCAACACCCGAGATTTATATTTCCATATGAACTTCTGACCGACTGTCTCATGCCGGCATCCGTCTAGCACCAGATCTCCATGGACACCTGGTGTTTGTCAGTTCCATGCCATAGCTTCATTGACCACCTCACTAACCGTGTCACATAGCAGATCAGATCCTCTTTGCTTTTCGCTGTTTCTCTCTGGTTCCCAATCGTCTAGATTTGTCTCAGCCCGCCATGTGTTCGGTAAAATGTCTGCATTGAGCTATGTTTCCGGTTTATCCTATTTTGATATGCTCGATCCATCACTCTACTAATTCGTCAAGATCTTCACTTTTCTACATCGAACCAGATTGCATCGTCCGACACCGTTTCCTCTCTGACAAGATTTTTCCTTCCGATGTCCGCTACTTCAACTACCAACCAAAAACTTTCTCCGACCCGCACCGTGAGACTAAACCCTTACCTATTTCATAAATTGTCATATATCTTGTATGTATCCAATTCATTCATGCCACATATCATATAATATTCTTTAGGGATACTTTGTCGATTTACCTTGTATTAAATATGGAGGATATATGCTGGCGAATCTAGTCTAATATTTGTCCCATTTAAATTTGTGTAACCGATGCCATGTTTTGACTTGTTAAGGCAATATTTAAATTGCGGGGTAGCTAAAAAACTTGATCCACCTAATTAAATGTCGGGACCCCGGTTTCACTTAATATTGCCTAATTGCATCGCACCTTTGCCATGTCATGCATCATACATTCATCATGCCCGATCTTCTACCGTAGTATTAAATAGTGCATCCTGTGTTTGTGCTAGTGTTTTGCTTCTTCACGGATTAGGCCGATAAGTTGATGTGAGTGACGATCCGATCTTCGGATGAATCTCCGGCAATGTTTTCAGGCGAGCATTCTCCCCCTTTCTACCTATTTTACCTTTCTAGTCTTCATTTCCTCCTGTTGATCTATTGCTATCTGTGTTACGATGCTCTAGTTTTCGTACCCGTGATATCCCTTGCAGCCTTATATTGCCTTGGACACATCCTATTGCCTGTTGCTTGGTAGATAGTTGGACTTGCCTGTCGTAGTCGCTTGCTCAAGTGTTGTTGCGTGTCGTCAAGTACCACAGTTGTTGGAAGAATGCCATATGCTTTATGTTGGAGATGATCATGGCTTTAATTATCGTTTAATAACTAAATTTGAAGTAGGCAAAGAATGCAGAGGAACAGGTGGGCAATAGATGTTATTTCGTTTTTAACCGTCCACTTGTGTCCCGTAGGACCCCGAGTACTTGATACCTGTTCTTTGAATATTCGCACTATCCGCATGTGGGACCATGAATCCCCCTAGCCAGAGCTTGAGTCATATATTATTTCTTGGGGCCACAAACTAGTTTGGGGCTTTATTACTATCATGTACTTATGCCATGCTTTACTGCTTTATTTACTATTGCGTGGGCGCTGTCTTTTTTGGATCGCGCACGATTACGCGGTATCGACAAGCCTAATCACACTTTCGGTTCCCGATCGTTTCTGACCGTTCGCAAACCTCTGGGTCCATCTCGGAGCCGGCCAACTTGGTAGCGGGTAGCTTGGTGGAGTGGCCCCCTGAAATTTATATGAATCTTGCAATTGCTCTGTCGTGATGCCTCGTTGGGTTTTATTGGTTTTTCCCAAGGTTGATCATGCGTGTGTTGCTATTTGTGCCCCCCTGCAGGGTAAAACTTTCTGAAAGCCGTGTCCGCGGTTATGGACGACTTGGAGCACAGTATCTCGATCATAGACAACTATAACTAAAGTAGTGTTATAAATTTGACTTTATAATGACTAGTAATCAGCTTCACTATAATGGAATGGCTAAATAAAAGTGCCAACAATTGCTGGTTTGGGTTGTCACCTGTTACCATTGTATCTGACTAGTAAGTATTGCAACTACAACGGAATGGCTAAATAAAAGTACCAACAACTGCTTGGTTTTGGGATGCCTCATGTTATATGTATCTGACTAGTAAGTGCTACAACTACAACGGAATGGTTAACTAAAACTGCCCACTGCTTATTATACCAGGATGACTCTTACTATCTATACCTGACTAGTAATTGCTGTAACGATAACTGAATAAATAAAACTGCCAACTGCGTGAGTTCCTCGGTTTGACTTCCTCGTTTGGTCTCGAGGGGGAAATACCAGGATGGGTATGCTTGGTGATAGTTTCAGGTTGGTACCGAATAGGTCTTTCTTACTCCTAATTGATAGCCGCTAGTTGTATTGAGTCTCTATAGGTTGTTTAGTGCATGCTGCGCTGCCGCTTTAGTCCACCATACCTATGTAGGCGAGGACCGCCGAATTCTAGTCTCGCCGTGTACTGGCCTCAGTATTGACCGCTCTTTCTTTTTCCTTTGCCCTTTGTCGGCACCCCTTTTGTTGAAGCAGGTTTTGAGATCGACGTCGTTAGCAGGATTACCCTTCTGTCTTGGCCTGGGCAGGGTTATGGACGCCATTGGTTATTCTTCAGGGCTCTTAGCCCCATTTGCATCTTGTCCGTAGTCGGACGTTGTATCATTTTCAAGGTGATTTGGATCTTTGTATGGTATATCTGTATTCTTGACTCTTTGAGTCATTGTTGTATATATCTGTTCTATGGGTTCCATCGTGGACTATTGTGTAATGGTATTACTTCGTTTTCCCACCCGCACGAAAGTGCCTGGTGGACACCTTCGAATCGTTTCTATGCGGGTTTGGCGGGAATTGTTGAAACTTGCATAGGGCCGATTCTGAGGGTGTTACACCTTGCCATGGTTCCTTGACCCTTGCATCAAATTCTTCTTCACTCAAGTATTCTTCATCGCCATTGTCATGGATGAACAAAACTTTCTTGTTTCCACATGCGTTCGATTTGTGTCCTTTGCCTCCACACTTGTAGCACTCACCATTGAATGGTTGATCCTCCCTTGTGTATTTGCCACTTGGGGGATGTTTTCCTTGAGGGAGTGTTGGCTTGAAGGGAAGCTTGTTGGTACTCGAGGAGCTTCCACTTGGTGTTGTTGGAGTATTGGTTGGTGCTTGCTTGTAGGTGAAGTACGTCTTTGGCTTGTTGTACTTGATGTCCTCTTGCACTTGACGCTCGGCCTTGGATGCGATGTGCACAAGCTCAACCATGTTGTTGTACTTTTGGAACTCAGTGATGCGCTTGATTGGATGGTTCAAGCCATTGAGGAAGCGTGCCATTGTTTGTTCATCCCTCTCTTCAATGTTGGCAAGGATCATGTTGAGCTCCATTTACTTGAAGTACTCTTCCACGGTCTTTGTTCCTTGACTAAGCGTTTGAAGCTTGTTGAAGAGGTCACGCGTGTAGTGCGAAGGAACAAAGCGGGATCTCATATGAGCCTTCATATCTTGCCAAGTTGAGATTGGAGGCTCTTCTTTTGCTTCTCGAGCGAGTTGGACTTGTTCCCACCAAAGGTTGGCATACTCATCAAACTCGAGGATGCCATGGCCATCATCTTCTCATTGCTATAGTTGTGCATGCGGAAGATCTTGTCGACCTTGAGTTCCCACGAGAGATATTCCTCGGGTTCATTGGAACCGGTGAACTTTAGCATGGTGAATTTGAGCTTGCCGAAAGTTTCTTCTCCATTGCGGTTTCGGTTGCGGCGGTTGCCATGATTTGGGTGGTCATCATCATCATCCGAGCTCTCATGTCTTGCTTGGTGATGGTTGCATTGCTCTTGCGGTTGTTGAGGTGCCGCGTTTGGTTGTGGAACATGGTTTTGACGACGAGCTTGGGGAGCTTGCTCGTGTTGTTGGCGCGGTTGAGGACGAGGAGGAGGTTGTGCATCCTCATGACGAGCTTGGGGAGCATTGTCTTGCGCCATGTGGCGAGGAGGACGTCGAGCCGCAT
The DNA here is from genome assembly GCA_030063025.1 of Avena longiglumis. Lineage (NCBI taxonomy): Eukaryota > Viridiplantae > Streptophyta > Magnoliopsida > Poales > Poaceae > Avena > Avena longiglumis. The sequence continues at coordinate 308,116,403 of CP125977.1, forward strand.
GCGCAATGGGCTGCTCTCGCTCTTCTTGATGTGGAGGAGGCTCGTCATGATGATCATGATGTCGACGTTGACGTTCATGTCGGCGATGACACCTTGGTGGATCTTCGAGTGCTTCACGTCGACGGTGATCTTGTTCGTCCTCTTCGAATGCTTCACTTGTTGTGGAAAGAACATGCCGACGGCGATGGGCTTGGTTGTCCATGTGAGGTTGCTCTTGTTGAATCACAAGTGCCCTTGGTTGTGGCCGGTTCGCTTCACGTCGTGGAGGTCTTGCGGAGAGGTCACCATCATAGCTTGACGTTGCGGCGTGTCGCGGAGATGGTACCGCTTGAGAAGAGCTCATGGATTGAAGAACGGGTCCATCCCGGTGCCTTGAAGCGTGACGGCGAGGTGCACTTGATTCACTTGAGGAGTGCCGAGATGAGCTTGAGTCGCGCGCGCGTGGCCTTCCTAGTCCATCAATGAGGCGTTGAAGCTTCTCATCCGTTGAGGCGAGTGCACGACCAAGAGCTTCATTTTGATGACCGAGGTTGTGTTGCATGGCATGCATTTGGCCACGGACTTCTTCGAAGCGGTTGTCGATGTTCTTGAATTCCACACGGGCCTCGCTAAATTGTTCATCTTGGCGCCGCTCAAGAGCTTCACAACGGTAGTTGAATTCTCCTCGGACCTTCCAATGGTCCCATCTTGTCATGAATTGTGTGTCGTCCTCCGAAGGTGGTGGTGGTTGGGACGGCTCGCCATTCCTGTCCATGATGCAAAGCCGACAAGGGTTGTATATGGAGAATAAGGGTGTGTAGAGTTAGCCTTTTACCTCATCTTGGAGATTATATCAAACCAATTGCCACACAAATGAGCGAAGAGCGTGCAAAGTGAAATGGCAAAGAAACTCACACACAAATATGCTACACCTCTCAAAAGATTTTGGTGGAAGGTTAGGATTGTGGAAAACCAAACGAAACGATCCAAGCAAAAGGTTATTGTTCTAAGTGGTAAAGAACCAAAGATCAAAAGCAAAAGGATACAATCTACAAAAACACGGAAAAACGCACACGTGGAGACAAACGTGGTTAGCACGACTATGAAAATGAGCACAAAAGGTCCTAACGAAGACTACGCTCGGTTATCGTGCCAACTCAAGGAGAGACCACAAATCCTTTGCCAAAAGAGGATAAGAAATAGATTTGTGCACTTGCCTTGGTGTGCTCATTTCCTCTCTTTTGTTGGCGTACAAGCTTGGTATTCTCTTTGTATTGGGAGACTATGTATCTTTTTCTTTTTTTTTGTTCTTTTTTTTGATTCTTTCTCTTTTTCTCCCTTTCTATGCTACTATGTTAACTTTTGTATTTGGCCTCACACTCTCACTTTCCAAAGGCAAATGCACAATGCTTAGACAAACACAAAATGAGTTGCTCTCATAGGATAGATACACACAAGGAAGATATGGGGCTGTCAAAGTGACGCAAGTTATACCTTTGGTATTGTTGACGACTTGCAACCGTTGGTGGGGGAAGATGCTCGAGTGTCGCGGTGTCGTTGAGCGTGTGGTGACTGTGATGCGGAAGCTGTTATGAAAATGGCGACAAACACGCGAAACACGAACAAGTGAAGTGGAAAAAGTCAGTAAACGAAGTTGAGGCGTCACAGGAGCAAAGAGACACGGTCAGAGGCGGGCGGTAGTACCGCTGGCAATATCCGGTAGTACCGGCGAGCGGTAGTACCGCTTGTGCGGCTGGTAGTACCGGTGATTTGCGGTAGTACCGCTCGCACAACCGGTAGTACCGCAAGGCACGGAACTGGAACGAGATCAACTTGACAAAATCCTCAAATTCGTGGTGATCTGACCGAAAGGCTGGGCTAGGAACAACAGGGGCTATAGATCGACTCCAAACGCAACAGATCTATGGACCAAAACCACGAAAAACTCACCAAATCCAAAGATCGATCCGAAGGCAAATTGGGGCTCTTTTTGGTGGGATTTTCGATTTTAAGGGGGATCAAAGAAAAATTGGGGGAAATTCGTGATCAACCGTGCTCTTGATACCAATATGTTATGGGGTAACCCCTTGGGGTGGCCCGATCTTTCACGAATCTTCGCGGGAATCGAGGGGAAAGCGGTGGAAGGGGGAAAGGGGATGGAATCCACGAACACACGCACACGAAGAACCCGACGAACTCACGCACACAAAACACGATACACGCCAACAACGGGGGACGAGGTGCTTGGTGAGATCTTGACGACTTGGGGGCGAGAAACCGAGAACCCAAGGCCTTGTACAACTTGAACGCACTAGGCAAGATCCAAGAGGAGGGTGGATAATAGGGTGCTCCTAGGAAGGAGCATGAGACCAATATATGTAAGTTCCTCAAAGGGTTTCCTTAATCTATTATTATCCAAGTCTACCGTTTACAATAAAGGGTGGGGGCTATATATTGGCCAACCACATAAACAGGGGTAGTTTCGGAACGAAAAGGTAAAATTTAGAAAGAGGTACAGGGCGCTGGCCCAAACTGATGTATTCAGGTTCAGTCAGGACCGGTAGTACCGGTCGGGCAACCGGTAGTACCGGTCGCAACCGGTAGTACCGCTCCGGGGGCGGTAGTACCGCTGGCGGGCCTGGAGCTTCCGTCGGAGTCGCCTGTAGCGAGCGGTAGGAGGGGGCGGTAGTACCGGCCATGGGTAGTACTGCCTCTGGGCGGTAGTACCACTGCATCCGGGCGGAGTGGTTCTTCTGGGCGTCCGTGCGGGGTCCGGTAGTACCGCTTGTACCGGTCGCCTTATCCGGTAGTACCGGTTGAGTCTGCCAGCGACTGGTTGCTTCCGCTCCGGTTCCTTAGTCCCATGGGTCCTTCTCTTCGTACCTGATGATGCATAGTGTATGCGTATGAAGTAGCAAGCCATCTAGGGGCGTATCAAAACCACACAAGGAAAGGAGCGAGTTAACCTTGGCTTGTAGGAGCTTAGCTCGGGCGCGAGTCATTGGTCCACTTGGAGGGCTAGGTGTTGTAGATGGAGGTGCGTCCGTAGGACGGGCTGCATCACAAGGCCTTGTACAACTTGAACGCACTAGGCAAGATCCAAGAGGAGGGTGGATAATAGGGTGCTCCTTGGTAGGAGCATGAGACCAATAGATGAAAGATCCTCAAAGGGTGTCCTTAATCTATTATTATCCAAGTCTGGGGTTTACAATAGAGGATGGGGGCTATATATAGGCCAGCCACATAAACTGGGGTAGTTTCGGAACGAAAAGGGAAAATATAGAAAGGGGTACAGGGCGCTGGGCCGAACTGATGCGTTCAGGTTCAGTCAGGACCGGTAGTACCGGTCGGGCAACCGGTAGTACCGCTTCGGGGGCGGTAGTTCCGCTGGCGGTCCTGGAGCTTTCGTCGGAGTCGCCTGTAGCGAGCGGTAGGAGGGGGCGGTAGTACCGCCCACCGGTAGTACCGGTTCCTGGGCCGGTAGTACCGTAGTCGTCTGGCCCTTGGCTGGGTCTCTCCTGGCGCGTCCGGTAGCTGGGGCCGGTTGTGCCGCTTGAATCGGTAGTACCGGACGAAGGGTCCAGTAGTACCGCTTGAGTCTGGCAGCGACTGGTTGCGTCCGCTCCGGTTCCTCCGTCCCATGGGTCCTTCTCTTCGTACCTGATGATGCACAGTGTATGAGTATGAAGTAGCAAAAACCATCCAGGGGCGTATCGAAATCACACGAGGAAAGGAGCGAGTTAACCTTGGATTGTAGGAGCTTATCTCGGGCGCGAGTCATTGGTCCACTGGGAGGGCTAGGTGTTGTAGTTGGAGGTGCGTCCGTAGGACGGGCTGCATCAGCTCCCCCCCTTGGGGAAGAGTCGTCCTCGACTCTTCAACCTTCTCAACTTTTCTTCTCCATGGTAGGGTGAGAGATCCTTGACATTGAACGTCGAGCTCACAAGATACTTAGATGTTGGGATATCAATGATGTAGGCGTTGTTGTTGATCCTCTTTAGCACTTTGAACGGCCCATCACCTCTTGGCTTGAGTTTGGAGTCGCGGTCCTTGGGAAGCGGTCTTTACGCAAGTGTATCCACACAAGGTCGCCTTCTTCAAAGATCATCTGCTTCTTGGTCTTGTTTAGCCTTGATGCCTGGCGAAGGACTTGTTGCTCGATCGTAGCTCTTGTGTCTTGATGGAGTTTCTTCATTGTTTGGGTATGCTTGTCAACGTCCATGTTGGTACGGTCATGTAGCGGAAGTGGAAGGATGTCGAGCGCGGTGAGAGGCTCGAACCCATAGACGATCATGAATGGGCTTCTCATGGTGGAGTGCTTGGCGCGGTTGTAGGCGAAATCGGCGTGCGGAATGCATTCTTCCCAGTCTTTAAGGTTCTTCTTTATCAACACACGGAGGAGTGTGCCAAGGCTTCGATTGACGACCTCGATTTGTCCATCGGTTTGAGGATGCGAGGCGGACGAGAAGAGGAGCTTGATGCCGAGCTTGGCCATGAGTGTCTTCCAGAAGTAGCTCATGAATTTGACGTCGCGGTTGGAGACGATTGTTCTTGGTACACCATGTAGCCGAATTATTTCCCTAAAAAACAAACTTGCTACATGTGAAGCATCATCGGTCTTATGGCACGGAATGAAGTGTGCCATTTTGGAAAAACGATCCACTACCACAAATATAGAATCATGTCCATGTTTAGATCTAGGCAATCCTAACACGAAGTCCATGGTAATGGCCGACCAAGGTGCATGAGGAATAGGTAATGGCATATAAAGACCAAAGGGGTTAGACTTAGACTTAGCTTGGATACATGTAGTGCATCGTTGGATGTGGCGCTCCACGTCGCGCTTCATCTTTGGCCAAAAGTAGTGAGTGGAGAGCATGTCATATGTCTTGTCATGGCCAAAGTGACCCATAAGGTCTCCACCATGGGACTCTTGAAGAAGCAAAATTTGGAGAGATGACTTCGGAATGCAAAGCTTTTTTTGTTTGAAAAGAAAACCTTATGCAAATAGAAATCATCAATCCCTTTGTCTATTGAACATCTTGCAAAAATTGGTCCAAAGAAAGGGTCGGACGCATACAAATATTTGATGTCATCAAGACCCAAGACATTTACTTCGAGCCGCGTCAGAAGGTTTGTGTTTTTGCGAGACAAGGCGTCCGCTACCACATTTTCTTTGCCCTTATTGTATTTGACAATGTAAGGAAAATACTCCATGAACTCATTGGCGTGCCTTTTACTCAAATTGGCTTGGCCCTTAAGATACTTCAACGACTCATGGTCGGAATGGATGATAAATTCTTTTGGCCAAAGATAGTGTTCCACACTTGAAGGACACGAACCAAGGCAAAAAGCTCTTTGTCATAAATGGGGTAGTTTAGGTGTGCACCATCAAGTTTCTCGCTATGGTATGCAATGGGACGCCCATTTTGCATAAGGACGCCTCCAATGCCAATTCCACTAGCGTCACATTCAATCTCAAAGGTTTTTGTGAAATCCGGTAATGCAAGAAGTGGTGCTTCGGTGAGCCTCTTTTTGAGCTCATCAAAAGCCTTTTGTTGTACTTTTCCCGAAACGAACGTGACATTTTTCTTGGTCAATTCGTTGAGTGGGCAAGCAATGGTAGAAAAGTCTTTCACAAAGCGACGGTAAAAGCCAGCCAACCCATGAAAACTACGAAGTTCACTAACATTGGTCGGTATGGGCCAATCTCGTATGTCCTTAACTTTTGAGACATCGACTTCAATGCCATTAGAAGACACAACAAAACCAAGGAAAATGATCTTGTCTTTTGCAAAAGTGCACTTTGGGAGATGAGCATAAAGCTTTTCATGACGAAGGATTTGAAGGACCTCCTTAACATGAGTAACATGCTCCTCTAGTGACTTGCTATACACAAGGATATCATCAAAGTAAACAACGACACTCTTCCCAATGAGAGATCTCAAAATATGGTTCATGAGGCGCATGAAGGTAGATGGGGCATTTGATAAGCCAAAGGGCATAACCAACCATTCATAGAGACCAATCTTGGTCTTGAAGGCGGTTTTCCACTCATCACCTTCGGCCATGCGAATTTGATGGTAACCACTACGAAGATCAATTTTTGAAAATATAGTGGCTCCACATAACGCACGGTGATAACATCAAGCATGTCATCAAGACGCGGTATAGGATGTCGATAACGCACGGTGATAGCATTGATTGGACGGCAGTCCATGCATAACCGCAATGTATCATCCGTTTTTGGAACTAGAATAACGGGAACCGCGCTTGGGCTAGTGCTTACTTGGATCAAACCTTTGGAGACGAGTTGGTTGATTTGTCGTTCTATCTCCTTTGTCTCTTCCGGGTTCGTGCGATACGCGGCGCGGTTTGGGAGTGGGGCGCCGGGTATGAGGTCGATGCGGTGCTCGATTCCACGAAGAGGAGGTAGGCCATGAGGAAGCTCTTCGGGAAATACATCGTGGAATTCCTGCAAAATAGCCATCAAAGAAGGAGGAACATTTTTCAAGTCATTAGTTCCTTGCGCTAGTCCTTTGCAAACAAAGAGATAGTGCAAGATGGATGGGTTGTTCCGCACTTCTCTCATCTCACTTTTGGTGGCAAGAAGAACACTCTTAGTTTTTCCACTCGAGTTTGGCTTGTGGCACTCACTCACTATGGTGTGGTTCTCTCGCTCACCACTCTTCTCACAAGGTTTTTTTGTGTATTGCGCCCTCGCTAAAGCCTTTGCATTGTCCGCAATAATTTGGCTAGGAGTCATTGGTTGCAACACACAAGTTTTATCAAGCCATTTGAAGGTCTAAGTGTTTGAGTGACCATGATGCAAAGCACGCTTGTCATATTTCCACGGCCTTCCGAGCAACATATGGCAAACCGTCATTGGGACCACGTCACATTCCACCGTGTCCTTGTATGGTCCAATTGAGAACGTTACCGAGATGGTGTGCTTGATCTTGACGGACCCTTGGTCACTTAGCCATTGTATATGGTAGGGGTGCTTATGCGGATGGAGGGTGAGGTTGAGTTTCTCACACAATTCCTTGCTTGCGAGATTGCGGCAACTTCCTCCATCGATGACAACTTTGATGGATTTCCCATTGATACCGGCACAAGTTTGGAAGATGTTTGATCGTTGGTCTTCATTCTCATTGGCTTGGGTAGTTAAGACCCTTGTGACCACAAGCGATGGACTTGCGTCATGCTCACACACAAGAAGTTCTTGGTCCTCTTCCAAATGTTGCCTTGCCATGGCTTCCTTGACCCTTGCATCAAACTCTTCTTCACTCAAGTATTCTTCATCGCCGTTGTCATGGATGAACAAAACTTTCTTGTTTCCACATGCGGCCGACTTGTGTTCTTTGCCTCCACACTTGTAGCATTCACCATTGAATGGTTGTTCATCCCTTGTGTATTTGCCACTTGGGGGCTGTTTTCCTTGAGAGAGTGTTGGCTTGAAAGGAAGCTTGGTGATACTTGAGGAGCTTCCACTTGGTGTTGTTGGAGTATTGGTTGGTGCTTGCTTGTAGGTGAAGTACGTCTTTGGCTTGTTGTACTTGATGTCCTCTTGCACCTGACGCTCGGCCTTTGATGCGATGTGCACAAGCTCAACCATGTTGTTGTACTTTTGGAACTCGGTGATGCGCTTGATGGGATGATTCAAGCCATTGAGGAAGTGTGCCATTGTTTGTTCATCTCGTTCTTCAATGTTGGCACGAATCATGTTGAGCTCCATTTGCTTGAAGTACTCTTCCACGGTCTTTGTCCCTTGACTAAGCGTTTGAAGCTTGTTGAAGAGGTCACGCGTGTAGTGCAAAGGAACAAAGCGGGATCTCATATGGGCCTTCATATCTTGCCAAGTTGAGATTGGAGGCTCTTCTTTTGCTTTGCGAGCGAGTTGTACTTGTTCCCACCAAAGGTTGGCATACTCATCGAACTCGAGGGATGCCATGGCCATCATCTTCTCATTGCTATAGTTGTGCATGCGGAATATCTTGTCAACCCTGAGTTCCCACGATAGATATTCTTCGGGTTCATTGGAACCGGTGAACTTGGGCATGGTGAATTTAAGCTTGCCAAAAGTTTCTTCTCCATTGCGGTTTCGGTTGCGGCGGTTGCCATGATTTTGGCGGTCATCATCATCATCCGAGCTCTCATGTCTTGCTTGGTGATGGTTGCGTTGCTCTTGCGGTTGTTGACGTGCCGCATTTGGTGGTGGAACTTGGTTTTGACGACGAGCTTGGGGACCTTGCTCGTTTTGTTGGCGGGGTTGAGGACGAGGAGGAGGTTGTTGATCCTCACGAAGAGCTTGGGGAGCTTGCTCTTGTTCTTGTCGCGGTTGATGCCGAGGAGCATTGTCTTGCGCCATGTGGCGAGGAGGGCGTCTAGCCGCATGCGCAATGGGTTGTTCTCCTTCTTCTTGATGTGGAGGAGGCTCGTCATGATGATCATGTTGTCGACGTTGACGATCATGTCAATGATGACGCCTTGGTGGATCTTCGAGTGCTTCACGTCGACGGTGATCTTGTTCGTCCTCTTCGGATGCTTCACTTGTTGTTGAAAGAACATGTCGACGGCGATGGGCTTGGTGGTCCATGTGAGGTTTCTCTTGTTGAATCACAAGTGCCCTTGGTTGTGGTCGGTTCTCTTCACGTCTTGGAGGTCTTGCGGAGAGGTCACCATCATAGCTTGACGCTGCGGCATGTCGCGGAGATGGTACCGCCTGAGAAGAGCTCATGGATTGAAGAACGGGTCCATCCCGGTGCCTTGAAGCGTGACGGCGAGGTTCACTTGATTCACTTGAGGAATGCCGTGATGATCTTGAGTCTCGCGAGCGTGGCCTTGCTAACCCATCAATGAGGCGTTGAAGCTTCTCATCCGTTGAGGCAAGGGCGCGACCAAGAGCTTCATTTTGATGACCGAGGTTGTGTTGCATGGCATGCATTTGGCCTCGGACTTCTTCGAAGCGGTTGTCGATGTTCTTGAATTCCACACGGGCTTCGCTAAATTGTTCATCTTGGCGCCGCTCAAGAGCTTCACAACGGTAGTTGAATTCTCCTCGGACCTTCCAATGGTCCCATCTTGTCATGAATTGTGTGTCGTCCTCCGGAGATGGTGGTGGTTGGGACGGCTCGCCATTCCTGTCCATGATGCAAAGCCGACAAGGGTTGTATATGGAGAATAAGGATGAGTAGAGTTAGCCTTTTACCTCACCTTGAAGATTATATCAAACCAATTGCCACACAAAGGAGCGAACAGCGTGCAAAGTGAAATGATAAAGAAACTCACACACAAATATGCTACAACTCTCAAAAGCTTTTGGTGGAAGGTTAGGATTGTGGAAAACCAAACGAAACGATCCAAGCAAAAGGTTATTGTTCCAAGTGGTAAAGAACCAAAGACCAAAAGCAAAAGGATACGATCTACAAAAACACGGAAGAATGCACACGTGGAGAAAAACGGGGTTAGCACGACTATGAAAAATGAGCACAAAAGGTCCTAACGAAGACTACGCTCAGTTGTCGTGCCAACTCAAGGAGAGACCACAACTCGTTTGCCAAAAGAGCAATAGATTTGTGCACGTGCCTTGGAGCGCTCTTTTCCTCTCTCTTTTTGGCTTACAAGCTTGGTATTCTCTTTGTATTGGGAGACTATGTATCTTTCCATTTTTCTTTTGTTTTTTATTCTTTTCCTTTTTCTCCCTTTCTATGCTACTATGTTAACTTTTGTATTTGGCCTCACACTCTCACTTTCCAAAGGCAAGTGCACAATGCTTAGACAAACACAAAATGAGTTGCTCTCATAGGATAGATACACACAAAGGAAGATATGGGGTTGTCAAAGTGGTGCAAGTTATACCTTTGGTATTGTTGACGACTAGCAACCGTTGGTGGGGGAAGATGTTCGAGTGTCGCGGTGTCGTTGAGCACGAGGTGACTTTGATGCGGAAGCTATTGTTAAAATGGCGACAAACACGCGAAACACGAACAAGCTTAGGGGAATAGTCAGCAAACAAAGTTGAGGCGTCAAAGAGAAAAGAAACACGGTCAGAGGCGGGCGGTAGTACCGCTTGTGCGGCCGGTAGTACCGGCGAGCGGTAGTACCGCTTGCGCGGCCGGTAGTACCGGTGATTTGCGGTAGTACCGCTCGCACGACCGGTAGTACCGCCAGGCGCGGGACTGGAACGAGATCAACTTGACAAAATCCTCAAATTCGTGGCGATCTGACCGAAAGGCTGGGTTAGGAACATAAAAAGGCTATAGATCGACTCCAAACGCAACAGATCTATGGCCCAAAACCACGAAAAACTCACCAAATCCAAAGATCGATTCGAAGGCAAATTGGGGCTCTTTTTGGTGGGATTTTCTATTTTAAGGGGATAGAAGAAAAATTGGGGTGAAATTCGTGATCAACCGTGCTCTTGATACCAATATGTTATGGGGTAACCCCTTGGGGTGGCCCAATCTTTCACGAATCTCCGCGGGAAACGGGGGGAACGTGGACGGGGAGAGGGACGAACACGAACACACACGCACACAAAGACCTTGATGAACTCACGCACACAAACACGATACACGCCGATAACTCACGCCGGTGGCAACCGGTCCAACATAATCTCTAGGATCGGTGTTGGGCGAAGCTCTCTCTCCACGACCAACAACGGGGGCGAGCTGCTTGGTGAGATCTTGACGACTTGGGGGCGAGAAACCGAGAACCCAAGGCCTTGTACAACTTGAACGCACTAGGCAAGATACAAGAGGAGGGTGGATAATAGGGTGCTCCTTGGTAGGAGCATGAGACCAATAGATGAAAGATCCTCAAAGGGTGTCATTTATCTATTATTATCCAAGTCTGGGGTTTACAATAGAGGGTGGGGGCTATATATAGGCCAACCACATAAACAGGGGTAGTTTCGGAACAAAAAGGGAAATTATTGAAAGGGGTATAGGGCGCTGGGCCGAAGTGATGCGTTCAGGTTCAGTCAGGACCGGTAGTACCGGTCGGGCAACCGGTAGTACCGCCTGGGCGAGGTTCACCGGGCGGTCCGGAGCTGGCCGGAGTCGCCTGTAGCGAGCGGTAGGAGGGGGAGGTAGTACCGCCCACCAGTAGTACCGGTTCCTGCCCCGGTAGTACCGTAGTCGTCTGGCCCTTGGCTGGGTCTCTCACTACAAGAAATGTGTCAAACTATGACGTTTTGGTAGTGACCCTGAATAAAATCGTCATAAATTTATGACGATTCTACACTAGATGGTCGTAAGCTATTTGGGAGGGCCAAATCCTTATTAAACTATGACGATTTCGTGAAAAACGTCGTAATTTCTATGGACAAAATCGTCATAATTTCTAGACAGGTTGAGATATTAGAGAAGGTCAATATCAGCCGTAGGATGTAAACATAATGAACAGATGGATGGTGAAGTATGGAAACTTGTTGTGTGGATCGATGACCTGGCATCCAGCGCACGCATAATCATCTAGGTCAGGCCGCATCCAACCCCACCTACCCCCCATCGCGCAGAACCCTTCCTCAGTTCCTCCTCTCCTCAGATCCACCCGCGGGCGCCGCCTCCATCCTGATACCATCTCCTCCTTCCTGGCACCACGTCGCCGGCCACCCCAAACCACCGGCACCCCTCCGCACCACCACTGCCCCCTCACCCTCGACCCCCATATCTGCTCACGGGATTTCTCCTATACGCCTAACCTGATCCAGATCGAGGGAGCACCTGCGCTGTCCTGCCTCTCCTCGCTGGTGGCCAGACATCGACATGGAAAGTGTAGGGAAGGGCGCCGACTGGGGAAGTCTTCAGCGGCGACGAGACCGCCCCCTTCTTCGGCTTCCTCGGCGCCGCCGCCGCCCTCGTCTTCTCATGTAAGCACCCCCCAGAGCCCAGATCTCCCCACCCCACCCTGATCCTCCATCGATCCTCTCGCTACCGTGACCCTCGTGTGCGTGCGTGCGTGGGCATGGGCGCGGCGCACGGCAACCAAGAGCGGCGTGGGCGTCGATGGGGGTCATGCGCCCGAGCTGGTCATGAAGTCCATCGTGCCCGTCGTCATGGCGGGAGTGCTCGGATCTACGGCCTCATCATCGCCGTCATCATCTCCACCGGATCAACCCCAAGGCCAAGCCCTACTTCCTCTTCGACGGATACGCACCTCTCCTCCGGCTCGCATGCGGCCTCGGGACTCAAGATGGCATGGCCATCGCATCGTCGGCGACGCCGGTCGTATAACGACATCCCCTTCCGCTGCTCGTGCCGACTTTACTTTTTTGTACCGAGTGCTATTTGTAGATGGTGGTCATCGCGAATGCGAACTGAATGGTAGTTGGTGGACTATAGTATAGATCCTAATGAGGGTGAGTTACGACAAGGGTTGAAGCTTCTTGGCATGCTTGATGAGTGTTTAGAATAAATCATTCTTCTCACATGTTAAACCACACTTATTAACTTAAGGCATCATGCTACTTGGGGCATGATGATTCTGAATTTTGAATAAAAATACACCTCAAGCCATCAGATTCGAATTTAGCCTACACTACGAGTTGCGTATAGTAGGTACTCTGCTTATGGTTTGTGCTGTATGAACTACACTCATACCAGCCTGGCATTACCTGTTGCTCGGACTTATTAACTTAAGAAACTTTAACAAAGACTAAGACGAAGAATGGGCCAGCCGGGCATAGCAATTTTCTAGTTCTAGGTCACCTCGTTTCATCAGAGTGGGAATTGCTTCGTCTTGTGGCATCCATCAAACCTGCAGCTCGATTAACTGGTGCTTTTGGAATATCTCTTAAGACAGTGACCCGAGATTTCATAACCCTAGTCCTTTAGGGGTCCTTCCGAGATATGCCCCTTTACATCGCCTAAAATGATTTTTTACTACTAGTTTCTTATCAAATACTCGTGGCTTCTTCTATTTGTACACAATGGCCATATATGCTTGACTACCATGACCGCGATCTCGCTTAGAGCGATTCTACTATCACACCGCTTGCTTTATGTAAATGCTTGCTTTTCGTTTAACTTGATTCTCCACAGATACCCTATAATGAATTCAAATTGAGTGTTGGGATGTGAATTTTCTATTACTCTTTTTTGGTACCGCAGCTTTGTTGTATGCAAGTATAATCCTAGAGAGGTTGAATCAGACAATATGATTGTAGTAACTAGCTCGCTTTTATTTATTTTCATGGCCGTGTATACTTTGGATGTTATCTAGTGATCTATTCCGGGTTTTGTCGCTAGTTAGTCCCAGATTAGATCTGATTCCTAATGAGAGTTCATGGTATAATCTAGCTTTAATTTGTCCATATATCTCCTAAATTCTTTTTCTTTGACCTGATCATAAACCATGACATTCTCGCTTGAAAACGGATATCCTAGCTGTACAGGTTGTAGTATTCATGAAAAGTTTTATGGAAATATTCTTGAGAAAAAATAAGCCACTCATCGAAACTTTTCTCGTGAATAACATCACAAATTGAGGTTTGTCATCACATGATTTCTTCTAATGACAGTTTTGTCAAGTTTAGGGAGTATCAGATTCATAGGTGAGTATGGCATGTGGTAATGTTAGTTATTTTAGTTCATTAGATTCAATTGATGTTTGTCGCCGGCGGTCTAAGGAAACAGATATGCAGTTCTCTGTTACTATGTATTTATGATGTGCAAATATGGATTTTGCATTGGTGTGTGCTGATTTTATTGAACCTTTTAATTGTCGATGCAATCCTTTCATGCACTTTGCCATGCATATTTGTCACTCACTTGCTAGATATCTATTCTATTTTTACATTTCTTAAAACATGCATATATATAGCTTGATATTGAAAATAATTGTCTCCACTTTACACTTTCATGTAAACACCGCCAAGTACAACTGTTCCTACATAGTGGAGTCCCGCACGGATCCGGTGTCTCCGACCCCGGTATCCACACGGAGGAGCAGCGGCAGTTGCACTGTCTACCGTTGTCGACCGACCCGAGATGGCAAAGCAGCAGCCACACGGTATGCTCCCTACCTCATCTCTATCTCACTCTCTAGCATCAAGTATATTTCTTTTACGTAATTTGGATAAATTGACCGTGGCCTGCATCTAGATAACTAATTTGGATATTATGTGCTTTTCCCCTAAAACAAACCCTTATATTATGTGCAGATTTTGTTGCTTCTGGCTTCACATAACCATTCCTTTTTTGATGCACTTTCAGGTTTCCGAAGTCAGTAGATAGATTCAACGATCTTGTTGTGTCTGTTTATCTAACTGCTGGTCATATCATTTGAATACTTATATGTGTTGTCTTTAATAGAGCCAAAACCTTGTGTGATGTCTTAGGAGAGAAAGAAACTGGAAATGCGAGAAGTTAGTGATAATTCTATCTCACATTTTTGATCAAAATTATTGTTCTTCGTCAACAATTTAAGAATGGTTGTCAGTGTGTAACAGGTATATTTGGTTTCTCATGTTTGTTTATTTCAGGTGAGAGTCATAGCTCATGATTGTCCTTGTGACATTCTGTTCATTCTTTCCTTGTATTAGTATCATTGTGTTCCTAATAGCCAGTTTGCCACATACTAGATTTATGTTTCTTCATGACTCACGAAGTGAGGATGTGATAAAATGTTTCTTCCAGGAAGTTCACGAACTTTACATCAAGGTAATCATTTATGTAGTTATGTGCAGAGAAAAACTGGTTATGTCAAGTAAGTCACTATTCAAATAATATTAAAAACACTTCCAAACGCCAACTTTAAACGTTGGTGGTGTGTTTCCTATGTTCTCATCCATAACTTCAAGTCTCCATGATTTCTCCTTTGCCTTGATGAAGATGTTTTCGATCGCTTTTACGCCTTGATGAAGATGTTTTTCTCCTTCAGACTTACTACGCTTTGTCGGGCCTTGACGGATCGCTAAAACCTTCAACTTCGAAAGAACTTGGTGGCAAGTCGGATGAATAGTCCGATGGTATGCTAGCAACATAAAATATTTTCCTTGTCTTGCTCCACCGATTCTAAGCCTGTTATTTCGAGCCATAGGCGCTTTTGAGTAGACCCCTGCATCGCTCTTCCTTGGTCGGTCTCCCTTGGGCCAGCTTGGTCGGGTTTGACACACCTATTCCAGGTGATGACCTGGTTGGTCTCTGGTACACGCCATGGAGCTTATAGCTCGATGGTGGTCAAGCTGGTTTGCTTTGCATTTTCTCGTAGTTTCGGTTTAGCCTGTGAAATGCTCGATTGCACTGAACAACTTGGTTTGCTTCGTTCTTTGTGTAGGATTGTGCATGTAATATGTGTGTGATCACCTATGGAATACTCTTGGGAATATAGGGAGTTTTTCGGTCTTTGTGATTCGTCTGATATGGCAGTGATGGAGCACTAGCTCCTATTACCTAATATCTTTTCCAAAGGTTGTTTTAAACCTGCTTTCCTAGTATAAATAGAAATATCGCAATAATGCATCAACCTGACTTCTCCCCCTTTTGATCTGAAAAAATCTTATTTATTAAGTCTCTTTTTGTATGTTTAATGGTGTGTGGTTCTATTTCTGCAATAAATCACATGAATAGGTGGTATGCTGTCTGTTTTCTTCTAGTATCTACTAGTGCCTCATGCGTTTGTAAACGAACTATGTTTACAAGAAAAATTTATATGCTCTGTGTGCTTTATGCGTGTGTAGATCTGTACTTGTTGGAGGAATGTTGTACATCTGTCCAATGTTCATGTATGTGATGGCCAATGTTCATGTGACAGCAAAATGCGAGTTTTAAAGACGGAGTCTATAGCACATCTATGTCTGTTATACAATATCTTGTGATTTAACTTAACAATGACCTCCTTTTCTCATCCTAGGATGGCGACACTTGGATGGGCATCTCTCCACTGATGCATGTATCAAGACCTCCAGGATGAAGCCTGGAGAAACCTCACCCAACAAAGTGTTCTACTCTATAGAACTGGTTATCTAGTTGTATTTTGGTAGATGAATACCAGATTTGAATTGTACATGATTATAATATACATTTTTGGTCATATATGAAATACTTTTGAGTATATTGGCCTTCTTTGAACCGAATTAATGGTTATTGTGCAAATACCGATCGATGAGTGTAAACAACATGTGAGATCTAGGAACCATTTGCATAGTGGGATTGGCTTAATAAAATAAAACCACAAAATAGAAAATAAAATAATTTGAAAAGGCCAAAGCCCAATAATATAAACGCTGATTTTCATGGGTTGGCCCATGTAGCCAACTAGAATTGGTGAAGCAAGAAACATAAATTGATTTAATTATTGGGCTCACCCATATAAAAGATCGAAATGGACCAAGCTAAATTTACATTAATTTAATTCATTTCGTCACAATTTTGCCACGAGGATTGACCACGAGGATCCGAAATGGCCTGGATAGATGGCCCGTGACGATATTGGATCGTCATAGACATTATGACGATCCAATATCGTCATAGACAGTTATGACGATTTTACCAAAAACGTCGTTATAGTTCATTTGCGACGCCCAGCTTTTGACGATCTCAATATCGTCATAGAATCGTCATAAACGGACTACTATGACGATTCTGTGACGAAAATGAAGGGTCATATATAGCCAGATTTCTTGTAGTGTCTCCTGGCGCGTCCGGTAGCTGGGGCCGGTTGTGCCGCTTGAACCGGTAGTACCGGCCGAAGGGTCCGGTAGTACCGCTTGAGTCTGGCAGCGACTGGTTGCGTCCGCTCCGGTTCCTCCGTCCCATGGGTCGTTCTCTGTGTACCTGATGATGCATAGTGTATGCGTATGAAGTAGCAAACCATCCAGTGGCGTATCGAAATCACACGAGGAAAGGAGCGAGTTAACCTTGGCTTGTAGGAGCTTAGCTCGGGAGCGAGTCATTCGTCCACTGGGAGGGCTGGGTGTTGTAGATGGAGGTGCGTCCGTAGGACGGGCTGCATCAGGACGACTTCAATTCAAGAAGGGGAGAATGATGTGGACATCCCTTCTATTGATACAACCGTTGTACCTACATCTACACACATACAAGGACCCATCACAAGATCTCGTGCCAAACAACTTAACTATCAGGTACTTTTGTTTCTTGGAACTATTCCTCACATACATGAGAATATGATGCTGCCAAAATCAAATGTATTTCTTACTCTTAGGAATGATGGACCAAGCATGGATGAGAGGGACAAGCATTGGAGCATGACCATGCATGGAGATGGCAGCAAGCATGTGATGATCCAAGATAAGGCCACAGATGAAGATTTCAGAACTTTGAGGCCACCATAATGAAGAAAGAAGGCTTAGACGAAATATTCAAGATTAATACTTCACGAATTCGTCCATAGCTTAATATGGTGTTGGGACACCTTTATTTTGGGCCAGGCCCATGTAATTTTCGCAGGATTTTAATTAGCCACTTTTTAGAGTCCGTATTTGTGGGGGAAAGGACTTCTAGGGTTGGATTCGGCCACTACTTCCATGGCTGGCCGAAACCCCACCTTTTCCTCCTTAAATACTCCCCATAGCCATCACCCTAGACTCAGATTTTGTTTAGACATTAAGTTAGCCATCATAGAAACTTCGCACCAAGGCTCGAGCGTCGCAGAGGCCTCTTTGTACTTCACACCTATACAGGATCCCACCTTTTCAATAAATCTTTCCTCTTAATCCGCAATATCTTGATTGCAATATTGGTTCTTACTTGTTCTCGATTTCAGGTAGGAATTAAGACCCTCGCTGGTCAGGCTGATCGTGTTCCCGCAGGATCGGTAACCTCTAGAAGATTGGCCTAGCGATTGCATTGGCGCTCGTGCTCGCACGTGTAGTCGGATCGTCAAGCCCGAACTCCACCAAATCGATTATCATCATCTCATCAAAAGATTAGACACCTTTGCCCTATCAGCTCTTGGTCCATACCGTTGATCCAATACTATCTACAAGGTGAGCCAAGGCGTAGCATCCTTGAATCCAACTTCCACTATATCACACTTGGTCTTGTGAGCAACATGTATAGGGACTACAGAACCGATGAAGAGGAATTCATGATGAGCCACTGCAACAACGACTCCACAAGCATCGGTGACATGACGGAACACTACACCGACATTAGCTCCGCATGCTTGGAGGACTTTGAGTACTACACCAACCACGACTCCCTAAGCATGGAGCACATGGAGCACCACGAGGACTTCGACTTCTCAAGCATGGAGGACATCGAACACTTCATCGACTATTGATGTGGACATCCCATCTATTGATACAACCGTTGTACCTACAGCTACACACATACAAGGACCTATCACAAGATCTCGTGCCAAACAACGTAACTATCAAGTACTTTCATTTCTTGGAACTATTCCTCACATACATGAGAATATGATGCTGCCTAAATCAGATGTATTTCTTACTCTTAGGTATGATGGACCAAGCATGGATGAGAGGGACAAGCATTGGAGCATGGCCATGCATGGAGATGGCAGCAAGCATGTGATGATCCAAGAGAAGGCCACGGATGAAAATTTCAGAACTTTGAGGCCACCATAATGAAGAAAGAAGGCTTGGACGAAATATTCAAGATTAATACTTCACAAATTCGTCCATAGCTTAATATGGTGCTGCGACACCTTTATTTTGGGCCAGGCCCATGTAATTTTCGCAGGATTATAAATAGCCACTTTTTAGAGTTGGATTAGGCCACCACTTCTATGGATGGCCGAAACCCTATCTTTTTCTCCTTAAATACTCGCCTTAGCCGTCACCATAGACTCGTATTTTGTTTAGACATTAAGTTAGCCATCATAGCAACTTCGCCAAGGCTCGACCGTCGCAGAGGCCTCTTGTACTTCGCACCTATACAAGATCCCACCTTTTCAATAAAGCTTTCATCTTAATCCGCAATATTTTGATTGCAATATTAGTTCTTACTTGTTCTCGATTTCAGGTAGGAATTAAGACCCTCGCTGGTCAGGCTGATCGTGTCCCGCAGGATCAGTAACCTCCAGGAGATTGGCCTAGCAATTGCATTGGCGCTCGTTCTCGCACGTGTAGTCGGATCGTCAAGCCCGAACTCCACCAAATCGACTATCAACATCTCATCAAAAGATCAGACACCTTTGCCCTATCAAGTGGTATCAGATTTCAGGTTGCTCGGTGATATTTTACTGATTTCGTAGATTAGATCTGTTTTACCGATAACCCGTGAAAAAGCCAAAATCACAGTTAGAATTTAGATCCATCCTATCACCAATCTACGCCTTGCATTATCTTTTCAGTTTTGCATTGTTGAATTTGTGTCTGCATCATCGCGTCGAGTTGCTGGTCTTAGTGTCTCGTCCCTTAGAGTTTCGAGTTCTGATCACAGTAGTCACCGCCACACCCGCAGATCACCGTCACCATATTCCGCCACCATATTCCGCCGCCAGACACCCATCCACCATAAACCCTAAAACTGCGCAACCGCCTTCCTATCGCGACACGGATACAATCACCTTTCCTGCCGCGGCACAAGTCCGAGTAGAGTTATTGTTTCCTAGTTATTTCTTTTTACTCTCCTTTCTTGTTGTTTCCGTATTGAGCTAAAGTCCGTGTCGAGTTAGAAGTTCAGTCGTAAGTCCAGAAGAAGTTCAGTCTAGAACCGCCTCCGAAAAAAATTTCTGGCTATACTGATTTTTGGCCCCGGGGATCACTTTTCTCCATCGGCCTTTATAGCGATATTTTTTTGGCGCCTACGCGCTTTCCGGAGCATAATACAAAATTTCAAAAAAAAAATTGGGGCTATCCTATTTCTAGACCCCGTAGATCAGTTCTAGACACTCGGCATCATAGTGATTTTCGACATCTCGGTTCGCTTTTCAGGGTGCCATATCATCATACATTGCTTGTTGTGTCGCGTCGTGATATCATTGGTGATCTAGGCTCGCATCTCTAGTACGGTCTAGCCTAGCACCAACACAGTACCGTCGTTGAGCATTCTTTCAACATTTGTATTGTTGTTTTGATAATTGCTACCCCCTTTGATAAGCCTTCCCAGAGCTCCACAGATTTCTCCACGTGCGGTGTCTCGACTCCTGGAAATCGCTCGGTTCAATCTCTGGAACCACTGCTCCTCGCGGTTGGATATCGCCTTTTCCTGCTGTTTGGTAAGAACTTGTAAGAGCTTTGTATATTGCTTGACGGATTACACGTGCCTTCCACCATGATAGGGCAAAGGTGTCCGATCTTTCGATGAGATGATGATAGTCGATTTGGTGGAGTTCGGGCTTGACGTTCCGACTACACGTGCGAGCACGAGCGCCAAGGCAATCGCTAGGCCAATCTCCTAGAGGTTACCGATCCTGCGGGAACACGATCAGCCTGACCAGCGAGGGTCTTAATTCCTACCTGAAATCGAGAACAAGTAAGAAGTAATATTGCAATCAAGATATTGCGTATTAAGAGGAAAGCTTTATTGAAAAAGGTGGGATCCTGAATAGGTGCAAAGTACAAGAGGCCTCTGTGACGCTCGATCCTTGGCGAAGTTGCTATGATGGCTAACTTAATGTCTAAACAAAATCCGAGTCTATGGTGACGGCTATGGGGAGTATTTAAGGAGGAAAAGGTGGGGTTTCGGCCAGCCATGGAAGTGGTGGCCGAATCCAACCCTAGACGTCCTTTTCCCCTCAAATACGGACTCAAAAAAGTGGCTATTTAAAATCTTGCGAAAATTACATGGGCCTGGCCCAAAATAAAGGTGTCGCATCACCATATTAAGCTATGGACGAATTCGTGAAGTATTAATCTTGAATATTTCGTCCAAGCCTTCTTTCTTCATTATGGTGGCCTCAAAGTTCTGAAATCTCCATCCGTGGCCTTCTCTTGGATCATCACATGCTTTGATGGAGGGGTTAACCTCTTGGGTGCCCGATATTCACGGATCTCGTGGTCAAATCGATGGGAAAGCGAGGGGAAAGGGAGAAGGTAGCGGAAGCGAACACACACCTCGCGAAGAACACGATGAACACACGCAAAACTCACACGATACAAGGCCGATTGCTCCCGAACGGCGGCCACCGGTCCGATAGAATCCTCGCAAGGAAAGATCGGTCAACGTGCTCCCTCAAATCCACATCGGAGAGGGAAGAACACCTTGGGAGGGTCTTGACAACTTGGATACGAGACATGAACTCCAAGGCCTTGTTCAACGATGGATGCGTGATGCAAAGTCCAATCGAGGTTGGTGACGATAGTCGGTCCCCTTGGTAAAGGGGATGAGGCAAAACTAGAGATTCCACAATGGGGGTTGTCTTTAGTCTATCATCTATGCCTAAGGGATACATGAGGGGTGGGGGCTCTATTTATAGGCCAACCACATAAACAGGGGTAGTTTAGGGATAAAACTAGGGTTTGGACGAGCTAGAGGGGTACATGGGCCGAAGGCCCAACAGGTGCGCGCAGGCACACAGGACCGGTAGTACCGGGTCCAGATCCGGTAGTACCGCTTGCAGTCCTGGGACTTCTGTTGGCGTCGTCTGTATGGGGCGGTAGTAGTGGGCGGTAGTACCGCTGGCCGGTAGTACCGGTCGCCAGATCCGGTAGTACCGCTGGAGACAGAGAGCATTTGGCGATCTGTCTTCTTCCGCCTCCTCTTCCAAGCCTCCGTCTGGTCGGGCTTGATGCTCCGGGCTTTGTCACATCCCAAGATTTTCCAAATCTTGTAATGTGAAAAATAAATGAATAAAATAAAACTTTGTTTGATTTTCAGGGTGAGAAGAAACTTTTTGAATCCAATTGGAAACTTTCAAAACCTATTTGGATCAAATGAAATCCTAAAGGGATTTAAAAAGTTAAATAAACAATAAACTTCAAAATATTTAGACTTGCTATTTTGGATCTTTTAAATAAAAAGTTTTGGTTTTCAAAAGAAAAGGAGGATTTATAAATAAGGATTATTTTATATAGCCAAATTAAACCTTGGCCAATACTTTGAAATAAATGTTTTGTTTTGATTAAAATAGTAAAAGTTTATTTAAATAAAATAATAAGGATTTAATATACAAGTTTTATTAATAAAGGTTTTACTATTTACAAAACATCAAAACTTATTTAATTATTTAAAATAAGTTTTCCAAGTATTTTATATTCTCAAATAAAACCTACTGAAGTGTTTTGGTTTTATTTTAGATTTCAAAATAAATATTTAAATAAAACAAAAACTATTTGATTTAATAACCAAGGTCCATTTATTTAATTATTACTGGAACCTAAAATAAAATATTATTTTATTTTAAACAAGTTTCCAAGTATTCTTTATTTCCAAATAAAACCTACTTATTTGGTTTTGAAAATATTTAGATTTCAAATGGAGATTTTATTAAATAAATCAAACCCTATTTGATTAAACAACTTTGGTCTATTTTATTTAATTATTAAATAGATCCTAAAAAGAATAAAAATATTATTTTATTTTTGGGATTGGTTTATGTTGTTAAACAGAACCAAATTCAAGTCCAAAGAGTGTTGAATGTTTGAATTGTTTGAATGTTTGTTTGAATTTCAAAACAGAAAAAGATTTGGAAAAAGAAAAACATCCAGGAAGAAAAAAAATATGAAAACAGACTAGCCCAAATTGCCATTTAATAAGCCCAAAGAAACCAGCCCATTTTCCTCCCGAAGAAAACGTTTTGTACTCAGAATCTAACTCAGACGGACGATGACTGGTGGACCTCCCTCTCACTTCTTTTCCCACTGACGACTGGACCCCACTCTCCTTTTCATCCTCCTCACCCGCGCGACCTCTTCTCCCTCCCCCGTCGCTGTTTCCTGCAGTGATTCCGCGGCACTAATTCATCTTAACGCAGCCACCATTACTCGCCTTAACCATGCACGTTAAAACGCCAGTGACTCTTCTCTCTTTCCCCTCTGTCGCCCCTCCTCGACACGCCCCCAGGCTGTCGAATTTTGCTCAACCACCCCTGGCTCCGACGAACATCCGCGACGATTCCGGCAAGCCCAGCCACCGCCTGGCCCCCTCAACCACCCGAGCGTGATCCCCATCTCCCTACGCATCTCCCAGAACCAACCACTCGTCCGCGCATGCTCTAGAACGCCGATAACAAACACGACAGAGCGCCGCCGTCTTCTGCCGTTCTCCGTCGAGCTCCTCCAGTAAGTCCAGACCACCCCGACCCCTCTCGTTCATGCACACGTCATCTCCGTGGTCTCCTGCATCTGATCATGCCCTTTGTTTGCCTCCTGGTGATCGACAGCTTCGTCTTCGACCTCGACCAGAGCCAACCGTCGCCAGACCAAACTCCGGTGAGGAATTCCTCCTGCCCTCGTGCGCCCCTTGCCCCGACGACCAAACGACGAGCTTCCCCAGCCTCCTGGGATCACGGTGAGCACCCTCCCCTCTCTTCTAGCTTCCTCAGATCACCGCCACCACCGACCGCCGCCGCTAGCCACCGTCGGCGCCGCTCACATTTGGTCAATGCGATAATAGCCGTAGGATCTTTATCTGACGATCACGATAGAATCACTTAACCGCGAAAGGGTACGTGTTCTGGGCCACGCGATCAGTTTAAATCCAACGGCTGCAACCGTGCGATCCACATGAACCGGTACCGACCAATCACGGCGCGACGCGTGGACAGATTCTGTTTAAAACAGATTTTGAAATCAGATTTAAGTTGCAATTTCAAACCTTTGTAACTTTCAATCCACACGTCCAAAATTTACAAATTTGATACTGTTGGAATCAGTGGAACAAGCCCTAGCCAACCATGCCTTTGGTTTAGTAAAAAGCTTCTGGAAAATTGGTTGTTTTTGCAGAAACATTTGTATGCTTGTTAAGGATGTAAAAATTGTTTAAAAATGATTTTGGAGATAAAATCTTTGGCAATTGGTGTGATTTGAACCTATTGACCATAGGAAACACCTTGTGGATTCAAAAATGTATTTGGTGAAACAAAATAATGATTCTTTGATTTAAAACCATTTCCAGTCAAATAGAAATGTGGTTTATTTATTAAAAATGGTTTTGGAAGAAAACTTTTGGAAAATGTTTTGTTTTAAACTCTCTGACCCTAAACACCAAGTTTTGTGGTTTGAAACACATATTTGGTGAACCCTATAGGTTAATGCCTTAGTAAAAATATTTCTACACCACATAAAATGATACTTTGTTTTAAAATGGTTTTTAAAGTGAAACCTTTTGCAAATGACTTTGACACTCTACAAAATGACCATTAGGTGTTTTCAAATGTTTATGACCCATTAGGAACCACTTTTTCCAAACAAAACAAATCTTGGCATACTTGCATGCATTATTTTGACTTTGTCATTTTATGTGTTGTTTTGCTTGATTGGTAGATTGAGTTTGTGCCTTGCTTGATTGATTTGTAGTGACTTGAAGAGTGTGATTGTTGCAAGGACAAGGAGTGAACCCATACTCTACCAAAAAGGCAAGTGATGCTTCATATTTTTTGTCCCATTACTTTCACTATGCATTAGTGATTTTCTCTAAGTAAAACTTGCATGGAATTTTGCTAAGTATGAACCTTGCTATAGGAAAACCTAGTAGATGAATCCTTAGTAGGATTTTCCTAAGTTAAGATTCCTATTGCTATCAAGCTTAGCCTAGCTAATAGAAAACATGGGTGGAATATATATTCACACTATGGAAAAATATTCTAAGTCTGAGGACTTGTGTTTTGTTTAATAAAACAACTAAGTTAATGAATCACCTGGGTGGAATGGTAATTGCTTGGTGGTTTTTGATTGAGTGGTTACACAAGGACAGGGGAATGGTGAACCTTGTGTATCTCACTTGTGGATGGCCACCTAGGAACAAAGAGATTTGAGATGTCAAATGTTGAGAAGCTTCAAGTGCAACCACTTGGCAATATGGGCTCTGCCATGATCATATAGGTTGCGAGAACTTAGCCATATGTACAGAGGGTGGTAGAGTTTGATAGGTTGGAACGCGTCCATTTTGGTCTAAGGGAAGGCTTCTGAAAGATCTTGTCTTGGGAAACCAAGTCTTGTGGGGAAAGTGCACCACCTCTGCAGAGTGTAAAACCTAAGTACTTAGCCATGTCCCTGGTAAAGGACAATTTGAGCATCAAGACATGGAAGCAATCAAGAATCTCATCATTCAAATGTCTAAGATAAAAATTTGTGGTTTGAACAAGGGTTATTGAAATCTTCAATCTTTGATTGAGAAAAATGATTTTGTCAAAGCAAAAACTTAGTGTTTTCAAAATGATAAGGAAAATCTATTTTGAGCAATGCAAGCCTCAACTCCACTTAGCCAAATGCATATAGATGATAGACTCCACCATACTACCATAGTATCACTTGCCAATACAATTCAAATGTATTGAACCTTTGTGGCTGTAACTTGTATGTTGCAGGTTTGATTGATTTAGTGAAGTGTGTTGATTAGGATTACAAAGTCTACAACCAACATCTGCCTGTGGCACCTTGAAGATGAAGGACCCCATGCTTATAGTTATTCCGCTGCAATGTAATGTAAATAGCCAAATGAGCTATGTGTGATGTAATAAAATTATGTTATTCCTGGTTATAAAGTTATATTATGACCTTTGTTTCTTGATATTACATCTTAACTGTGGATGCTAGCTATTTATCATGGGACTAGCATTGTAAACACAGGGGACTCCACCTTATGTTGTATAAAGGTTGGGACACTCCCTCTACAGGCTTCCTCCCTGGCCTCCGTACTTGTCAATGTGAACCTATCATGCATATGTGACGGAGTATGAAGTAGCATACCATTCAATAGGGTAGGAAGGGGACTCGCATAGAGGAACGGATTCACCTTTGGAGTCCATGACGACTTGGCGTAGTAAGTTGGAGAACAAGATGTGGTAACGACCGTAGGTCGGGCTACATCATCTCCCCCCCTTCAAAAAGAGTCGTCCTCGACTCTACATGCTCATCACAAAGTAGAAGCGGTCGAGAGACCTTCTTGATCCTGGGGTTCACCATATAGTCGTCCTCGGGAAGATTGACTTGACAACACTTCAATGTTCCTTCACCTTCCTTGAAGCCTACAAAGCTCACAACAAAAGCAAAGCAACACTCAAAGCGTAGCCAATTCACGAAGATTATAGCATGAGTCCTCAAGTAGAAGGAAGTCACCTTAGCTTGTAGAGATAGCTCGATGAAGGGTAGCCATAGGTAACTCTCTTCGGTTCTTCTTGTCAACATATAGTCCATAGAGGTTGACGTGTATGCACTTGTACCTTCACACAACAAAGACCAAGCAAAATATTTTCGTGCGTGATAGAGGAGCATGTCAAATGTGGCATGTCCATTCTTCTTCACAACACTATTAACATAATGCATGTATAGCAAATGGGGTGCATATGCAAGGTCAAAGTGCATGGACATCGTTTGAACATCATCCAAATGTGGAAACTCAAAAACTCCATATAATGTCTTAGGGTGGCACTCAAAGCAATCGAATAGAAATTTGATCAACATCTGTGATGCAAAGTTAGGAGAATTCGGCAAAAACACGCAAGGAAGAATGTCCAAAACAACATCAATATGTGTGCCAACCAACCATTGGAAAGATAAATTGTTTGATATGTTGGATGTCACACACAAATCATCGAAAGAAAATATCATGGGAATATGAGTATCCCAAGCGGAAGCAAAAACAATATATTTGCAAACAAACCAAATGAAAGAGCAAGTGGTCCTTATGTTTGTTGCAACAACAAGACGAGATTCTTGGAAGATCTCATGACAATACATGTTCTTAAAGGAATTGTGGTTGCACACAAAACATCGGAAAGGTAAATTGTTCAACATTTTTGTTGCAACACACAAAGCATCATTATCTAAAGGCGAAGAAACATGCATGTCACAAGGGAAGATGATACCATTAACATGCTTGCAAGCAAACCATAGGAAAGAACAATTTGTCAACATGAAAGATGCAAAGCATGCAAAAGGTATCAGAGCTGGGTTCGATCTTGAACTCACTTGTTGGATGCTCTCAAGAGCTCTTTTTGTCAACTCGTGCTCAACCGAGGTTGACATTCTCGTGCGGGTACCTACACACATCATATGTAAAAGGAAGAACGTGTGTGCATGGTAGAGATACACATCATCCATCATGTCGTATCTCTTCTTGTGCACATCACCATTAATGCCATTCAAGTATGAAATAGATGCATGGTGAGTATGCAAGTGGGGAACATGCTTATCATGGCAATCATCAAAATCTCCAAAAATTGAGAAAGCTATGGGGGCCATCTCATTATAACGCATATGATCAATATTGTTGCAAGCAAAACAAGTGAAATAGCAAGCATTCATCTTATCGCAAGCAACGGGAGAAATTGAATGACTAGCATGACAAGGCAAGTCCAAAGCAATTGGATGATACACACAAGATGCATAGCATGGCATGTTTATGGCAATGATATCGCAATCGAACAATTCCACATGATCAATATTATGCAAAGGCAAATCATCACACGGGAAAGTGGATGGAGCATATGTAATGTCACAAGTATCATCCATAGCATGCATATCCTCACAATTCATCATGTCCACTAGTGGGATCATGGCATCATCAACACCCTTATTGTTACCTTGTTCATACCTCTCATATGAAGTGGGTGTTGTGGAAGTAGTGGCCTCCTTGTGGACGACTTCGTCTTCTTGATGTATCCATGGCGTAGCATCATCTTCATGCACCATGTACATCTTCTCCAATTGAGGCATCATTGCTTCATGGCTTCGGGCGTCTTCTTCATCCATGGAACCTAGCACAACACAAGAGAACACACTAGAGGTAGAGGGTAAGTTGTTAGAATTTGAAATGGTCTCACTTGACCTATCAACTACCACTCTCAACTCACTAGGAGTATCGCTCATGCCCTCCAAGTGGAAGCACTCAATCTCACATAAGGTGGAGTCACTCATCGCACTCAACCTCCAGAAAACTTTTCCCAAAGAGCTCACCTCCATGGTCGAAGGGAATATCCCATGCTCGACCGTCTTGTGGCCATCTCGTAGTAGTGGTGGAGGTAGGCTCATGCTATCCAACTTGGCGAAGTAGAGGTTTACATTTGCCTCGTTCATGAGGTCTTCGAATGCAAGCATAGTCGTTGAAGCTTGATGGTGTGGATGAAGGCTTGCTCTTGGTGCCATTTTGGTGGTGGCACTAGTAGTTGAAGGTGCCTTGTGACGGTGTCGACGGAGGTCATTGGCGTGCCTTGCCGATGGTTGGTGTAGGTGGCGCACTTGGTCATCCACATGACGCTCGCGACGATGACCCTTGACCTTGGCACTCTTCCTTGTAAGTTTTTCTAATGAGCGCAAAGCATCATCAGTCTTGGCGACCATCCTCATGTTTTTGTCAAAGTCGTTGTCCATGTCCTTCTTGAAGTTGTGGAGGTCGCTTTGGAACTTGTCCATTTGATGATGGACCTTGGCGCACTCGAGTTGGAGGCTCCGTCTTGGCCGGTGCGACTTGAGGAGCTTGGCGTTGTCGTTCTTGAAGTCGTCCATGCTTGGGGAGTCATTGTTGTTGTAGTACTCCATATCACCCAAGCATGTGGAGCCATTGTTGGTGTAGTGCTCCATCATGTTATCCATGCTTGTGGAGACATAGGCATGGTGGCTCATCGTGGATTCTTCATAGAAATCATCCTCGATCCCGTAGTCCCTAGACATGCTTCACAAGACCAAGTGTTGTATATGGAAGTGGTAGAGGGTGTTAGGGATACAACGTTGAACCTTACTTTACCTTGGAAGATCGTATCGTGCAAGTGGCCACACTTGAGAGCAATAAACCAAGCAAAGTTAAGTTCACGTGGAACACCAAAACCAACTACCAACAAAAAAACAAACACACACAAGGCCTATGGTGGATAGGTATGTAAAGTGGCATGTCAAGAACCAATCCGAAATCAAGATGTTGTAATGACAAGTAAAGAACCACAATGATCACAAAGCAAAACAAGTCAATCCACAAGATAGGAAATATGTACAAGGAAACACACACGGTGGGATAAATGGGACTTGTGTGACGGAGAAAGTGAGCTAAGAACCAAATGATTACCTAGCGAAGACTATAAGCTCGTGTCACACAAGTACAAGGAGAGACGCTAGTTCGATTGCACAAAATTGGTGGGCTACAAGATATGCACAAAAGTACCACCTATATGATGCTCATCGAGCTTGCGCTTTCTATTCTATGAGGCACATGTATATCTCTTTCTTTTTCTCTTTTTCCTTTTTTTCTATTTTTTTTTCTTTTTGTATCACTCCTTTCCTTTTTCTTTTTCACTTGCCTCTTCCTTGTGCCAACAACTATACAAGATAACTATATGAGATAGCGCTCACAATGTTTGCTCGGAATCTACAAGGTATCAAATGTGCATAGCCCAAGCAATCATAAGAGGAACTAGTCTCAATAGGTGTTTGTTGCTCGCAAATATAGTGGGGTTCACAAAGGAATGCAAGTGGGGAGAAGTCGCGGAATGTTTATACCTTTCGTCGACGATCTTCAACCTTTATTGTTGGATTCCGCCTTGCTCACGGAATTTGGATGGATTAGATAGCATGAACAACGTGGATGATGATGTAGAGCTCCTTCTCCTCTTCGAAACGAGCTAAAGAACACCAAAATCCGAGTTCGAATGCAAAAGTTATGCTCAAAACGGTGAGAGGCTGAAATCTGGGAACCTGATGTTTTCTTTATATACTGGGCGGTAGTACCGGATTTTGGGCCCGGTAGTACCGGAAAAGGGCGGTAGTACCGGATTTTAAGCCCGGTAGTACCGTTGGGTCCAGAAACTCCCAGCTTTGACGCGTTTTCGCGATTTTGGGGTGATTTGGGCGGAAAATCTTCAAGAAAAACACCAAATCGAAGGGGGAAATCAAGGAATTAGGCTATGGAAACGCAAAGGAAGGTAGATCAACAAGTTTAGCAAGTAATCCACGGATCAAAACCTACCAAAACGCACTCAAATGACAGATCGATCCAAAACACGAATTGGGGCTATTTTTGGTGGAATTTTCGAATTTATGGGGAAAAGACCAAATTGATGAGAAATCCATGGCAACCAAAAGCTGCTGATACCAGATGATGGAGGTGTTAACCTCTTGGGTGGCCCGATCTTCACAGATCTCGTGGTCAAATCGATGGGAAAGCGAGGGGAAAGGAAGAAGGTAGCGGAAGCGAACACACACCTCGCGAAGAACACGATGAACACACGCAAAACTCACACGATACAAGGCCGATTGCTCTAACGGCCACCGGTCCGATAGAATCCTCGCAAGGAAAGATTGGTCAACGTGCTCCCTGAAATCCACATCGGAGAGGGAAGAACACCTTGGGGAGGGTCTTGACAACTTGGAGACGAGACATCGAACTCCAAGGCCTTGTTCAACGATGGATGCGTGATGCAAAGTCCAATCGAGGATGGTGATGATAGTCGGTCCCCTTGGATAAGGGGATGAGGCAAAACTAGAGATTCCACACAAGGGGGTTGTCTTTAGTCTATCATCTATGCCTAAGGGATACATGCGGGGTGGGGGCTCTATTTATAGGCCAACCACATAAACAGGGGTAGTTTAGGGATAAAACTAGGGTTTGGGAGAGCTAAAGGGGTACATGGGCCGAAGGCCCAACAGGTGCGCGCAGGCACACATGACCGGTAGTACCGGACTTGGGTCCGGTAGTACCGGGTCCAGATCCGGTAGTACCGCTCAGATCCTGGGACTTCACTGGCGTCATGGGGCGGTAGTAGTGGCGGTAGTACTGGCCGGTAGTACTGGCCGCCAGATCCGTAGTACCATTGAGACAGAGCATTTGGCGATCTGTCTTCTTCCGCCTCCTCTTCCAAGCCTCCGTCTGGTCGGGCTTGATGCTCCGGGCTTCCTCCCTGGCCTCCGTACTTGTCAATGTGAACCTATCATGCATATGTGACGGAGTATGAAGTAGCATACCATTCAATAGGGTAGGAAGGGGGCTCGCATAGAGGAACAGATTCACCTTTGGAGTCCATGACGACTTGGTGTAAGTTGGAGACCAAGATGTGGTAACGACCGTAGGTCGGGCTACATCATGCTTGCTGCCATCTCCATGCATGGACATTCTCCAATGCTTGTCCCTCTCATACATGCTTGGTCCATCATTCCTAAGAGTAAGAAATACATCTGATTTAGGCAGCATCATATTCTCATGTATGTGAGGAATAGTTCCAAGAAACGAAAGTACCTGATAGTTAAGTTGTTTGGCACGAGATCTTGTGATGGGTCCTTGTATGTGTGTAGCTGTAGGTACAACGGTTGTATCAATAGAAGGGATGTCCACATCATGCTCCCCATTCTCTTTTCCCTTCTTATATTGAATGATGTATGGAAAAGATTCAATAAACTCAACCCATTTAACTAATCTCCTATGCAAGTTTGATTGAGCTTTTAGATACTTTAAAGCTTCATGATCAGAATGTATGATACTCTTTTGGCCACAAATAATGTTGCCAAACTTCTAGTACTCTAACAAGTGCATACAATTCTTTATCATATATAGGATAGTTCATCTAGCACCAGTAAGTTTCTCAGAAAAATATGCTATAGGGCGACCCTCTTGCATCAAAACGCCACCAATACCTATACCACTAGCATCACATTCAACTTCAAATTGCTTTGTAAAATCAGGCAATGCAAGTAATGGTGCAGAAGTAAGCAAACGTTTTAATGTATCAAATGCAATGTCTTGGGCTGCGCCCCACACAAATGGCACACCTTTCTTAGTCAAATCATTCAATGGTGCAGCAATAGTGCTAAAATCCTTCACAAAGCGCCTATAGAATCCAGCTAATCCATTGAAACTACGCACTTGACTAACATTCATGGGAATAGGCCAATTCTGAATTGAATCAATTTTAGATTGATCTACTTCTACCCCATGCTTAGATACAACATACCACAAAAATATGACCTTATCTTTTGCAAATGTGCACTTCTCAAGGTTATCATACAATTGATTATCACGCAACACTTGCAAAACTTGTCGGATATGATTACAATGTTCAGTTTTGTTGTGGCTATAGATAAGAATATCATCAAAATAAACAACCACAAAAGGACCAATGAATTCTCTCAAAACATGATTCATTAATCTCATGAATGTACAAGGTGCATAGTAAGCCCAAAAGGCATGACTAGCCATTCATATAAGCCAAATTTAGTTTTGAAAGCAGTTTTCCACTCATCCCCTTCTTTCATCCTAATTTGATGATAACCACTACGCATATTAATCTTAGAGAAAACAGCAACACCACTCAATTCGTCAAACATATCTTCTAAGCGTGGAATAGGATGACGATATCGAATAGTGATGTTATTAACATGATGTGGACATCCCTTCTATTGATACAACCATTGTACCTACAGCAACACACATACAAGGACCCATCACAAGATCTCGTGCCAAACAACTTAACTATCAGGTACTTTCGTTTCTTGGAACTATTCCTCGCATACATGAGAATATGATGCTGCCTAAATCAGATGTATTTCTTACTCTTAGGAATGATGGACCAAGCATGGATGAGAGGGACAAGCATTGGTGCATGGCCATGCATGGAGATGGCAGCAAGCATGTGATGATCCAAGAGAAGGCCACTGATGAAGATTTCAGAACTTTGAGGCCACCATAATGAAGAAAGAAGGCTTGGACGAAATATTCAAGATCAATACTTTACGAATTTGTCCATAGCTTAATATGGTGCTGCGACACCTTTATTTTGGGCCAGGCCCATGTAATTTTCGCAGGATTTTAATTAGACACTTTTTAGAGTCCGTATTTGAGGGGAAAAGGACTTTTAGGGTTGGATTCGGCCACCACTTCCATGGCTGGTCGAAACCCCACCTTTTCGCCCTTAAATACTCGCCATAGCCGTCCCCCTAGACTCGGATTTGTAACACCCTCAGAATCGGCCCTATGCAAGTTTTAGCGAAACCCGCCAAACTCGCATAGAAACGATTCAAAGGTGCCCACCAGGCACTTTCGTGCGGGTGGAAAACGAAGTAATAACATTGCACAACAGTCCTCGATGGGACCCACAGAACAGATATATATACAACACGACTCCATGAGTCAAGAATACAAATATACAGTACAAAGATCCAAATCACCTTGAAAAGATGGAGCGTCCGACTACGGACAAGATGCAAATGGGACTAAGAGCCCTGAAGAATAACCGATGGCGTCCATAACCTGCCTGTGCCAAGCCAAGGGTAACCCCGCTAACGGCGCCGATCTCAAAACCTGCTTACACAAAAGGGTGCCGACAAAGGGCAAAGGAAAAGAGGAGCGTCAAGATCGAGGCCAAGACACGGCGAGACTAGAATTCGCGGTCCTCGCCTACATAGGTATGGTGGATCAAGCGGCAAGCAAGATGCACTAAACCACCTATAGAGACTCGATACAACTGGCGGCAATCAGAGAGGGGTAAGAAAGACCTATTCGGAACCAACCTGATTCTACCACCAAACAAACCCATCCTGGTGTTTCCCCCTCGACACCGATCGAGGAAGTCAACCGAGGAACTCACACAGTTGGCAGTTTTATTTATTCAGTTATCGTTGCAGCAATTACTAGTCAGATATAGATAGTCATCCTGATAAAGTAAGCAGTGGACACTTTTAATTAACCATTCTGTTATAGTAGTAACACTTACTAATCAGATACAATTAGCATGAGATAACCCAAAACCCAGCAGTTGTTGGTACTTTTATTCAGCCATTCCGTTGTAGTTGTAATACTTACTAGTCAGGTACAATGGTCGCAAGCGACACTCCAAACAAGCAATTGTGGGCAGTATTATTTAGCCATTCCATTATAGTGAAGCTGATTACTAGTCATTATAAAGTCAAATTTATAGCACTACTTTAGTTATGCTTGTCTATGGTCGAGATATCAGGCTCCAAGTCGTCCATAACCATGACACGGCCAGAAAGTTTTACCGCCGGGTGCACCAATAGCAACACACGCCGATCAACCTCGTAAAACCAAATCAAAACCCAACGAGGCCTTCACGACAAAGAAATCACAGGATTCAGAATTATTTCAGGCCACCCCATTATGCTACCCCCAACGGTTATGCTACTCAAACGGACTCAAGGTTTGGGTATACGGTCAGAACGATCGGGAACCCAAAACTGGGCTTGTCGACACCGCGGAATCGTGTCCCGATCCTAAAAGACAGGTGCTATCTCGCACAATTTAAATAAAGCGAAAGCATGGCATAAGTACAGATCGTAAACAAAACCTCAAACTAGTTTGTGCCCCAAGAAATAAGACAATCAAGCTCGCCTGTGGGGTCCCATATACCTCCGGATGTGGATAGCGCGATAAAACAAGGAACATGTATCAAGTACTGGGTCCTATGGGACACAAGTGCGTTCAGAAACCAAATATTATCTATCACCCACCGATGCCTCTCGCTACTTCAGTTTTAGTTGTTAAACAGAATTAAAGTGAACGATAAGTAAAACTAGGATCATCTCCAACAACAACAAAGGGCAATACATCAACAATCGGTAATCGACACGCAACAAAGATTGAGCAAGCGATCACGACGCAAGTCCAACTATCTACCAAACAATGAGTAAGAGGATGTGTCCAAGGCAATATGAGGTCATAGGGAATATCAGGAACGGCTAGAGCATCGCAACACGTATAGCAATAGATCCACAGGAGGGAAATAAATACTATAAAAGTAAGATAGGTAGAAAGGGGAGATGCTCGCGAAAACATTGTCGAAGGTTCAACCAAGATCGTGCAAAGCTCACATCAACTCAACGGCCTAATCCACAAGAACCAAAACACTAGAAGAAACACCGGATGCAATATTTAATACAACGGCAGAAGATCGGCATGATGCATGTATGATGGATGACATGGCAAAGGTGCGATGCAATTAGGCCATATTAAGCGGAACCGGGGTCCCGACAATTAGTTAGATGGTTCAAGTTATTTAGAAGCCCCGCAATTTAAATGTTGTTGGAACATGGCAAAGGAAAGTACCGGTTCGCTACACAAATTTGAATGAGGCCAATATGAGACTAGATTTGCCCGCATATGGGCCCCATATTTAATTATGCAGTGAATCGGCATAAGGACCCCAAACCACATGACAAGATGCATGCAAGTATGACAATTTAATATGCAACAGGTTTTATTTCATTTATAAAATAAGGCTCGAGAAAAGGGGTCACACATTAGGGGTCTCGACGGTCTTGGTTCCGGGGTTCGGGGTTCGGTCTCAGGGTTCAGGGTTCGACGGCCTCGGCGGGATCGTTCTCGGATATCTGAGGTCGATCTTGACGTTCCGGGAGGAATTACTTGGTCTGGCGTCGGGGCACATCGGATTCTTCCGGGTCGGTGTCGTCCTCGGCGCATCCGTGGTCTTCGGGTGTTATGACGACGATCTTGTCGTTTCGATGTCGGGGTCTCGAAATCCGGGGTGAAGTACTTGTCGTTCCATGGCGATCTTGGCGGCTCGGAGGGGTTCGAGGAATCGGTACGGTCTTCGGATTCCGTGAGGGAGATCATGGCGTCGGTGCGGTCGATCTTGTCGGCTCCATGGTTTCAGTTGTCGGTGTCAGACTCGGGTTCCGGCACTGGGAGATCTTGGTTCGGCGTTGGTGGTCTTGTGCGATTTTGGCGACCGGGGGTTCTCCAGTACCGCGGCTCCGGTAGACGTCCTTGTCTTTCCATGTCGACGACCTTCGGTTTTTGAGTAGGTCTTGCGCGTCCAAGCCGAAGAAACACACAGAGGCGAGCGGGCGGCGGCTTGGGCGGCGGCACCCGAGGCTAGGGCGGCGGGCGAGCAGCACCGACGCGGTCCACGAGCAGGAGGGCAGCTGCGGTGCCACGTCGGGCAGGAAGGGTAGGCCGACGCGGCGCGGCCACGGCCAGGGCTCGGTGGACGGCTCGCTGCAGAGGGGATGGGCGCCGGGGTGCTCGGGCGGTGGCGGCGTGGCCCATCCCGGCGGAGCTTGCACCGCGAGGCGGCGGCCGGGGGGGGCATATGGGCGCGAAGCGGGCGGATCGGGGCGGGCGCCGAGAGGCCGCGGGGCAGAGCACGGCGAGCTTGGGCGGGGGAGAGCGGGGCCGACGGCGGGCGCCGGAGGAGGCGAAGGGGAGAACGGGGTCGCGCGGGGCGGCGAGACGCGGCGGACATGGCGGCGGGGAAGCGCGGAGGAGACCTCGCCGGGCGGCTTGGGGTTCGCGGAGCTCGAGGGAGTCGCTTGAGGCGGCGCCGCAGCGCCGGGGAAGAGGAGAAACAGGGGCGGCTAGTGGCGGGTGCAGGGCGGGCGGTGGCGGAGGAGAGGCCGTGGCATGGCACGCGATCTGGCGGCGGGGGTGAACGGAGCTCGCTGGCGCGGTTGCGGTGGAGGCGCTGGAGGCCGAGGCGGGCCCCTGGCGGCGAGGATGGTCGGGGGGGGCCTCCGTCGGCGGCGGTGAAGCGGAGGAGGAGGAGCGGTGAGGGGGCGGGCTCGACGGGGCGAGGGAGAGGAAGAAGAAGCACGGGAGGAGGTGGGGTGCGCGCGAGGGACGGGGGCGTGAGCGATGAGAGGTGGGACCGGGGGAGCGTGCGCTGGCGTGCGGGACGCGGGCAGGTGGGTGGGGCCGCGCGGGGCTGTGCGTGTGTGGCTGAGTGGTGGCGTGTAGTGTGTGTGTGGCTGTGTGGGCAGGTGGAGAGAGGGAGGAGAGAGGGATGGGGTGAGGTGTCAACATGTGAGTGGTGGAGGGAGGGAGAGAGGTGAGGTGTCGAGAGGGGGTTGCTTGGGGTGAGGTGGAGGAGGGGTGGGTAGAATAGGTCTGGGTAGAAAAAGGTATGGGGTGGACCGTTTTAAATTTCTGGGGGTGGTCGTTCGGGTCGAATCGACCCGTTCGACTGCCCCCACTAAAAATAATTAAACATTTTCTTTGTTTTAAACGGGCCGTTTGCAAACCGATAGCAGCCAACAAAAAATAATCCGGAGACCCGGGTTTGGCGTTTGAATAAAAGACGGGGCGTTTAGAAAACAAAACCATGCTTTTCAAAAATAGTTTTATGCAAGCAAATGCAAGATGATGAAGATGCTCAAATGCAATGTGGCATGATGACATGAGCATGCGGTCCTGATGATGTAATGCACAAAAACAACGCGATTTTCTAGTAGTGGTTTTGCGGGATGCCACAATTCGACACCACTAACAAGGGATCTCGCCCTCGAGATCCGCCTCATGGTACCAGAAGGAAGGTCGGCGATCTGCATCTTCTCGCGTCATGTAGATCTTCGCGACACCACTAACAAGAGGTCGTTGTCAACGTTCGTCAAGAGAGCACTCCGGATAAACAACGGACGAAGTTAAAGGTAAGGCCACCTCTAACTATCGTGGAAGGAGTAAGAATTGCATCGATCCACCATTCAATGTACAAAAGCGAATGGTATGAGTAGTGGTATGGTCGCGACTCCATCCCGCACTCAAGCATTACTATGTACACGAATAGACAGATTATGCAACCAACCCTTAGGATTTAGACTGAAGATCTCGACAAACAAGGTTCCGGAACAAAGGGGTGATGCAGACTCTGCATCGGATCTGGCGTAGATGATGTCGTCGCGTCGGAAAACACCGGAAGGCACAAACAAGGAATAAGAATGGTACCACAGACGAAGGATTCCTCGGGCAGCATGAACACCGGACGTAGCATCACCGTTACCAAAGGAGGAAGCGAAACCCTGAAGGTACGACGGAAACCCAACCACGAGAATTCCTGGACTCGAGGAAAAAGACGAGAGCGGAGTCAAAACACGTAGAGGTAGAGGAGAACAGCAGAGGGGTAAGGAGTAAAATCAGACCTAATCAGAACTATCCAACCGATTTTGAAAAATACTTTTGACACTCTACTTCGGCCGTTAGCTAGGTTATCCTACAGGCTGGACTTGTGGGGTATCGCAACTGCTGAGCTCTGATACCACTCAGAACACCTCAGATCGGCCCTATGCAAGTTTTAGCGAACCCGCCAAACCCGCATAGAAACGATTCAAAGGTGCACCAGCACTTTCGTATGGTGGAAAACGAAGTAATAACATTGCACAACAGTCCTCGATGGGACATACAGAACAGATATATATACAACACGACTCCATGAGTCAAGAATACAGATATACAGTACAAAGATCCAAATCACCTTGAAAAGATGGAGCGTCCGACTACGGACAAGATGCAAATGGGACTAAGAGCCCTGAAGAATAACCGATGGCGTCCATAACCCTGCCCAGGCCAAGCCGGAAGGGTAACCCTGCTAACGGCGTCGATCTCAAAACCTGCTTACACAAAAGGGGTGCCGACAAAGGGCAAAGGAAAAAGAGGAGCGTCGATCGAGGCCAAGACACGCGAGACTAGAATTGGCGGTCCTCGCCTACATAGGTATGGTGGATCAAGCGGCAAAGATGCACTAAACAACCTATAGAGACTCGATACAACTGGCGGCAATCAGAGAGGGGTAAGAAAGACCTATTCGGAACCAACCTGATTCTACCACCAAACAAATCCATCCTGGTGTTTACCCCTCGACACCGATCGAGGAAGTCAACCGAGGAACTCACACAGTTTTATTTATTCGCTTATCGCTAAGCAATTACTAGTCGATATAGATAGTCATCCCGATAAAGTAAGCAAGGACACTTTTAATTAACCATTCTCTATAGTAGTAACACTTACTAATCGATACAATTAGCATGAGATAACCCAAAACCCAGCAGTTGTTGGTACTTTTATTCAGCCATTCCGCTAGTTGTAATACTTACTAGTCAGTACAATGGTCGCAGTTTACACTCAAACAAGCAATTGTGGGCGTATTATTTAGCCATTCCATTATAGTGAAGCTGATTACTAGTCATTATAAAGTCAAATTTATAGCACTACTTTAGTTATGCTTGTCTATGGTCGAGATATCAGCTCCAAGTCGTCCATAACCGCGACACGGCTTTTAAAGTTTTACCCGGGTGCACCAATAGCAACACACGCCGATCAACCTCGAAAACCAAATCAAAACCCAACGAGGCCTTCACGACAAAGCAATCACAGGATTCAGAATTATTTCAGGGCCACCCCATTAAGCTACCCGCAACGGTTAGCCGACTCAAACGGACTCAAGGTTTGGGTATACGGTCAGAACGATCGGGAACCCAAAACTGGGCTTGTCGACACCATGAATCGTGTCCCGATCCTAAACAGTAAGGTGCTATCTGTCGCACAATTTAAATAAAGCGAGAAAGCATGGCATAAGTACAGATCGTAAACAAAACCTCAAACTAGTTTGTGGCCCCAAGAAATAAGATCAATCAAGCTCGCCTGTGGGGGTCCCATATACCTCCCGGATGTGGATAGCGCGATAAAACAAGGAACAGGTATCAAGTACTCGGGGTCCTACGGGACACAAGTGGGTGTTCAGAAACAAATATTATCTATCACCCACCGATGCCTCTGCTTACTTCAGTTTTAGTTGTTAAACAGGAATTAAAGTGAACGGTAAGTAAAACTAGGATCATCTCCAACAACAACAGGCGGCAATACATCAACAATCGTGGTAATCGATTTACACGCAACAAGACTTGAGCGATCACGACGCGCAAGTCCAACTATCTACCAAACAACAGGTAAGAGGATGTGTCCAAGGCAATATGAGGCTGCATGGAATATCCAGGGAACGAAGCTAGAGCATCGCAACACAGATAGCAATAGATCCACAGGAGGGAAATAAATACTATAAAAGTAAGATAGGTAGAAAGGGGGAGATGCTCGCCTGAAAACATTGTCGAAGGTTCAACCGAAGATCGGTGCGAAGCTCACATCAACTCAACGGCCTTATCCGCGAAGAACCAAAACACTAGAAGAAACACCGGATGCAATATTTAATACAACGGCAGAAGATCGGCATGATGCATGTATGATGGATGACATGGCAAAGGTGCGATGCAATTAGGCCATATTAAGCGGAACCGGGGTCCCGACAATTAGTTAGATGGTTCAAGTTATTTAGAAGCCCCGCAATTTAAATGTTGTTGGAACATGGCAAAGGAAAGTACCGGTTCGCTACACAAATTTAAATGAGGCCAATATGAGACTAGATTTGCCCGCATATGGGCCCCATATTTAATTATGCAGTGAATCGGCATAAGGCCCCCAAACCACATGACAAGATGCATGCAAGTATGACAATTTAATATGCAACAGGTTTTATTTCATTTATAAAATAAGGCTCGAGAAAAGGGGTCACACATTAGGGGTCTCGACGGTCTTGGTTCCGGGGTTCGGGGTTCGGTCTCAGGGTTCAGGGTTCGACGGCCTCGGCGGGATCGTTCTCGGATATCTGAGGTCGATCTTGACGTTCCGGGAGGAATTACTTGGTCTGGCGTCGGGGCACATCGGATTCTTCCGGGTCGGTGTCGTCCTCGGCGCATCCGTGGTCTTCGGGTGTTATGACGACGATCTTGTCGTTTCGATGTCGGGGTCTCGAAATCCGGGGTGAAGTACTTGTCGTTCCATGGCGATCTTGGCGGCTCGGAGGGGTTCGAGGAATCGGTACGGTCTTCGGATTCCGTGAGGGAGATCATGGCGTCGGTGCGGTCGATCTTGTCGGCTCCATGGTTTCAGTTGTCGGTGTCGGACTCGGGTTCCGGCACTGGGAGATCTTGGTTCGGCGTTGGTGGTCTTGTGCGATTTTGGCGACCGGGGGTTCTCCAGTACCGCGGCTCCGGTAGACGTCCTTGTCTTTCCATGTCGACGACCTTCGGTTTTTCAGTAGGTCTTGCGCCCGTCAAGAAACACACGAGGCGAAGGGCGGTTGAGGCCTTCATGGCGGGCGACCCGAGGCTAAGGCGGCGGTCGAGGCGAGCACCGACGCCGCGGTCCACGAGAAGGAGGGCAGCTGCGCGGTGCCACGCCGGGGCAGGAAAGTAGGCCGATGGCGCCGCCAGCTCGGTGGGCTCGGCTGCCGCAGAGGGATGGGCGCCGGTACTCGCGGTGGCGGTGGCGTGGCCCATCCCGGGGCGGAGCTTGCACCGGCGAGGCGGTGGCGGCCGACGGGGAAGAAGGTGGGCGCGGGCGGGCGGCTGGGCGGCGCGAGAGGTCATGAGGCAGAGCGAGCTTGGGTGGGGAGAGGCGGGCACGGCCGAGGAGGCGAAGGGGAGAACGGGGTCGCGCGGGGCGGCGAGACGCGGCGGACATGGCGGCGGGGAAGCGCGGAGGAGACCTCGCCGGCGAAGCTTGGGGGCCGGGGTTCGGCGGAGCTCCGAGG
This sequence comes from Avena longiglumis, assembly GCA_030063025.1. Lineage (NCBI taxonomy): Eukaryota > Viridiplantae > Streptophyta > Magnoliopsida > Poales > Poaceae > Avena > Avena longiglumis. Next base: position 308,157,728 of record CP125977.1, read on the forward strand.
GAGTCGCGGCCGGAGGCGGGCGTCGCAGGCGCTCGGGGGAAGAGGAGAAACAGGGGGCGGCTAGTGGCGGGCCGGTGCAGGGGCGGCAGGCGGTGGCGGCTGGAGGAGAGGCCGTGGCATGGCACGCGATCTGGCGGCGGGGGTGGACGAAGCTCGCTGGCGCGGTTGCGGTGGAGGCGCTGGAGGCCGAGGCGGGCCCCTGGCGGCGAGGATGGTCGGGGGGGCCTCCGTCGGCGGCGGTGAAGCGGAGGAGGAGGAGCGGTGAGGGGGCGGGCTCGACGGGGCGAGGAAGAGGAAGAAGAAGCACGGGAGGAGGTGGGGTGCGCGCGAGGGACGGGGGCGTGAGCGACGAGAGGTGGGACCGGGGGAGCGTGCGCTGGCGTGCGGGACGCGGGCAAGTGGGTGGGGCCGCACGGGGCTGTGCGTGTGTGGCTGAGTGGTGGCGTGTAGTGTGTGTGTGGCTGTGTGGGCAGGTGGAGAGAGGGAGGAGAGAGGGATGGGGTGAGGTGTCAGCATGTGAGTGGTGGAGGGAGGGAGAGAGGTGAGGTGTCGAGAGGGGGTTGGTTGGGGTGAGGTGGAGGAGGGGTGGGTAGAATAGGTCTGGGTAGAATAAGGTATGGGGTGGACCGTTTTAAATTCCTGTGGGTGGTCGTTCGGGTCGAATCGGCCCGTTCGACTGCCCCCACTAAAAATAATTAAACATTTTATTTGTTTTAAACGGGCCGTTTGCAAACCGATAGCAGCCAAAACAAAATAATCCGGAGACCCGGGTTTGGCGTTTGAATAAAAGATGGGGCGTTTAGAAAACAAAACCAGGCTTTTCAAAAATAGTTTTATGCAAGCAAATGCAAGATGATGACGATGCTCAAATGCAATGTGGCATGATGACATGAGCATGCGGTCCTGATGATGCAATGCACAAAAACAACGCGATTTTCTAGTAGTGGTTTTGCGGGATGCCACAGGATTTTGTTTAGACATTAAGTTAGCCATAGTCGCAACTTCGCCAAGGCTCGAGCGTCGCAGAGGCCTCTTGTACTTCGCACCTATTCAGGATCCCACCTCTTCAATAAAGCTTTCCTCTTAATCCGCAATATCTTGATTGCAATATTGGTTCTTACTTGTTCTCGATTTCAGGTAGGAATTAAGACCCTCGCTGGTCAGGTTGATCGTGTTCCCGCAGGATCGGTAACCTCCAGGAGATTGGCCTAGCGATTGCATTGGCGCTCGTTCTCGCACGTGTAGTCGGATCGTCAAGCCCGAACTCCACCAAATCGATTATCATCATCTCATCGAAAGATCGTACACCTTTGCCCTATCAAGTGATATCAGATTTCAGGTTGCTCGGTGAGATTTTACTGTTTTCGTAGATTAGATCTATTTTTACCTATAACCCACAAAAAAGCCAAAAACACAGTTAGAGTTTAGATCCATCCCATAACCAATCTACGCCTCGCATTATATTTTCAGTTTTGCATTGTTGAATTTGTGTCTACTTCGTCGCGTCGAGTTGTTGGTCTTAGTGTCTCGTCCCTTAGAGTTTCGAGTTCTGATCATAGTAGTCGCCGCCACACTCGCCGATCACCGCCACCATATTCCGCCGCCATATACCAGTCACCATAAACCCTAAAACACTCTGCCACCGCCTTCCTACCGCGACACGGATCCGATCACCTTTCCTGCCGCGGCACAAGTCCGAGTTGAGTTATTGTTTCTTAGCTATTTCTTTTCACTTTCCTTCTTTGTTGTTTCCGGTTTCAGCTAAAGTCCTAGTCGAGCTCCGAGTTCGGTCGTAAGTCCAGAAGGAGAGCAAAAAAAAAGTCTGGAACCGCCTCCGAAAAAAAATTCTGGCTATACTAGTTTTCCGCTTTGGGGATCACTTTTTTCCATCGGCCGTTATAGCGATATTTTTTTGGCGCATGCGTGCTTTCCGGAGCAAAATAAAAAATTTCGAAATTTTTTTTTGGGGCTAACCTATTTTTAGATCCCGTAGATCAGTTCTAGACACTCGCCATCATAGTGATGTTCCACCTCTCGGTTCACTTTTCAGGGTGCCATATCATCATACATTGCTTGTTGTGTCGCGTCGTGACATCGTTGGTGATCTAGGTTCGCGTCTCTAGTACGGTCTAGCCTAGGACCAGCACAGTACAGTCGTTGAGCATTCTTTCAACTTTTGCATTGTTGTTGTGATAATTGCTAACACCCTTAGCTAAGCCTTCCCAGAGATCCACAGATATTCTCCACGTGCGGTGTCTCGACTCCTGGTAATCGCTTGGTTCAACCTCTAGACCACTGATCCTCGCGGTTGCACATCGCCTTTTCCTGTTGTTTGGTAAGAACTTGTAAGAGCTTCGTATATTGCTTGACGGATTACGCATGCCTTACACCATATTTCCGTAGTATATACCTGTGCTTTTCAAGGACTAACCATGACAGATACTTTGTGGAACCCTGCCACAATGACGAACGAAGAACTACATGCCCACTTCTCCGCGCTCTTGGTCAGTCGCGCTGAAGACGTGGATACGCGCCTAGGGGAGTTTGACACCAAACTCGCCAACGTCATGGACAAGATCGATGGACTCGAGAAATCCTTCAACGCCAAGCTTGACGTTTGGTTCAAGGAGCTTTTGAACAGATTGCCCGCACCCGCACCCACACATGGCGCACGGCGCATTCCGATCACGGGTCGGACTGCTGGTCTTGCCGCACTTCGGCGGTTACCGGGCCGACGCACCGGACTTCCGCCGCGGCTGCTGCTGCGACATTGGGGACAGACAACGGGTACCACTACGACCCCGACGACGACGATCTGTTTTTCGAGGAGGTTGAACAACCTCCACAGGTATCTGCTAACCGTCCCCGACATTACTACGGCAACGCTCGCCCACTGGTACGTGATGATGATCATGTTGCAAAGCTTAAATTAAATATTCCATCTTTTGAGGGTAAATATAATCCTGATGCATATCTTACATGGGAGATGGAAGTAGAACAACGTTTTGCATGCTTAAAATATCCTGAGAATATGCGTGTTAGTGCTGCTACATGTTAATTTACTAAATTTGCTTCCCTTTGGTGGTCAGAGTATTGTCGTTTAAATCCTACTACTATTCCTAGTACTTGGACTGCTTTAAAAAATGCTATGCGTGTTCATTTTGTACCTCCCACTTATCAACGTGATTTAGTAAAGAATCTAACACGTTTAGAGCAAGTGAAAAATTCTGTAGAAGAGTATTATCAGGAATTGCAAACGGGGACGGTTCGGTGTGGTCTTGTTAAGTCTAATGAACAAATGCTTGAACGTTTCTTTGGTGGATTAAACAAGGACATTCAGCACATCTTAGATTATAAGGAATATAATTCTATCACTCGTTTGTTTCATCTTGCTTGCAAAGTTGAACGCGAAGTGCATGATCTCCAAACACCATGGAGGAGGACTAATAATTCTGCAGGTCGCACATCCACTTGGACATCCTGACAATCAGCGCCTCCTCGTGATTCGCCACCAGCTACTACCACATCCAAGGCCACCACAAGGTTTCCAGCTGCTCCTCCACCATCATACAATGCTCCTGCTCGTAGTGCATCTTCTATGGCTTCCTGTAGGGTTTCGTAGCATGGAAAACAAAAATTTTCTATCGCATACAAACAAACAAGCCAAGATTTATCTACTAGATTGTAGCAACGAGTCGATCGAATAACTTACCCTCGAAGATTCCAAAGTGTTTAACGAGAGCGGATTCTCGTGGGTGATGTAGTCGTACTCTTCCCGATCTCAAGATCGCGTAGACGATCCTTCCGGCCAGGCTCCAAGCGCCCCGCAATCGGTCACACGTTCGGTACTCGACGAAGACCTTCCTCTCCTTGTTCCAAAGAAAATGGAGGTTGTAGCACTCTCGCGATTCCAAAGACAACGGCGTGGTACCGGAAGTAGAGGGGAGATCTCGCAGGGCTTCGCCTTAAGCCGGAGCGAGTATGGTGGAGTATGAGAGAGCTCCTCGGCGATCTAGAGTTTAGACACACGAAGGAGGAAGTGCTAGAGCCGGCGGCTAGGGTTTCGGGGACCCCCAAGTCGGCGGCTAGGGCAAAACCCTAAGGGGTGGCGGCGGCTATGGTGGGATGCAGCTTCTAGGGTTTGAGGTGAGGGACTTGTGTGCTCTAGGAGGGAGCACTGCCCCTCCTTATATAGGTGGAGGGGCCGGCGGCCAAGGGGAGGGAGTGGAGTCAACTCGGCGTGGGTGGTGCGCCGGCTTGGGGAGGAGGACTCCCTCGCCAACTCGGTTTCACCTCCTCCTCCTCCTCTTTTCCACTTTCCAAATTTAGCCGTTTGACTTTTCAATTTAGCTATTTGACTTTTTCAAACTAGGATTCGATTAATCCTTTATTTGGAACAGCGATGACACTTAGTACATGATGCAATCATTCCAACTTGCAATGACACATTCATGTACCCCTTCCTTTCCCTTCCGGAGTGCCGGACATTCCGGAACCTTCTAGAACATTCCCTGATGAAAACACCAGAATCATTCCCGAACTCCGAAACGGGACTTTCCTTATATGAATCTTATTCTCCGGACCATTCTGGATCACCTCCTGATATCCTGGATCCCATCCGAGACTCCGAACAACATTCGATCTCTTTCTCATAATACCATAACTACTCAAACAACGTCGAATCCTTAAGTGTGTCTCCCTACGGTTCATGAATTATGCGGACATGATCGAGACACTTCTCCGAACAATAACCAATAGAGGAATCTGGAAGTTCATATGGCTCCCACATATTTCTACGATTACTTTGCGATCGAATGAACCACTTACATACGATACCAATTTCCCTTTGTCTCACGATAGTTTACTTATCCGAGGTTTTGGTATCTCTGCATACCTAGTTCAACCTCGTTACCAATAAGTACTCTTTTCTCGTTCCCGTGATATGTGATCCCTTGTGAGCCAGTCACATGCTTGCAAGCTAATTGGATGACATTCCACCGAGAGGGCCCAGAGTATATCTATCCATCATATGGATGGACAAATCCCACTCTTGATCCATGTGTTTCAACCAATGCTTTCCGAACACTCAATGCCACCTTTATAGCCACCCAGTTACGGTGTGGTGTTTGATGTAATCAAAGCATCCATCCGGTAAAGGTGATATGCATGATCTCATGGTCGAAGGAATTAGGTTACTATGTATCAGAAAGCATATAGCAATTGATCTATTGAAATGACTTGATCTTTATGCTACGCTTATCTATAGGAGTATGTCCACCATATCATTCTCCTAACGATATGATCTTGTTGTTGATAACATCTCAATGTTCATGATAGGGAAACCACAATCATTTATCAACCAACAAGCTAGTGATGTATAGAGGCTATACTAGGGACTTCAATTTAAGTTTACAAATCACACAAGTATCAATGTTTCCTTGTTAATACTATTATAGCATGAATGTAAACATTTATCATAAACACAAAGATATAATAATAACCACTTTTATTATTTCCTCTAGGGCATATCTCCAACAGCTCCCACTTGCACTAGAGTCATCTAATCTAGATTACATGGTAATATACCGAACACCCATGGCAGTTTGGTGCTGGTCATGTTTTGCCCTCGGGAGAGGTTTAGTCAACGGTTCCGCCACATTCAGATCTGTGTGTACTTTGCAAATCTTTATATCCCCATCTTGGATATGTTCTCGAATAGCGTGAAAACGCAGCTTGATGTGCTTCAGCTTCTTGTGTGACCTTGGTTCTTGCGCATTGGCTATGGCGCCCATGTTATCACAGTAGATAGACATTGGGTCCAGCGCACTAGGAACCACACCCAGCTCTGTAATGAACTCTTTCATCCATATCGCTTCTTGTGAAGCCTCTGAAGCAGCCATGTATTCCGATTCAGTTGAAGATCTCGCCACAATGCTTTGCTTTGCACTCCTCCAGCTAACTACTGCACCATTCAAAATAAATACGTATCCAGATTGTGATTTAGAATCATCCAGATCGGTGTTCCAACTAGCATCGGTGTAACCATTAACAACGAGCTGTTCATCACCTCCATAAGAAAGAACCATATCCTTAGTTCTTCTCAAGTACTTAAGGATGTTTTTGACCGCTGTCCAATGATCCACTCCTAGATCACTTTGATATCTGCTAGTTAAACTAACAACATATGCAATATCGGGTCTAGTACATAGCATGGCATACATTAGAGATCCTATGGCTGAGGCATAGGGAGTCTTACTCATCCTTTCTCTATCTTCTGCCGATGTCGGACTTTGAGTTTTACTCAAGGTCGTATTGGGCAACATGGGCAAGAACCCTTTCTTGCTATCTTCCATTCCAAACCTCTTTAGAACTTTGTCCAAATATGTACTCTGTGACAATGATATTTGGCGTTTCGATATATCTCTATAAATCTTTATGCCTAATATGTAAGCTGCTTTGCCAAGATCCTTCATTGAAAAACTATTATTCAAATATTCCTTGACACTATTAAGAAGTTCTACATCATTCCCAATCAACAATATGTCATCCACATACAGTATTAAGAATGCTACAGAGCTCCCACTCACTTTCTTGTAAATACAAGCTTCTCCATAAGTTTGTATAAAACCAAAACTTTTGATCACCTTATCAAAACGTTGATTCCAACTTCGGGATGCTTGCTTCAATCCATAGATGGACCGTTGAAGTTTGCATACCTTGTTAGCATCTTTAGGATCGACAAAACCTTTGGGTTGCATCATATACAACTCTTCATCAATATCTCCATTGAGGAATGCTGTTTTGACATCCATCTGCCATATCTCATAATCGTAATATGCAGCGATTGCTAACATAATCCTCACAGATTTTAGCTTCGCTACTGGTGAGAAAGTCTCATTGTAGTCAACTCCTTGAATTTGTCGAAACCCTTTTGCGACAAGTCGAGCTTTATAGACGGTAACATTACCGTCAGCATCTGTTTTCTTCTTGAAAATCCATTTGTTCTCGACTGCCTTTCGGCCATCCGGTAAGTCCACCAAAGTCCATACTTGGTTTTCGTACATGGATCCAAACTCGGATTTCATGGCTTCTTGCCATTTATTGGAATCTGGGCTCATCATCGCTTCTTCATATGTCTCGGGGTCATCGGTGTTGTCCACCAACATGACACTCATAACAGGATCATACCAATCTGGAGTCTTACGAGTTCTCGTTGACCTCCGAGGCTCTGTAGCAACTTCAACCGAAGTTTCATGATCATCATCATTAGCTTCCTCTCTAATTGGTGCAGGCACCACAGGAACTTCTTCCGGTGCTGCGCTACTCTCAATTTCGAGAGAAGGTTCGACAACCTCGTCGAGTTCTACTTTCCTTCCAGTCACTTCTTTCGAGATAAATTCCTTCTCTAGAAAGGATCCATTCTTGGCAAAGAAGATTTTGCCTTCGGATCTATGATAGAAGGTATAACAAATAGTTTCCTTTGGGTATCCTATGAAGACGCATTTTTCCGCTTTGGGTTAAAGCTTGTCCTGCTGTAACTTCTTTACATAGGCTTCGCAACCCCAAACTTTAAGGAACGACAATCTAGGTTTCTTCCCAAACCATAATTCATACGGTGTCGTTTCAACGTATTTAGATGGTGCCCTATTTAAAGTGAATGCGGCTATTTCTAATGCATAACCCCAAAATGATAGCGGTAAATCTGTAAGTGACATCATAGAACGAACCATATCTAAGATAGTTCGATTACGACGTTCGGACACACCATTATGCTGTGGTGTTCCCGGCGGTGTCAACTGTGAAAGTATTCCGCATTTCTTCAAATGCTCGCCAAACTCGTAACTTAGATATTCACCTCCACGATCAGAACGTAGAAATTTAATCTTCTTGTTACGTTGATTCTCTACCTCACTTTGAAACTCCTTAAACTTCTCGAAAGTTTCGGACTTATGTTTCATGAAATAGATATACCCATATCTACTCAAGTCATCCGTGAAGGTAAGAACATAACGATAACCATCACATGATGCTACACTCATTGGACCACACACATCGGTATGTATGATTTCCAATAAGTCCGTAGCTCGCTCCATCATACCAGAAAATGGAGTCTTAGTCATTTTACCCATCAGACATGCTTCGCATCTTTCAAGTGATTGAAGAAGTCCATCGGAATGGAGTTTCTTCATACGTTTCACTCCAATGTGACCAAGACGACAGTGCCACATATAGGTCGAATTATCGCTTGATTTCAAACGTTTAGCCTCAATGTTGTTGATATGTGTATTTCCACTATCGAGATTTAATAAGAATAGACCATCTATCAAAGGTGCATGTGCATAAAACATATTACTCATATAAATCGAACAACCATTATTCTCGGACTTAAACAAGTAACCGTCTCGCAATAAACAAGATCCCGATATAATGTTCATGCTCAACGCAGCACCAAATAACAATTATTTAAGTATAAAACTAATCCCGATGGTAGATGAAGGGTAGCGTGCCGACGCGATCACATCAACCTTTGATCCGTTTCCCACGCCGCATCGTCACCTCGTTCTTCGCTAGCTTCCGTTTATTCTGCAAAGACCTGTTTCAAGTTACAAATATGCGCAACCGAACCAAGATTAAATACCTGCACTACTACGAGTACTAGTGAGATACACATCAATAACATGTATATCGATATACCTTTCTTCTTGATGTTGCCGTTCTTCAAATCCGCCAAGTACTTTGGGCAATTCCGCCCAAAGGACCTTCTCCCTTCCAAGAAAGCACTCAAGATCGTGCTTGGGTCCAGCCTTGGTGTTCTTCGCCGGCGTGGTTACTTTCTTACCACCCTTCTTGAAGTGTCCCTTCTGCTTAGACTTGCCTTTCTTGAATTTGGTGGTCTTACTGACCAACAACACTTGGTGCTCTTTCTTGATCTCCACTTCTGCCGACTTTAACATAGCAAATGCCTCGCAACGCTTGTTCATGTTCTCGCATGTTGTAGTTCATCACAAAGTTCTTGTAACTTGGTGGTAGTGATTGAGGACACGGTAAATCCCAAAGCATTAGGAATCACTATACCCAAGCTTTGAAGTTTGTTTGCGTGCCTGCACATCTTAAGCACATGCTCACCGACGAGCTGCCTCTTCCATCTTGCGGTTAAAGAACTTTTCGAAGCCTCATAACTTTCAGTTGCCGCATGAGTCTCAAAGATCAATTTGAGATCCTTGACAATATCATATGGGTCTGAATTCTCAAACCTTTTCTGAAGCTCCGATTCCAAACCATACAAGATAGCACACTGAACTATGGAGTACTGATTCTTCCGAGCGAGGTAAACATTCTTTACTTCATCGGAAGCATCACCAGTGGGTCACCCAATGTGCATCCAGCACATAGGTCAAATTACCAGCTGTGACAACAATCCTCAAATTGCGGAACCAATCCGCGAAGTTGCTTCCATTGTTTTTCAACTTTTCTTTCTCTAGGAACGTATTACAATTGATGGTAGGGGCTGCCATTGATCTACAACATATTTGCAATAGTTTAGACTAAGTTTATGACAAATTGAGTTCAAATTAATAATAAAGTTAATCTAGGTGAACTCCCACTCAAAACAACATCCCTCACATTGTTTTAGTGATCACACGAACCAAATCCACTACATCAACACCGATCATCACGAGAGTTGATATAGTTTCAATGGCGAACAATCGACATGTTCATCATATCTACTATATGATTCATGCTTTACCTTTCGGTGATCCGTGTTCCGAGACCATGTCTATACATGCTAGGCTCGTCAAGATCAAACCTTAGTTTCCGCATGAGCAAATCTGGCTTGCTCACGTTGTATACACTTGAGGAATCTAACACACCCGATCATCACGTGGTGCTTCGAAACAACAAGCTTTAGCAACGGTGCTAACTAAGGGTGAACACTTTATGACTTGAAATTCATGTGCATGAGGGATCATCTTATAATGCTACCGTCGTCTACTAAGCAATACAAGATGCATAAAGGATTAACATCACATGCAATTCATAATATGTGATATGATATGGCCTTTCTTCTTTGTGCTTCCGATCTCCATCTTCAAGCACGAACATGATCTCCATCATCACCGACATTGCATCAAGGTCAATGACGCTTCTCCATGGTTGTCGTCCACCGGCTTCAACTATTACAACTACTTTGAATAGACACGCGGGTCTTAACATAAATTAAAGACAACCATATGGCTCCTGCCGGTTGCCAACTTACAATAAGGAACATTGCATACATCAAATATAATCACAATCATGGCCATATCACATCACTGCACACCCCTGCAAAACAAAGTTAGACGCCTCGACTTTCTTTGCATATTTTACGTGGTTTGGGGCTTTCAATAAGTGTCGTTCTAACTTACGAACATGAACCACAACATTGATACTAGTATTGTTAATCACCCGTTGTAAATTGGCACCCGCAAAGCCACTTATGCAATACAAGTTGCATGTCAAGCGTGGAGCAAGTCTCATGAACGATGTCATGTAAGGTTAGCCCGGGCCGCTTCATCCCAACATACCGCAAGATGCAAAGTACACAAGAAGCAATCGACAATAAAAGCATCAACGCCCACAATGAACATTGTGTTCTACTCGTGCAACAGATCTACATATAGACACGGCTCTGATACCACTGTAGGGTTTCGTAGCATGGAAAACAAAAAATTTCTATCGCATACAAACAAACAAGACAAGATTTATCTACTAGATTGTAGCAAGGAGTCGATGGAATAACTTACCCTCGAAGATTCCAAAGTGTTTAACGAGAGCGGATTCTCGTGGGTGATGTAGTCGTACTCTTCCCGATCTCAAGATCGCGTAGACGATCCTTCTGGCGCCATTCGCAGCGCCCCAATCGGTCACACGTTCGATACTGACAAGCCTTCCTCTCCTTGTTCCAAAGAAAATGGAGGTTGTAGCACTCTCCTCACGATTCCAGCAGCACAACGGCGTGGTACCGGAAGTAGAGGGGAGATCTCGCAGGGCGTCGCCTTAAGCCGGAGCGAGTATGGTGGAGTATGAGAGAGCTCCTCGGCGATCTAGAGTTTAGACACACCAAGGAGGAAGTGCTAGAGCCGGTGGCTAGGGTTTTGGGGACCCCCAAGTCGGCGGCTAGGGCAAAACCCTAAGGGGTGGCGGCGGCTATGGTGGGCTGCAGCTTCTAGGGTTTGAGGTGAGGGACTTGTGTGCTCTAGGAGGGAGTCCTGCCCCTCCTTATATAGGTGGAGGGGCCGGCGGCCAAGGGGAGGGAGTGGAGTCCCTCCCCAACTAGGCTTGGGTGGTGCGCCGTCTTGGGGAGGAGGACTCCCTCCCCAACTCGGTTTCACCTCCTCCTCCTCCTCCTCTTTTCCACTTTCCAAATTTAGCCGTTTGACTTTTCAATTTAGCTATTTGACTTTTTCAAACTAGGATTCGATTAATCCTTTATTTGGAACAGCGATGACACTTAGTACATGATGCAATCATTCCAACTTGCAATGACACATTCATGTACCCCTTCCTTTCCCTTCCGGAGTGCCGGACATTCCGGAACCTTCTAGAACATTCCCTGATGAAAACACCAGAATCATTCCCGAACTCCGAAACGGGACTTTCCTTATATGAATCTTATTCTCCGGACCATTCTGGATCACCTCCTGATATCCTGGATCCCATCCGACTCAACAACATTCGATCTCTTTCTCATAATACCATAACTACTCAAACAACGTCAATCCTTAAGTGTCTCCCTACGGTTCATGAATTATGCGGACATGATCGAGACACTTCTCGAACAATAACCAATAGAGGAATCTGGAAGTTCATATGGCTCCACATATTTCTATGATTACTTTGCGATCGAATGAACCACTTACATACGATACCAATTTCCCTTTGTCTCACGATAGTTTACTTATCCGAGGTTATGATCGCTTGTATCTCTCGCATACCTAGTTCAACCTCATCGATAAGTACTCTTTTCTCGTTCCTGATATGTGATCCCTTGAGCCAGTCACATGCTTGCAAGCTAATTGGATGACATTCCACCGAGAGGGCCCAGTATATCTATCCGTCATATGGATGGACAAATCCCACTCTTGATCCATGTGTTTCAACCAATGCTTTCCGAACACTCAATGCCACCTTTATAGCCACCCGATTCACGGTGTGGTGTTTGATGTCATCAAAGCATCCATCCTAAAGGTGATATGCATGATCTCATGGTCAAGGAATTAGGTTACTATGTATCAGAAAGCATATAGCAATTGATCTATTGAAATGACTTGATCTTTATGCTACGCTTATCTATAGGAGTATGTCCACCATATCATTCTCCTAACGATATGATCTTGTTGTTGATAACATCTCAATGTTCATGATAGGGAAACCACAATCATTTATCAACCAACAAGCTAGTGATGTATAGAGGCTATACTAGGGACTTCAATTTAAGTTTACAAATCACACAAGTATCAATGTTTCCTTGTTAATACTATTATAGCATGAATGTAAACATTTATCATAAACACAAAGATATAATAATAACCACTTTTATTATTGCCTCTAGGGCATATCTCCAACACTTCCACGGGTAAGACAAAGGATATACAATGCCGCAAGTGTTGGGGTTTTGGTCATATTGAGAGACAGTGCACAACACAACGTGTGATGATGGTGCGAGAAGATGGTTAATACAATTCAGCAAGTGACTTTGATGAAGATACACTAGCCCTTATTTCTGCTCGAGATGGAGACAATTCTGATGCTGATGAAGAGACAGAGGTAATGGGAGCTGAAGCTGCTGATCAATACAAGATCTTAATTACACAACGTGTGTTGAGTGTGCAATTGAGCAAATATGAGCAAGATCAACGCCACAACCTGTTCCAAACACCTGGTGTTGTCAAGGAGGGAGTTGTAATAATCTGACCAGTGTTGACATGGTAGAGAAGCTTGCGCTTCCAACAAGACAACGCCCACATTCATATTACATCCAATGGTTTCGAGAGTTCTCGCAAGATCAAGGTAACAAGAACGGTACGCGTGCATTTTACTATTAGTACATATTCAGATTTTGTTGATTGTGATGTTGTACCTATGCAAGCTTGTTCTTTGTTACTTGATAGACCATGGCAATTTGATAGAGAGGCTGTTCATAATGGCAAAACTAATCACTATTCTCTTATGCATGATGGAAAGAAAATTGGTCTAAAACCTATGACTCTCGAACAGATTTTAAAATATGATCTTGCTAGAGCTAGTAGAGCTAAAACTGAGGAGAAAAATAAAAGTGAGAATCAGATTGTTGCTGCAGATTTTATACAACCAAAGAACACTAAATCTGATTCTACACATGCTACTGAAATTCGTTTGAAGAGTCCATGTATGCTTGCAAATAAAATTGATATTGCTGAACTAGATGTAAACAATACTCAATGTTATGCAATTGTCTGCAAAGCGGTTTTGTTTTCATTTGAGGATATGCCTCCTTCTTTGCCACCCGCTATTGCTAACCTTTTGCAGGAATATGAGGACGTCTTTCCCGCTGAGCTGCCACCAGGACTACCTCCTATTAGAGGAATTGAGCACCAAATTGATCTAATTCCTGGTGCCATGTTGCCCAACCGCGCGCCATATAGAACCAATCCAGAGGATACAAAGGAGATACAACGCCAAATTCAGGAACTACTCGACAGAGATCATATTCGTGAGTCCCTTAGCCCCTGTGTTGTTCCTATTATTTTGGTACCTAAGAAAGATGGTTCTTCGCGCATGTGTACTGATTGTAGAGCTATCAATAATATTACTATTCGATATCGTCATCCTATTCCACGTTTAGATGACATGCTTGATGAATTGAGTGGCTCTACCATGTTTTCTAAAGTTGATTTGCGTAGTGGTTACCACCAGATTTGTATGAAATTAGGAGATGAATGAAAAACAACATTTAAAACTAAGTTCGGTTTATATGAGTGGTTAGTAATGCCGTTTGGTTTAACTAATGCACCTAGCACTTTCATGAGATTAATGAACGAAGTTTTACGTGCTTTCATTGGACGTTTTGTGATAGTCTACTTTGATGATATTCTGATTTATAGCAAATCTTTAGAGGATCATTTGGACCATTTACGTGATGTTTTCAATGCTTTACGTGATGCACGTTTTTTTGGTAACCTTGAGAAGTGCACCTTTTGCACCAATTGTTGGGGTCCCAACCTGATAAGGTAGAGTCCTCCTGTGTTTTACAATGCTAGTCCCTGGATCAATAGCTAGCATCCACAGTTAAGATGTAATATCAAGATACAAAGGTCATATTATAACTTTATAACCAGGAATAACATTATTTTATTATATCATACATAGCTCATATGGCTATTACATTACATTGCAGCGGAATAACAATAAGTATGGGTCCATCATCTTCAAAGTGCCACAGTGTATGTTATTGTAGACTTTGTAATCCTAAACAATCAATCTTCACTAAAATCAATCAAACTCGCAACATACAAGTTACTGACCACAAGGGTCAATACATTTGAATTGTATTGGCAAGTGATACTATGGTAGTATAGTGGAGTCTATCATCTATATGCATTTGGCTAAGTGGAGTTGAGGCTTGCATTGCTCAAAATAGATTTTTCTTATCATTTTGAAAATAAATAGTTTTGTCAAAAGCTTTTCCAATGCATCTCTCAATCAAAGACTAAGATCCTTCTCGAGGCATCTACAAATCAAAGATGAAGTGCTTGGTAAAATCATTTTCCTCAATCCAAGATTTCAAGATCCTTATATCAAGCCATCTTTCCATCAAAGATTGAAGAATACTCACAATCCCTTGTTCACCCACAAGTTTTTATCTAGAAATTTGAATGATGAGATCCTTGATTGCTTCCATGTCTTGATGCTCAAATTGTCCTTTACCGGGGACATGGCTAAGTACTTAGGTTTTACACTCTGCAGAGGTGGTGCACTTTACCCACAAGACTTGGTTTCCCAAGACAAAATCTTCGAAGCCTTCCTTAGACCAAAATGGACGCTCCAACCTATCAAACACTACCACCCACTGTCCATTTGGCTAAGTTCTTGCAACCTATATGATCATGGCAGAGCCCATATTGCCAAGTGGTTGCACTTGAAGCTTCTCAACATTTGACATCTCAAATCTCTTTGTTTCCTGGTGGCCATCCACAAGTGAGATACACAAGGTTAACCATAAATATGGGCCTTGTGAACCACTCAACATAACCCAATCTTTCCATTCCACCGGGTGATTCATTAACTTAGTTGTTTTATTAAACAAAACATAAGTCCTTTAGACTTAGATTATTTTTCCATAGTATGAATATATATTCCACCCATGTTTTCTATTAGCTAGGCTAAGCTTGGTAGTATTAGGATACTTAACTTAGAAAATCCTACTAAGGATTCATCTACTAGGTTTTCTTATAGCAATATCTATACTTAGCAAAATCCATGCAAGTTTTACTTAACAAAATCACTAATGCATAGTGAAAGTAATAGGACAAAAGTATGAAGCATCACTTGCCTTTTGGTAGAGTATAGGTTCACTTCTTGATCTTTGCAACAATCACACTCTTCAAGTCTCCACAAATCAATCAAGCAAGGTACAAACTCAATCTACCAATCAAGCAAAACAACACACATAAATAACAAAGTCAAAGAAATGCATGCAAGCATGCCAAGCTTTGTTTTGTTTGAAAAAGTGGTTTCTAGTGGGTCATAGCCATTTGGGTTCATCTAATGGTCATTCTCTAAAGTGGCTAAGTCATTTGCAAAAGGTTTCACTTAAAAACCATTTTCAAAACAAAGTGTTATTTTTATGTGGTGTAGAAATATTTTTACTAAGGCATTAGCCCATAGGGTTCACCAAATGAGTTGCTATTGCAAAACTTGGTGTTTTGGGTCAGTAGGTCTGGTCCAAATCATCTACTCAAAAGTTTTTCTTCCATAAACATTTCTATAATTAAAACTATTCTTTTTATTTGGCTAGAAAATGGCTTAGTTAAATAATTCAACTTAATTCACAAAAATCATTTTTAACACTATTGGTTGGTTCCTAGGGTCAGTAGGGTCACCATAAACCAATTGGCAAAGGTTTGATCTCAAAATTCATTTTAAATGATTTTTCTAATGTTAGCAAGCACACAAAAGAATCTGCAAATTTAAACAAGCTAACAAATACTATTTGTCAAACTAAGGGTAGGGTTGGTTAGGTCTTGTTCTCCTGAATCTTTTGATATAAAATTTGTCAAATTTGGACGTATGGATCAAAAGTTACAAAGGTTTGAAGTTTGCAATAAAATCGATTCAAATTTCTGATTTAAATCGAACCTTTGGACACGCGGCTTCCTATTCGCGGTACCGCTCACGCGGATCACGCCCAGATGCGGATTGTTAAATCGAGTGGCTCGGATCGAGTACCTCTTCGCTTAAGTCGTTCTATCTCAGCCAGTGGATCTGCATCTCACGGTGTTCGCTGCTCGGCCATTCGCGGCGCGGCGATGGCTAACGGCGGCGACGGTCGACTACGGCGGTCGGCGAAACAGATGCAAACGAGGAGGAAAGCTCACCGAGGTCGCGGGCTGTGGTGAAGCACGTCGTGTGGTCGGTGTGGCTGCGCGCTGCGTCGGGAAATCTCGCCGGAGTTATTCTTCGGGCGGCTGCTCGTGGTCGAGGGCGTCGCTGGAGACCACCCTAAAGCGAAACAGGTGCGGTCGACGCGTGAGATCAAGGCAATGTTGTGCGTGTGAACTAGAGTGGAAAAGGCGAAAACCATCGGGATACTCACCGGAGTTGCGAGGTCGCTTGCTCGTCGAGGACTTGGATAGGAAGCGCCTAAAACCAACGGAGGGTGCGATTAGGTTCGTAGGCGGAAGGCGGTATGTGTGCATCATTGAGACGGAAGGGCGGTCGGATGTTACCCGGAAGACTCACGGAGTAAGGCGACGGCGCTTATTTCTTGTCAAGTCGACTTCGGAAGCCATGGATGAGCAGTTGGCACCGGAGATGCGCCAAGGTGGGGAAGCTGTCGGGATGATCGGAAAGGCTCAGGTGGTGTGTCTTGGCGTATTCGTCGGTGGAAGCTCGTCGAGACGGCCGCTCGAGGGCAATTGCGGCCTGGAGGCGAGAGGGAAGTGAGCTGGGGAATACGTCAGAGGAGTAGGCGATTTTAAGGACGTGATTGCGGACGAGGAATTATCGCGGTGTTAAGGCGAATTGATCGCTGGAGTTACCGCAGCAAACGCAGCGAGGTTAGGGGAGGAGGAGGTCGCGGGAGGAAGAAGGAGAACAGTGGATGGGGTCCGCCGATGGGAAACGAAGGGACGAGTGGTCCACCATTCTTTGGGAGGTTGATTAGTTGGTTCGAACCGTTTTCTGCGGGGAGGAGAGTTGGGCTGGATTGGCTTAGTGGGTCAGTGGAGTTGTTGGGCTGTTTATTTTTATTTCTGTCTGCTTTCTTTTTCCTTTTCTAATTTCAATTCTGTTTTGAATTTCTAAACAAACAATTCACACTCAAATCAAATCAACATTCAAGAACTTTGAACTTTGAATTTTGGTACTGTTTATCAACATAACCAAATCTCAAAGTAAAATGAAATAATTTTCTTATTTATTTTAGGATCCATCTAATAGTTAAATAAAATGGATCACTAGTTATTTAATACAATAGGGTTTGATTTTTATTAATAGAATTTCCATTTGAAATCTAATTATTTTCATAATCAAACCAGAGGTTTTATTTGAAAATAAGGATGCTTGAAATCTTGTTTTAAAATAAAATAACCTTTTATTTTAGGTTCCATTTATAATTAAATAAATGGTCCTTAGATAATAATCCATTTAGGATTTGTTTATTTGGTTCAAATAATTCATATTGAATTATTTGGAAAGTATTCCAAAGTGATTTAGTAATCATATAAGATTGGGTAATTGTTTTAATTCCAAATATCATTTTCTCATGTATTTTTATTTAGAGATTTGTCCTTATTTAAAATAGAGATAGAATGGTTAATTCCATTTTATTTTATTTAGAATATTCTTTATTTCATATTTTTATTTGAATTGGGATTAATCATCACTCCATTTACTTCATGGATTAGGCCAAGATTTGATTTGGTCTGTAAATATTCTTTATTAATATTTTCATTCTTGTCTTATGAAATTCATATTTTTTTTTTTTTAGAGATCCAAACTTTGGTGATTCCAATTTATGAAAACTTATTTAAAATAATTTAACAAGCTTTGATGTTTAAATTAAATTGGTAAAACTTCTTATTTAAATAAAGTTGGGATATTAATTCTTCATTAATTTATTTTAAATAAACCTTTGTTATTTCTATTCAAACTAAATGTTTTAATTCCCAAAGTTTGGTCAAGGTTTAAATTGGCCTTTATTAAATAATCTTTATTTATAAAACTTCTATTTCATTTGAAAACAAATCTTTTCATTTAATTGTTTCAAATTAGTATTTCCCAAATGTTTTTATTTTCCTTTTATTAAATGTTTATCTTTCTAAATCTCTTGAGGTTTATTTTAATTCAAATGGGTTTGAAGTTCCAATTGTATTCAAAAGTTTCTTCCGGTTCGAAAATCAACAAAGTTTTATTTTATTAATTTATTTTCACATTACAAGATTTGGAAAATCTTGGGATGTGACAAAGTACCACTTAAAATAAATCTCGTCCCGAGATTTGGGAAGATTAGGGTTACAAGCATGTTCAGACAACTAGGGTACTACCACCCTTAAAAATTTTCAAACAAAAATTACATATTGGCCTTCTTGGGTCCTGGAATTTCTCTATGTTAAACTTTTGCTTTATTCCTATGCTTGACTCATGGACCAAGATTGAGCTTCTCCATAGGCTTGTTCAACTTGTTCTTCATCCTTTCTGGACAGTTGCTTGCATAGTGTCCTGGATTCTTGATTGAAGCAATTAATGTCCTTGAGTTCTTTATGCGTTGCTCTTTTGGGCAAGTTGCTACAAAGTGACCTGGTTCATTACAGTTGTTACACCATACTTGGTCAATTCCTTTGTTCTTTATGTTCCTGGCATCCACGGAATAGTGTCCCATTTCCTTACATTTACGACATTGTACAAGGCTCATGTCTTGCTTGGGCTTCTTGATTTTCCTTGACCCTTTGAATTGGGTTGTCTTGCTTGGAAGTAGTAGTGGTCCTTTTCCTTTGGTAGACTTGGATCCTTCTTGTTTCCTTTGTTCTACCATGGCATAAATAGGACATAGGCCAGGAGTATGATCACTTCCTTCACAAAGATAGCAAGTAGCTTGAGAGGTAGGGCATTCACCAACAGGATGATCTTCATCACAATTTGGGCATTGTCCTTCATGCTCCTTGGAAGTATGATCCTTGTCTCCACAGATAATGCAAGTGGGCTCCATCTAGAACAACATTCTTTTCATCCTTGCTATCATACTCTCTTCTAGGTAAGTTTTCTTCCATGCTAATCATTTGATTAGTCACCTTAAGCATCAATTGGGACTGTTCCTCTAAAAACCTTTGTAATGCTGGATCTTCATTACTATTGTTGGCTAGGAACTGAGCTGTCAATTGATTCAATTGATGTTGAGTTGCTATGAGTTCTCCTAGGCTATCAGCTTGGTGGGTGTTGGTGTCATCAACCTTGGAGTCCTTTGGGGTAGTCATCTGTTTGGGTTTGAAGGGAGATTAGAATAGGCAAGATATTTCTAAGGAGTCAATCTTAATCACTCACATCACAATTCACACAAGCAATGTGCATGCAATCATAAACCAAACATTTCACTCAAACAAAGTTCAAGCATATACTTGGGCAACAAAATATTTTTGTTACACCACATAAGTTGGTGTGTTTTTGACTTAACTAAAATATGGTGGTCCATCTATATGGTTTACTTGTGATCTTTCCTTCCTTCTTGATTCTTCTTGTATGAGATCTTGGTTTCTTTGAGAAAACTCTTGGTCACAATACTTCAAAGTTGTTGATGGCTCCTTCTTATTTTGCATTCCCTTAGTCTCTAAATCTTGAGTCGGTTTCCTTGTCTCACTTGTGGTCCTTAGTAGTTTCCATGTTGGGAGTCTTGGGGAATATGTGAAGATGTTGAAGTCATTAGAGTTGAAGAAGTTGAAGAAGTCCTTGCACATGGTGTAGTCTTTGGTCATGGGTAGGTTTTTCCATCAAGTTTGAAATAGAAGAGATGTAGAGTTGAAACCAAAATGGTTGAGGAAAGAGTTTACAAGTGTTTTTGTAAATAAGTTTTTGGAACAAAATAGCTCTTATTTGTCTAAGGGTTTTGTCCAATCCTAGGTTTACAAATCCTACAGGCAACACGATGCTCTGATACCATCTGTTGGGGTCCCAACCTGATAAGGTAGAGTCCTCCTGTGTTTTACAATGCTAGTCCCTGGATCAATAGCTAGCATCCACAGTTAAGATGTAATATCAAGATACAAAGGTCATATTATAACTTTATAACCAGGAATAACATTATTTTATTATATCATACATAGCTCATATGGCTATTACATTACATTGCAATGAATAACAATAAGTATGGGTCCATCATCTTCAAAGTGCCACAGTGATGTTGGTTGTAGACTTTGTAATCCTAAACAATCAATCTTCACTAAAATCAATCAAACTCGCAACATACAAGTTACAGCCACAAAGGGTCAATACATTTGAATTGTATTGGCAAGTGATACTATGGTAGTATAGTGGAGTCTATCATCTATATGCATTTGGCTAAGTGGAGTTGAGGCTTGCATTGCTCAAAATAGATTTTTCTTATCATTTTGAAAATAAATAGTTTTGTCAAAAGCTTTTCCAATGCATCTCTCAATCAAAGACTGAAGATCCTTCTCGAGGCATCTACAAATCAAAGACCAAGTGCTTGGTAAAATCATTTTCCTCAATCCAAGATTTCAAGATCCTTATATCAAGCCATCTTTCCATCAAAGATTGAAGAATACTCACAATCCCTTGTTCACCCACAAGTTTTTATCTAGAAATTTGAATGATGAGATCCTTGATTGCTTCCATGTCTTGATGCTCAAATTGTCCTTTACCAGGACATGGCTAAGTACTTAGGTTTTACACTCTGCAGAGGTGGTGCACTTTACCCACAAGACTTGGTTTCCCAAGACAAAATCTTTCAGAAGCCTTCCCTTAGACCAAAATGGACGCGTTCCAACCTATCAAACACTACCACCCACTGTCCATTTGGCTAAGTTCTTGCAACCTATATGATCATGGCAGAGCCCATATTGCCAAGTGGTTGCACTTGAAGCTTCTCAACATTTGACATCTCAAATCTCTTTGTTTCCTGGGTGGCCATCCACAAGTGAGATACACAAGGTTAACCATAAATATGGGCCTTGTGAACCACTCAACATAACCCAATCTTTCCATTCCACCTAGGTGATTCATTAACTTAGTTGTTTTATTAAACAAAACATAAGTCCTTTAGACTTAGATTATTTTTCCATAGTATGAATATATATTCCACCCATGTTTTCTATTAGCTAGGCTAAGCTTGGTAGTATTAGGATACTTAACTTAGAAAAATCCTACTAAGGATTCATCTACTAGGTTTTCTTATAGCAATATCTATACTTAGCAAAATCCATGCAAGTTTTACTTAACAAAATCACTAATGCATAGTGAAAGTAATAGGACAAAAAGTATGAAGCATCACTTGCCTTTTGGTAGAGTATAGGTTCACTTCTTGATCTTTGCAACAATCACACTCTTCAAGTCTCCACAAATCAATCAAGCAAGGTACAAACTCAATCTACCAATCAAGCAAAACAACACACATAACAAGTCAAAGAAATGCATGCAAGCATGCCAAGCTTTGTTTTGTTTGAAAAAGTGGTTTCTAGTGGGTCATAGCCATTTGGGTTCATCTAATGGTCATTCTCTAAAGTGGCTAAGTCATTTGCAAAAGGTTTCACTTAAAACCATTTTCAAAACAAAGTGTTATTTTATGTGGTGTAGAAATATTTTTACTAAGGCATTAGCCCATAGGGTTCACCAAATGAGTTGCTATTGCAAAACTTGGTGTTTTGGGTCAGAGGTCTGGTCCAAATCATCTACTCAAAAGTTTTTCTTCCATAAACATTTCTATAATTAAAACTATTCTTTTTATTTGGCTAGAAAATGGCTTAGTTAAATAATTCAACTTAATTCTCACAAAATCATTTTTAACACTATTGGTTGGTTCCTAGGGTCAGTAGGGTCACCATAAACCAATTGGCAAAGGTTTGATCTCAAAATTCATTTTAAATGATTTTTCTAATGTTAGCAAGCACACAAAAGAATCTGCAAATTTAAACAAGCTAACAAATACTATTTGTCAAACTAAGGGTAGGGTTGGTTAGGTCTTGTTCTCCTGAATCTTTTGATATAAAATTTGTCAAATTTGGACGTATGGATCAAAAGTTACAAAGGTTTGAAGTTTGCAAAAATCGATTCAAATTTCGATTTAAATCGAACATCGGACACGCCGGCTTCCTATTCATGGTACCGCTCACGGATCACGCCCAGATGCTGGATTGTTAAATCGAGTGGCTCAGATCGAGTACCTCTTCGCGTTTAAGTCGTTCTATCTCGGCCTGGATCTGATCCTACGGTGTTCGCTGTTTCGGCCATTCATGAAGCGGCGCCGATGGCTAACGGCGGCGACGGTCGACTACTGGCGGTCGGGCGAAACAGGATGCAAACGAGGAGGGAAAGCTCACCGAGGTCGCGGGCTGTGGTGAAGCACGTCGTGTGGTCGGTGTGGCTCGGGCGCATCGCGTCGGGACGAATCTCGCCGAGTTATTCTTGGCGGCGGCGGCTCGGGTCGTGGTCGAGGACGTCCGGAGACCACCCTAAAGCGAAACAGAGGTGCAGACGTGAGATCAAGGCAATGTTGCGTGTGAACTAGAGTGGAAAAGGCGACGAAACCATCGGGATACTCACCGGAGTTGCGAGGTCGCTTGCTCGTCGAGGACTTGGATAGGAAGCGCCCTAAAACCAACGGAGGGTACGATTAGGTTCAGAGGCGGAAGGCGGTATGTGTGCATCATTGAGACGGAAGGGGCGGGATGTTACCGGAAGACTCACGGAGTAAGGCGACGGCGCTCGCTTCTTGTCGGTCGACTTCCAGGAAGCCCATGGATGAACGGTTGGCACCGGAGATGCGCCAAGGAGTGGGAAGCCGGGATGATCGGAAGGCTCGAGGTGGTGTGTCTTGGCGTCGTCGGTGGAAGCTCGTCGGAGACGGCCGCCGAGGACGACGGCCTGGAGGCAGAGAGGGGAAGTGAGCTGGGGGAATACGTCGCGGAGGAGTAGGCGATTTTAAGGACGTGATTGCGACGAGGAATTATCGCGGTGTTAAGGCGAATTGATCGCGCGGAGTTACTGCAGCAACGGCAGCGAGGTTAGGGGGAGGAGGAGGTCGCGGGGAGGAAGAAGGAGAACAGTGGATGTGGGGTCCGCTGTCAGTGGGAAACGAAAGGGACGAGTGGTCCACCAGTCAGTTGCTGGGAGGGTTGATTAGTTGGTTCGAACCGTTTTCCTGCGGGGGGAGGAGAGTTGGGCTGGATTGGCTTAGTGGGCTGGGGTAGTTGGGCTGGAGTTGTTGGGCTGTTTATTTTTATTTCCTGTCTGTTTTCTTTTTCCTTTTCTAATTTCAATTTCTGTTTTGAATTTCTAAACAAACAATTCACACTCAAATCAAATCAACATTCAGCAAACTTTGAACTTTGAATTTTGGTACTGTTTATCAACATAACCAAATCTCAAAGTAAAATGAAATAATTTTCTTATTTATTTTAGGATCCATCTAATAGTTAAATAAAATGGATCACTAGTTATTTAATACAATAGGGTTTGATTTTTATTAATAGAATTTCCATTTGAAATCTAATTATTTTCATAATCAAACCAAGAGGTTTTATTTGAAAATAAGGATGCTTGAAATCTTGTTTTAAAATAAAATAACCTTTTATTTTAGGTTCCATTTATAATTAAATAAATGGTCCTTAGATAATAATCCATTTAGGATTTGTTTATTTGGTTCAAATAATTCATATTGAATTATTTGGAAAGTATTCCAAAGTGATTTAGTAATCATATAAGATTGGGTAATTGTTTTAATTCCAAATATCATTTTCTCATGTATTTTTATTTAGAGATTTGTCCTTATTTAAAATAGAGATAGAATGGTTAATTCCATTTTATTTTATTTAGAATATTCTTTATTTCATATTTTTATTTGAATTGGGATTAATCATCACTCCATTTACTTCATGGATTAGGCCAAGATTTGATTTGGTCTGTAAATATTCTTTATTAATATTTTCATTCTTGTCTTATGAAATTCATATTTTTTTTTTTTAGAGATCCAAACTTTGGTGATTCCAATTTATGAAAACTTATTTAAAATAATTTAACAAGCTTTGATGTTTAAATTAAATTGGTAAAACTTCTTATTTAAATAAAGTTTGGATATTAATTCCTTATTAATTTATTTTAAATAAACCTTTGTTATTTCTATTCAAACTAAATGTTTTTAATTCCCAAAGTTTGGTCAAGGTTTAAATTGGCCTTTATTAAATAATCTTTATTTATAAAACTTCTATTTCATTTGAAAACAAATCTTTTCATTTAATTGTTTCAAATTAGTATTTCCCAAATGTTTTTATTTTCCTTTTATTAAATGTTTATCTTTCTAAATCTCTTGAGGTTTATTTTAATTCAAATGGGTTTGAAGTTCCAATTGTATTCAAAAGTTTCTTCTGGTTCTGAAAATCAACAAAGTTTTATTTTATTAATTTATTTTCACATTACAAGATTTGGAAAATCTTGGGATGTGACACCAATCGAGTTGCGTTTCTTGGCTATGTTGTTACATCACAGGGTATTGAAGTGGATCCAGCCAAGATTGAAGCTATTGAGAATTGGCCGCAGCCCAAGACGGTCACACAAGTGAGGAGTTTTCTTGGCCTCGCTGGTTTTTATAGGCGCTTTGTCAAAGACTTTGGATCAATTGCCGCGCCGCTGAATGAGCTTACCAAGAAGGATGTGCCATTTGTTTGGGGCGATGCACAACAACAGGCCTTCGTCATATTGAAAGATAAGCTAACACATGCTCCCTTACTCCAACTTCCTGATTTTACTAAGACTTTTGAGCTTGAATGTGATGCTAGTGGAATTGGTTTGGGAGGGGTGTTATTACAAGAGGGAAAAGCTGTTGCATATTTCAGTGAGAAATTGAGTGGGGCTAGTCTGAACTATTCCACTTATGATAAAGAATTATATGCGTTGGTTCGGACATTAGAAACTTGGCAACATTATCTATGGCCTAAGGAATTTGTTATTCATTCTGATCATGAATCTTTGAAACATATTCGTAGTCAAGCTAAGTTGAATCGTCGTCATACAAAGTGGGTTGAATTTATTGAGTCTTTTCCTTATGTTATCAAACACAAAAAGGGTAAAGATAATATTATTGCTGATGTTTTGTCGCGTCGTTATGCTTTGTTATCTCAACTTGACTTCAAAATATTTGGATTGGAAACTATTAAGGAACAATATGTGCATGATGCTGAATTTAAAGATGTGTTGCAGAATTGTAGAGATGGTAGAACTTGGAACAAGTTCGTCTTCAATGATGGATTTGTGTTCCGTGCTAACAAACTATGCATTCCAGATAGTTCTGTTCGTCTTTTGTTGTTACAGGAGGCGCATGGAGGAGGATTGATGGGACACTTTGGTGTCAAGAAGACGGAGGATGTTCTTGCTGCACACTTCTTTTGGCCACGTATGCGTCGAGATGTTGAGAGATTTGTGGCGGTGCACTACTTGTCAAAAGCTAAGTCTCGCCTAAATCCACATGGTTTATATATGCCTCTTCCTGTCCTAGTGTTCCTTGGGAGGATATTTCTATGGACTTTGTTTTGGGATTGCCACGAACACGAAGGAGGGATAGTATTTTGTTGTTGTGGATCGGTTTTCTAAGATGGCACACTTTATTCCTTGTCATAAACGGATGTCTGCCAAGATATTGCTGATTTGTACTTTTGTGAAATTGTTCGTTTGCATGGTGTGCCAAATACTATTGTCTCGATCGTGATACTAAATTTCTTAGCCACTTTTGGAGATGTTTATGGGCTAAGTTGGGGACTAAATTGCTCTTCAAGACTACATGTCATCCCCAAACCGATGGTCAAACCAAGTAGTAAATAGAACTTTGTCTACTATGTTGCGGGCTGTTTTAAAGAAGAACTTAAAATTGTGGGAAGAGTGTTTACCTCATATAGAATCGCTTATAATCGTTTCATCGATTCTACCACAAATATGTGCCCATTTGAGATTGTGTATGGTTTTGTTCCTCGTGCACCTATTGATTTATTGCCTTTACCTTCTTCGGTGCAACATAATTTGGATGCTACACAACGCGCTGAAATGATATTAAATTTGCATAAGACTACCAAAGATAACATTGAACACATGAATGCTAAGTATAACCTTGCTGGGGATAAAGGGAGAAAGCATGTTGTGTTTGATATTGGCGATCTAGTTTGGTTACATTTGCGTAAAGATCGTTTTCCTGATTTACGCAAGTCTAAGTTAATGCCACGTGCTGCTGGTCCCTTTAAGGTGCTAGAGTAAATAAATGATAATGCATATAAACTTGATTTGCCTGCAGACTTTGGTACGGTTACTCCTACGTTTAACATTGCAGATTTGAAGACTTACTTTGGTGAGGAAGATGAGATTGCGTCGAGGACGACTTCAATTCAAGAAGGGGAGCATGATGTGGACATCCCTTCTATTGATACAACCGTTGTACCTACAGCAACACACATACAAGGACCCATCACAAGATCTCGTGCCAAACAACTTAACTATCAGGTACTTTCGTTTCTTGGAACTATTCCTCACATACATGAGAATATGATGCTGCCTAAATCAGATGTATTTCTTACTCTTAGGAATGATGGAACAAGCATGGATGAGAGGGACAAGCATTGGAGCATGGCCATGCATGGAGATGGCAGCAAGCATGTGATGATCCAAGAGAAGGCCACGGATGAAGATTTCAGAACTTTGAGGCCACCATAATGAAGAAAGAAGGCTTGGACGAAATATTCAAGATCAATACTTTACAAATTCGTCCATAGCTTAATATGGTGCTGCGACACGTTTATTTTGGGCCAGGCCCATGTAATTTTTGCAGGATTTTAATTAGCCACTTTTTAGAGTCCGTATTTGAGGGAAAAAGGACTTTTAGGGTTGGATTCGGCCACCACTTCCATGGCTGGCCGAAACCCCACCTTTTCTCCCTTAAATACTCGCCATAGCCGTCCCCCTAGACTCAGATTTTGTTTAGACATTAAGTTAGCCATAGTCGCAACTTCGCTAAGGCTCGAGCGTCGCAGAGGCCTCTTGTACTTCGCACCTATTCAGGATCCCACCTCTTCAATAAAGCTGTCCTCTTAATCCGAAATATTTTTATTGCAATATTGGTTCTTACTTGTTCTCGATTTCAGGTAGGAATTAAGACCCTCGCTGGTCAGGCTGATCGTGTTCCCGCAGGATCGGTAACCTCCAGGAGATTGGCCTAGCGATTGCATTGGCGCTCGTGCTCGCACGTGTAGTCGGATTTTCAAGCCCGAACTCCACCAAATCGATTATCATCATCTCATCGAAAGATCTGACACCTTTGCCCTATCATAATAGCTCTACAATCTACACACATGCGCCATGTACCATCTTTCTTAGGAACTAAAATAACAAGAACAGCACAAGGGCTAAGAGAAACACAAATGTACCCTTTGTCGAGTAGTGCTTGTACTTATTTCTGTATCTCCTTAGTTTCTTCGGGGTTGGTCCTGTAGGGTGCACGGTTAGGTAATGTGGCTCCTGGAATAAGATCAATCTAATGCTCCATGCCACGCACGGGAGGAAGTCCAGCGGGCACCTCCTCTGGAAACACATCACCAAAGTGCTGCAAAACAGTAGAGACACCAAGAGAAATAGGGGTCATGTCGTTAGAAACTAAAACCTCGCCCTTATATATGAGCACAAGCGGCATGGCACTAGGATCCTCTCAAAGATCTCTCATATCTTCCTTGGTGGCTAGTATTAATAGGTTAGGCACTCTCTCTCTTTTCGTTATATCACTCTTTGTAGGCTCCATAACATCATGTACAGCTGCAACACTCTCACGTCCTCCAACAGATGCATCTTTCAAATTCACCTCTTTTTTTTTCTAGACTCATTGACAATCTGTTATGGTGTCATTGGTTGCAGGTTAATCTTCTTGCCTTTAAACTCCAAGTGATAAGTATTGGCACGGCCATTGTGTTTCACATGGCGATCATATAACCAAGGCCGACCCAATAAAAAGTGGCAAACAGTCATAGGAACCACATCAAAATCAATAGAATCTCTGTATGGCCTATTTGAAAGTTCACCCTCACCATATGGTTTACCTTCATCTCACCACTATCACTTAACCACTGTATGTAGTATGGCTTGGGATGAGGTAAATAAGATAAATTCATCTTGGCACATAACTCCTTGCTTGCAAGATTCCTGCAGCTGCCTCCATCAATAATTACTTTGCAAGCTTTGTTAGGGCCAACGAGAGCTTTTGTTTGGAACAAATTGCAGCGCTGAGAGTCAAGCACTGGCTGCACAGTAAGAATGTGTGGAGATACTACTATAGTAGGCGCATGCTCAGGAAAGCATCCATACCTTCCTCTTCAGAAGCAGCATCAAGCATCCATACCTTCCTCTTCAGAAGCAGCATCATGATCATCACGATCAACATCATCTCCACTCTCATACTCTCCTTGATCATTGACAAACATCACCTTGCGGTTTGGACAATCTCTCATGTAGTGACCTCTACCTCCGCAAGTGTGACACTCCACATTGCGAGTACGTGAAGTTGACATATTCGAACCTAAACTAGCCGCAGGAGCAGCTGGTTTCTTAGCATTAGAACCAAAAGAGGGCGATGGAACAGGCTTGGCCGCTGATGTAGAAGGGTAGATGGTCGCGGTAGGAGGCGCCATAGGAGATGACGTGGCCTGGGGAACCGGCTAGTAGCTGGAAAATGACATGCCTTAGCTTCCTCCGCGAGCTGTGACTCGGCCTCTCTAGCATGATGCAACAGCTCGTTCATGTTCTGATTCTTGTGATGACACACTATGCTCTTTATTGGTAACCTCAAATTGTTGAGAAATCGTTGCATGGTCATCTCAAGTGATTCTTGGATTTGAGCACGTTGCATAAGCATCTCCATCTCCATGTAGTACTCATCAACTGTCAAGTTCCCTTGCTTCAATTGTGTCAACTTGTCAAAAAACGGAGCGCAAGTAATTGGTTGGTACAAAACGTTCCTTCATGATACGCTTCATCTCTTGCCAAGACATCACTAGAAGGTCATTGTCATCCCTTCTATGCTGAACAAGAGCATCCCACCATCGCAAAGCATAACCATCAAATTCTGACGCTGCAAGTTTGACCTTCTTTTCTTCAGTATACTCATACAAGCGCCAAAGCTTCTCTATCTTTAACTCCCATGTCAAATAATCTTCAGGATCAATGGAACCATCAAACTTGGGAATTGAGAATTTAGGCTTGCCCAAACCATCATCAACCGGCTGTATAGGTACACGCTGAGCACGACCGATAGGGGCAAAACCACGACCATGTAATGGTGCAGGTGTAGGAGCATTAGGGCATCCCTTGCCTAGTGGCGCAGCACCAGCAACACTGCCATCAGCTTCATCCTCGAGCTCCTCATGCATTGGTTGGTGCTGTCGTTGCTCAATAGCAAGTGTCAAGGCCTATACGGAACGCTGCAAAGTTGTCACATTCGTGTTGAGGTCTGTCACTTGTTTCTTGATAGTAGCCACGTCTTGAACGTTTGCTTCCAAAGTCACTTGCACATCCTGAAGACTCTTGTCAATTGCATCTATTGTGTTGTTAAACACTAGTGTCAAATGGGATCTCAATGCTTCATATTCCCGCCAATTGACAAGATCATCATCCTTCTTTTTCTGTGCTACAACATCAGAAGCACTAGTAGACATGATTACTGCAATAAATAAAATCTTTTTGGTGGAACACTCAACTCACTCACAACTGACAAGAAAGTAGATCTTACCGTTCCAAAGTGAATAGAGATGCGTAACCAAAACGATATCAAGACTGATGCACTGATGTGATGACGTGAATATCAAGGATATAGAGAATGATCACAGGACACACATGTTATTTATGGTGGAGCTGTAGGTATGGAATCCTAACTACACCGCAAACAAGTCCTAGTGCTGATCGTACAAACACCCAAGAAACACACTCGTGGGGACAAAAGTGGCAGTGCAACTATGTAGGGTGTTGCACTACGCTGGAGAGACACTAGCAAGGCTCAATGTCACAGGCACAAGATTGCTCAATCTATCGATGCACAAAGAAATCAGTAGGCCTCTTGCACAATTCACGTCTCCTTTTCTCCTTCTTTTTTTTTTTGATATAATCCTTTTCTTTTTGCTCTATTCTCTCTTTTTTTGTTTTATACCATGAAGCACACTTTGATCATGACCAATTCACAAACACAACACCACAACCTATGAGCAGCCTGGAGGAGCGGAAACTAGTCTCAATGGGAAAGTTCCTAACACGTAAGTATGAATGGTTGTGGCTAAAGGTTGCAAGAAAAACAATGATCAAAATTTGATGTGTCAAGTTGTCGCGGCAGAAAAACAGGGCATAAACGTGCCGTGGCAGAAATCTGGCAGCCCTGTCGCGGCAGAAAAAGAGGCCTTTTCTCTGCCGTGGAAGACCAGGACTCAATTTTTTTTGATAATCCGAATTGGCAATAGTAATCTAAGAGGAATATTTTCTTGGATTGGATCTGAGGTGATGGCGGCGGAAAAAAGGATGGAAAAAACGACTAGAAACAAAAACTAACTATTAGAAGAAATCTAGATTGAATCTAATGGACGAACACGATCAGCAACTAAAACTTGAAAGCAATGTAATCTAGTCTATGTCAAATCTTTTTGTGAGGCTTTTTCTGTATAGGACTAAAACATAACTAATCTATGGATAGATTTGTGGATGCTCACCGAGTAAACAAAGAAATATGATACCAAGATGATATGGGGTGGCCCGATCTTCTCAGCAAGCACTTGTCGATGATGATGGTGGATGATAGATAACTGGACTGTAGCTATGAACTCTCCCGCTGGAACCCTGATGCCAATGCAACAGATCTCGAACCCTGTGGGATATTCACAACACCACGCTCTTGCGCACGCAGCCGTCGACCACGAACGGTAGTTTGCAATCTACTGATTCCCAGTGGAACAACAAATCACACTCAATTGCAATTGTATAACTCGATCACAAGTAATTCCAGAGGTTCTAGATAGAAACAACTCCAAAATATTTTAACGTGGTCTAACTCGAAAGAAACGGTACCCCCATCTATTTAAGAGAGAGGGGACAACTAGGCTAAGAGTCCAATACGCAAATGACTACGACTCAGATACATGCCGACCCAGGTGGGACAGCTTTCTAAGCGCACATGCCTGTTCCTGTCGTGGCAGCATATTGGGCCTAAAACATGCCTCGACAGGACTCTTCTGCAGTGGCAGGATTTCAGCCACTTTCTGTGCCGCGGCAGCCTGCCGTGGCCGGATTTGGCATCGTTTCTCTGCCACGGCAGAGGCTCTACCAAGGGTTGATCCCTTTCTTTGTAACTCCTTGCGCCTCCTCCCTCTCCTCCCTCGCGCTTGCTTCATTGATCAACACACTTGCTCCATGTGCTTCAGCTCCTTGCTCCGTGCTATACCTTCTTCTCCAATGTACCTAATCATACAATAACACAAAGACTTAGGCAGTATAAAATTCTCATTAAGTAAAACATCAGGTTCATTAAGAAACAAATTCACCTGTTATTCTAGTAGCTTAGCACGAGCTCTTGTAATTGGTCCAATTCTAATCTCATTAGACTTATCCTTGTTAGTAGCAGCTGGAACATCATCAGTAGTAACTGGGGTAGGTGTAAGTATAGGGATGTCCTCATCAGATCATGAATAATATGTATTGAAAAACGTTTGTTTGTTTCACATGCAGAAAACATAGCACAGTGGCAATCAGCTTGTCCCTCATAGAGTAGCAATACAATGCATAGGGCACAAAGTTCACAAGGGTGACTAGAACCAAGTAGCACAAGAACAAGTAATAACATAATATGCATCAATTAATAAGCTTTGGAACATTGCACACAGAATGACAACTATGCTCTCTTAATGGTTCTTAAAGGTAGAAGGTGGAGACTCAATAATGATGGTAGAAAGGCCTTTTTGTAAAGGAAGCAGGGATTACAAGTTTCAAAAAGAGATTCCAAAAATTATGGTACTTATTAGCTTTCATCCCTCATTGCCCCTATCATAAGCATCTTGAAGTGGTTAAGGTTAAAGTGGTAAAGCTAGAGTATATGCTTGACAAAGTATAAGTTGGCAATCTCAAGTCCCTTGACTATGAGGGCTACACCTCATGGATACTCAACTTAGGGCCCAGGCAAGTTCTTGTCACTGTAAGTATTTGCATATCATTGAGAATTGCCAACGGGGTACCCCTTGCAAATGGTACACGAGCTTTCCCATAACCAAAATGACAAGGCAAGCAGACAATGAGCATCTCAGCAATCTTCTTATGTACCATGGGAATATGGTGCTTTTTTCTCTCTTTCCTCTTTTCTCAATGTGTCTCTCTTTTTTTTATAAGAAGAATGCTTCATAGATGTCATTATGGTGATGCTGCAAGTTTCTACCATGATTAGGCATGGCTTAGGCTAGTGGCCCAGGCGTTTCTCTAACACAGAATACAAACTCCATGGACTTACAAGTTCCCACTTCATTTCACACCAGTAACATCCATAGACAAAAGAGCATGATATCAACGGAGTACAAAAAGTACAAGTGCAATGTTGAAAACATTCCCCGTGACAGCACGGTTCTGCTAATCCCAACTTATAAGTGCAAGCATATACAATAAAGTTGCCTCAATGGTTCAAGTTTATTAGGGGCAAAGAATAAAATGTGCCATCAAGTTCGTGAGGACTTTAACCACTAAGTTTTCACAAAACAAAATAGTTTTTAATTGGAAGATAGTTGAAAACAAGAATATACTTCGAATGGTGTAACACACCATGCATAAGAGTTTATAGTGGACACTACCTCAATAGAAGCGAGATAAACTCCCTTTACTACAAGTACAACACATGACATAGATTCCCTCACATCTTCAACAAAATCACTTGGGTTGGAAATAACATGGTCTTCTCCTCCACTTTAGAAATAGGCTTCTCCATGCTCTTTATAAGAATAACAATCTAGAGATTGTTCCATATAAAGGAATAAGAAGATTCCAGACTACAGTGTGTAGCATCAACATCATATTTCCAAGGCCTCCCAAGAAGAATATGGCTGGCATCCATATCAACAACATCGCACAACACATTTGAGCGATAGTTTTTACCCAATGAAAGAGACACATGGCACTGCATGGTAATCCTCATGCTTACTCCCTTCTTGATCCAGCCAATAGTGTAAGGATTCGGGTGAGGATGTGTCTCAAGCTTCAAATGCTCCACAAGCTTTTGAGAAACCAAATTCTCACAGCTGTAGTTGTCGACCACCAATTTGCATACCTTGCCATTAACAGTGCACTTGCTCTCAAAGATTTTCTTTCTTTATGTATCTTCAGGCTGTATTGGAGAGCGCAGGAGCCGCTGAATTACACAGACAACCTCTTCGCCTTCTTCTTCGCAGAATTCTTGTTCACGAGTCATTCAGATTCTTCTCTTCCAATGCTTCCTCACTGCTTGATTCTTGGTGAAAGGTGTTAACAAACTTGATCTTTGGACAGCTGCTGGATATATGTCCTTCTTCACCACACTTGTAACACTTGATTTCTTCTCACTCTCAACATCTCCATTCTTCAAATCCCCACACTTGGGTTTTGCAATCAAATAGGGTTATGACTTTTCTTTCGAGAGGAGTGCAAGGCATGTATGGATCTATATCAGATTCAATATCACATGTTGTTCCAAAGAGTTTGCATTCATCTAATACCTTTTCAGGATCAATATCCAAATCATCATATGAATCAGGAATTGGTAGAATCACTCAAGACAACCGTAAAAAGGATTTCGAGGATATAGTTTACGAAACTTAGCATCAAACTCATCAATTAATAATATATGAAATAGTACTTGTGTTAGTTCACCTATAACTGGAATATGATTCAAATACTGCCCATTTTCATTTGTATTTAAAATATGCCTAATTGGTAGGTGAACAAAGCTATCAATCTTTTTTCAATATCAATTTGAGAGCGAGGTCCTGACCCGATATGAGGATGTTCTTTATACGAGATGGGATAGCAATGTCCTTCTAGCTTCAACAAGCAATGATTCATATCTGGTTGAGAGAGATGAGATTCGCAACATCTTAAATCATGTGAATCTAAGTGGACTTATTCATGTCTTAGAGCGTGATGGCGGGTGCCTGGGGGTTAACTGTGACAAGTCAGTGTTATTCCTTGATGCGGATGGTTATGTTAGTGTCATTCAAGCAGACGAGGGTGAGATTGACGATGATAGAGATTAGAGATTGATTTCTAATTTCTATAAAGGGATAGAATGGATATCTTGATTATTGATTGAGTAATCTATTCATAATAATGAGTATCCCTCATCTAGGGAAACCTTAACGCTCGCACATGGAAAAATCAAAGGCGATATAAGGTTCATCGATAGAGAAGATGGTTGTTCTACGGTGAGGATATGGGGACGGTGCATTTTACAAGAGAATGGGTCACACTGCTTTTCTTAATCAATTCCTTCTATATTGGTCGATCAAGACGAAACGATAGATACTATGTTCTTCCAAAGTCGGGGAGATGTCGGAAAATGAAGCTTGAAATCGCTGACCCCACATTTTATGATTTCTCATATCCTTCTCATAATCACCACATGCCTCCCCTCATACGATCTGCGCCCATTGGGATTCTACTTGGATCTCCTTTTCCTTCATTTTCTCCGTGTCAATGAGTCAACGTTTCCCAACTCGTACTACACTAGTTAAGGATGTGTTGCCTTAAGTTGAAGCTGCTTATAACTCTACATATTCTTTTTCCTTAGCCTCAATTAACATAACGGCATTTCATATTTTATATGTCTCGCTTAGATCCGCTTTTAGACTATTTTTAGCATACCGCTCCTAAGGTTTGGCCGATGAATAGCGTATTGGGGTGTGGGATGAACAATTCACTATTGGTGGACAGGAATCAAGACCGATGGGAGGAGGTGGTTTACGGAAGTGAGACATACTTCATGGACACATAAACAAGTAGGACTACGATGACCCGAGATTCCCCAAGGCAAAGGCCCACTACTACGCCAAGATTTCGTTGGCATTACAACACACGTAGCAATGGTTTTGTTTAAAATTGGTTCACGTCAGAAGAGGAACATCACATTTGCGCATTTCTTCCATTCTTTGGTTGGTTTTCCAGGCGCCTTTGTCGGCATGCATATTGGCTTCTCGGAAATTCATTCTTCTAAACAGGAGGTCTAGAGCCTCCTCTAGGGGGCATCATCACGATCTTGCTCTTTATCCTTTCTTCTTATCCTCATCTTCCGAATCGTCAAGTGAGCAAGACTACATAATAAGAGAATGTGGGAATAGATCTAAGACTGTTGGCTGACCGGCCTACACCCACCCACCGAACCCTTAGCCCTTGCTTCAATTAGAGCAACATACGAAGCATCTAATAGCGATTCTGAGAATCAGTTCAGAATGAGTGTTATACTTTTTCTTCCCCACTCATCTTATTAAGCCTTTTTATTAGCCCGCTTAGCTTCCTTGCCCAGATAGACTTTAACTATACTCTAAAAGAGAGCTAGATGATCTGTTATCAAGTGAGAAGAAAGGCAGGCCCAGAATGCCGTTGATAGGCCTAAGTCCCTCACCTAGAGTCATCGTCGGGTTCGTCAGAGGAAAATCGGTAACCTAACCTACAGGAGTCGAAAATGAAGTAGGTCCAGGTATGATTAAGCCATGTCGTGAGCCGGTGCTTGAGCCATGGTTGAGGCTTCCGTGCCTCTCACATTAGCGAAAAGACGTCCCGACCGCTAAAAATAAGGCTAGGCTTGCGAGCCCGCCTTCCCTAATGAGAAAAGAAAACTAGAACTTGACTATAAGTTGGAAACTCTTTCTGACTAAAGAAAAAAAGGAAGCTAGAATTTCGATCCAAGCCTTGGCTCACGCCCGGAAACCGATAGTACAAGGGTCGGTGGAGGGGACCCTGAGACCTATGGGATGAGATTCTAAGGAGGACTGAGAAGGCAAGACGGATATCAAAGGATTCTCTTCTCTTCAAGACGAATGGTATCGATGCACTGCTCTTAGGCGAGATTGAACACGAAAAAGGTGCATCGAGGCATGAATAAGGAAGAAGTCACCTTTGTCGGTTTTCAAATTGAGGACCAACTGTGCTTCGAAAGTGAGAGAAGAGATCTGACTCACTGACATCCACATCAAGAGAAACAGACGAAGCAGCTCAAGTAGAGCTAGAAACGGAAGCCGAAGAAGCATCTTCTTCCTTTTTCCATACAGAGAAATGTGCCTTTGCTTATAAGGCCTTTATTTTCTTTTATTTGATCAGGATTCCTTAGAAGAAATTGGAAGAAAACCGTAGCGAAACGGTTGAACCTTAGCGAAGTATTTTTGGTTCATTACAACCTGATCCTATTCAGAATCGAAGAATAGGAACAATAGGAACGAAGTAGCTCGCCTAAAGAGGAACTACAATGATTCTTTACGTCGATCAAGAAAGAGCTTTCTCAATAGAGTTGCTTACTACGAAAAGAAAGAGGTACCACTAATTAGATGGATCACTAGCCCTTAATCTCAGTCACTGATTCAAGAACGAAAACCAATACAGCCATTCCCTTGCCGGTCTACTGCCTGATGGCTTTATATCGCTAAAGAATCTTTAATGGACAGTCAAGAACTCTGAATCAAGAAAAGTACCAAATCGATTGGAAATGTACGCTCCTGTGGGAGTCGAACCCACCGCATAGGTGCCTTGTTCTACCGAGAGATGAACTAAGGAGCGGCAACCCCTACATCAGTTCTTTGTACCGCTCAGAAGGGAACGAGAGAAAAAACAAAACCATTAAAAGATCAAACGAGACGGAATTGGTAACGTGGACGTCTTTTCGTCTTCTTGCCTGAGTTTCATATAAAAAACCTAGCTTTCCAAAAAAAGAAGTACTGATTGAGACAGGCTTTCCCTTTTCTGATGGTTATCCCTAGTCTATTACTTACTGAATTTCTTGTCTACTGGATAGAAACTGGAAAGGCTTACCACTGGATCGAAGGCAGAAGAACTTTTAGGATTGGCTAGAGGGGAACTATGAACTACTCCCCCAATCCCATTGGCTGCACGGGAACCCGATGTTATTAGAAAGTCTTCATTCATTCTGAATCTTTTAGAATATCGCTTATTACGGTACGGGTATCATTTTCATTTCATTGACTATATATGTTTCTTTCCATATGAGCTATTCCCTTTGCTTGAAATCTATATTTCAAACTCCAGATTTCACTCAAGACATTCTTTGCCTGTCGACCCTCACTCTTCCTCTTGCTTCCTTAGTCTCGAGCATAAAGAAGGCACCAAAAAAAGGTGGGAAAGGTATACCTTTCACAGCCGACAAGCGGTGAATTTAAGCCCTAAAGAACTAGCTTCCTGGCGGACTTACTCACTCGATCACTGGCTTTCAGAGGTTTTCTGATGCCGCCCAACACATGGCGTTCACCATTGGTCCACATCATGATATGCCAAACATCCCAATCAAGGTGAACTCCTTCCATCTTTTGCCTTCCCTTGGTCATTACTTGAATGGGATCCTACTTGAGCCAACTATCAATTGTATGACTAGGTCCATGACCGTGATGCCAAGCGGATGCGACAAGGATGAACCAGGAGCCAAGACCCCCAAGCATGAGGCCTGGAAGAGGATACGCAAGAAGATGCTGGAGCCAGACCGGAGTCTCCGCCCCAGCACACCGGAGTCTCCGGTCTACCACACCGGAGTCTTCGGTCCATCTCCGGACCGACCCAAGAACCAGCGCCAGGGACAGTCAGTATGCCCCTCCGGAGACGACACCGGAGATTGACCGAAGTCTCCGGTACAGACCAGAGTCTCCGGACCTCTACACCGGAATATCTGGACCGAGTGTATCGGGCCTGCGCGC
Organism: Avena longiglumis; assembly: GCA_030063025.1. Taxonomy (NCBI): domain Eukaryota; kingdom Viridiplantae; phylum Streptophyta; class Magnoliopsida; order Poales; family Poaceae; genus Avena; species Avena longiglumis. The sequence continues at coordinate 308,196,118 of CP125977.1, forward strand.
CTCAGGTTGGGCCTGGCCCATGTAACGCCCAGAACTTCCTGTTTATGCATGTTTTACCCCTAGTGTGTGGCTGGCCTATATATATGCCCCCACCCCCATATGTAAACCCTAGGATGGAATAGATGATGAGTTGAGACTCATGGCTTAGGCCAAATCCTGGATGGGAACCCCCTCTCATTAGATTATCTATGAGTTGTATCAAGGCCTTCTTAATTGAAGTCGTCAAGGCGCTCTTCTAGTTCTCCCATGTATGGATTCTAGTAGTGCTAGGTCTCTCCCCTTTGGTATTCTACTTGGTTGCTACTCTCTCCCCATGTGTGATTCTATCAAGATCTTGTCAATCTCTTGCAAGGTATTCTACCTTTGGTCTCTCCCTTTGTGATTCTATTGGGTTGGTGGTTCGGGCCAACGAGAGCAAACCGATTTGGGTGTGGTGTGCGTTTGTATATTCGAATTCCCTCTCGTGTTCATCATGTTCTTCGCTCTCCTCCCCCAAATCCCCTCGAATCTATGAAGATCGGGCCACAAAAGTGGTTGTAAGCCACATCACATGGTATCAGAGCCTTTAGTTGCCATGGATTCGAGTTTGTGTTGAGTTTCTAGCCACAAATTTTTTTTCTTGCCTAATTTCGAAAATTTCAACCAAAAATAGCCATATTAATGATTTGGATCGATCTGGATTTTGAGAGCGTTTTGGTAGGTTTTTATCCATAGATTTGCTGCTATACTCGTTGATCTACCTTCCTTTGCGTTCCCTTAGCCCAATTCCTTGATTTCCCCATCAATCTAAGGTTTTGTTTCGAGTTTTTCCGCCCAAAACGTGTCCCGGTCGAGTCCGGGACGTCCTGGAATCTCCCGGACCGGAGTCTTCGGCCTAGACTAGAGTTTCCGGACTTTTTGAGCTCCAGACCAGAGTCCCCCCAGCATGTAAAAACTACAACACAGTTTTGAGCATAACTTTTTCATTTGAACTCGTATTTTGGTGATAGGGCAAAGGTGTCCGATCTTTCGATGAGATGATGATAATCGATCTGGGTGGAGTTCGGGCTTGACGATCCGAATACACGTACGAGCACGAGCGCCAATGCAATTGCTAGGCCAATCTCCTAGAGGTTACCGATCCTGCGGGAACACGATCAGCCTGACCAGCGAGGGTCTTAATTCCTACCTGAAATCGAGAAAAAGTAAGAACCAATATTGCAATCAAGATATTGCGGATTAAGAGGAAATCTTTATTGAAAAGGTGGGATCCTGTATAGGTGCGAAGTACAAGAGGCCTCTGCGACGCTCGAGCCTTGGCGAAGTTGCTATGATGGCTAACTTAATGTCTAAACAAAATCCAAGTCTATGGTGACGGCTATGGGGAGTATTTAAGGGCAAAAAGGTGGGATTTCGGCCAGCTATGGAAGTGGTGGCCGAATCCAACCCTAGAAGTCCTTTTCCCCTCAAATACGGACTCTAAAAAGTGGCTAATTAAAATCCTGCGAAAATTACATGGGCCTGGCCCAAAATAAAGGTGTCGCAGCACCATATTAAGCTATGGACGAATTCTTGAAGTATTGATCTTGAATATTTTGTCCAAGCCTTCTCTCTTCATTATGGTGGCCTCAAAGTTCTGAAATCTTCATCCGTGGCCTTCTCTTGGATCATCACACGCTTGCTGCCATCTCCATGCATGGCCATGCTCCAATGCTTGTCCCTCTCATCCATGCTTGGTGCATCATTCCTAAGAGTAAGAAATACATCTGATTTAGGCAGCATCATATTCTCATGTATGTGAGGAATAGTTCCAAGAAACGAAAGTACCAGATAGTTAAGTTGTTTGGCACGAGATCTTGTGATGGGTCCTTGTATGTGTGTAGCTGTAGGTACAACGGTTGTATAAATAGAAGGGATGTCCACGTCATGCTCCTCTTCTTGAATTGAAGTTGTCCTCGACGCAATCTCATCTTCCTCACCAAAGTAAGGCTTCAAATCTGCAATGTTAAACGTAGGACTAACCCTACCAAAGTCTGCAGGTAACTCAAGTTTATATGCATTATCATTTATTTTCTCTAACACCTTAAAGGGACCAGCAGCACGTGACATTAACTTAGACTTGCGTAAATCAGGAAAGCGATCTTTACGCAAATGTAACCAAACAAGATCTCCAACATCAAACACAACATGCTTTCTCCCTTTATCACCAGCAAGTTTATACTTAGCATTCATATGTTCGATGTTATCTTTAGTAGTCGTATGCAAGTTTAATATCATTTCAGCGCGTTGTGTAGCATCCAAATTATGTTGCACCGAAGAAGGTAAAGGCAATAAATCAATAGGTGCACGAGGAACAAAACCATACACAATCTCAAATGGTCACATCTTTGTGGTAGAATGCAGTGAACGATTATAAGCAAATTATATATTAGGTAAACACTCTTCCCACAATTTTAAGTTCTTCTTTAAAACAGCCCGCAACATAGTAGAAAAAGTTCTATTTACTACTTCATTTTGACCATCAGTTTGGGGATGACATGTAGTACTGAAGAGCAATTTAGTCCCCAACTTAGCCCATAAACATCTCCAAAAGTGGCTAAGAAATTTAGTATCACGATCAGAGATAATAGTATTTGGCACACCATGCAAACGAACAATTTCACGAAAGAACAAATCAGCAATATGCGCAGCATCATCCGTTTTATGACAAGGAATAAAGTGTCCCATCTTAGAAAACCGATCCACAACAACAAAAATACTATCCCTCCCCTTCTGTGTTCGTGGCAATCCCAAAACAAATTCCATAGAAATATCCTCCCAAGGAACACTAGGAATAGGAAGAAGCATATATAAACCATGTGGATTAAGGCGAGACTTAGCTTTTTGACAAGTAGTGCAGCGTGCCACAAATCTCTCAACATCTCGACGCATACGTGGCCAAAAGAAGTGTGCAGCAAGAACATCCTCCGTCTTCTTGACACCAAAGTGTCCCATCAATCCTCCTCCATGCGCCTCCGGTAACAACAAAAGACGAACAGAACTATCTGGAATGCATAGTTTGTTAGCACAGACCACAAATCCATCATTGAAGACGAACTTGTTCCAAGTTCTACCATCTCTACAATTCTCCAACACATCTTTAAATTCAGCATCATGCACATATTGTTCCTTAATAGTTTCCAATCCAAATATTTTGAAGTCAAGTTGAGATAACAAAGCATAACGGCGCGACAAAACATCAGCAATAATATTGTCTTTACCCTTTTTGTGTTTGATAACATAAGGAAAAGACTCAATAAATTCAACCCACTTTGCATGACGACGATTCAACTTAGCTTGACTACGAATATGTTTCAAAGATTCATGATCAGAATGAATAACAAATTCCTTAGGCCATAGATAATGTTGCCAAGTTTCTAATGTCCGAACCAACGCATATAATTATTTATCATAAGTAGAATAGTTCACACTAGCCCCACTCCATTTCTCACTAAAATATGTAACATGTTTTCCCTCTTGTAATAACACCCCTCCCAAACAAATTCCACTAGCATCACATTCAAGCTCAAAAGTCTTAGTAAAATCAGGAAGTTGGAGTAAGGGAGCATGTGTTAGCTTATCTGTCAATATGACGAAGGCCTGTTGTTGTGCATCGCCCCAAACAAAGGGCACATCCTTCTTGGTAAGCTCATTCAGCGGCGCGGCAATTGATCCAAAGTCTTTGACAAAGTGCCTATAAAAACCAGCGAGGCCAAGAAAACTCCTCACTTGTGTGACCGTCTTGGGCTGCGGCCAATTCTCAATAGCTTCAATCTTTGCTGGATCCACTTCAATACACTGTGATGTAACAACATAGCCAAGAAACGCAACTCGATTGGTGCAAAAGGTGCACTTCTCAAGGTTACCAAACAAACGTGCATCACGTAAAGCATTGAAAACAGCACGTAAATGATCCAAATGATCCTCTAAAGATTTGCTATAAATCAGAATATCATCAAAGTAGACTACCACAAAACGTCCAATGAAAGCACGTAAAACTTCGTTCATTAATCTCATGAAAGTGCTAGGTGCATTAGTTAAACCAAACGGCATTACTAACCACTCATATAAACTGAACTTAGTTTTAAATGCTGTTTTGCATTCATCTCCTAATTTCATACGAATCTGGTGGTAACCACTACGCAAATCAACTTTAGAAAACATGGTAGAGCCACTCAATTCATCAAGCATGTCATCTAAACGTGGAATAGGATGACGATATTGAATAGTAATATTATTGATAGCTCTACAATCAGTACACATGCGCGAAGAACCATCTTTCTTAGGTACCAAAATAATAGGAACAGCACAGGGGCTAAGGGACTCACGAATATGATCTCTGTCGAGTAGTTCCTGAATTTGGCGTTGTATCTCCTTTGTCTCCTCTGGATTGGTTCTATATGGCGCGCGGTTGGGCAACGTGGCACCAGGAATTAGATCAATTTGGTGCTCAATTCCTCTAATAGGAGGTAGTCCTGGTGGCAGCTCAGCGGGAAAGACGTCCTCATATTCCTGCAAAAGGTTAGCAATAGCGGGTGGCAAAGAAGGAGGCATATCCTCAAATGAAAACAAAACCTCTTTGCAGACAATTGCATAACATTGAGTATTGTTTACATCTAGTTCAACAATATCAATTTTATTTGCAAGCATACATGGACTCTTCAAACGAATTTCAGTAGCATGTGTAGAATCAGATTTAGTGTTCTTTGGTGGTATAAAATCTGCAGCAACAATCTGATTCTCACTTTTATTTTTCTCCTCAGTTTTAGCTCTATTAGCTCTAGCAAGATCATCTTTGAAAATCTGTTCGGGAGTCATAGGTTTTAGACCAATTTTCTTTCCATCATGCATAAGAGAATAGTGATTAGTTTTGCAATTATGAACAGATTCTCTATCAAATTGCCATGGTATACCAAGTAACAAAGAACAAGCTTGCATAGGTACAACATCACAGTCAACAAAATCAGAATATGTACCAATAGTAAAATGCACGTGTACTGTTCTTGTTACCTTGATCTTGCGAGAACTCTCAAACCATTGGATGTAATATGAATGTGGGTGTTGTCTTGTTGGAAGCGCAAGCTTCTCTACCATGTCAACACTAGCCAGATTATTACAACTCCCTCCATCAATGATGATACGTATAGCTCTTTCCTTGACAACACCACGTGTTTGGAACAGGTTGTGGCGTTGACCTTGCTCAGATTTGCTCAATTGCACACTCAACACACGTTGTGTAATTAACCTCTTGTATTGATCAGCAGCTTCAGCTCCCATTACCTCTGTCTCTTCATCAGCATCAGAATTGTCTCCATCTCGAGCAGAAATAAGGGCTAGTGTATCTTCATCAAAGTCACTCGCTGAATCGTATTGACCATCTTCCCGCACCATCATCACGCGTTGTGTTGTTCACTGTCTCTTAATATGACCAAAACCCCAGCACTTGCGGCATTTTATATCCTTTGTCTTACCCGTGGAAGCCATAGAAGATGCACTACGAGCAGGAGCATTGGATGATGGTGGAGGAGCAGCTGGAAATCTTGTGGTGGCCTTGGATGTGGTAGTAGCTGGTGGCGAATCACGAGGAGGCGCTGATTGTCGGGATGTCCAAGTGGATGTGCGACCTGCAGAATTATTAGTCCTCCTCCATGGTGGTTGGCGATCATGCACTTCACGTTCAGCTTTGCAAGCAAGATGAAACAAACGAGTGATAGAATTATATTCCTTATAATCTAATATGTGCTGAATGTCCTTGTTTAATCCACCAAAGAAACGTGCAAGCATTTGTTCATTAGATTCAACAATACCACACCAAACCATCCCCGTTTGCAATTCCTGATAATACTCTTCTAAATAATTTTTCCCTTGCTCTAAACGTGTCAGATTCTTTAGTAAATCACGTTGATAAGTGGGAGGTATAAAACAAACACGCATAGCAGTTTTTAAAGGAGTCCAAGTACAGGGAATAGTAGTAGGATTTAAACGACAATACTCAGACCACCAAAGGGAAGCAAATTTAGTAAATTCACATGTAGCAGCACTAACACGCATATTCTCACGATATTTTAAACATGCAAAACGTTGTTCTACTTCCATCTCCCATGTAAGATACGCATCAGGATTATATTTACCCTCAAAAGATGGAATATTTAATTTAAGCTTTGCAACATGATCATCATCACGTACCGGTGGTCGAGTGTTGCGGTAGTAATGTCGGGGACGGCCAGCAGGTACCTGGGGAGGTTGTTCAACCTCCTCGTCAAACAGATCGTCGTCGTCGGGGTCGTAGTAGTACCGTCTACATCCCCAATGTCGCAGAAGCGGCGGCCGAGGTGCGTTAGTCGTTAGCGGTAGCCGTCTTGGCGGCAGCCGAACCAGCAGTCCGACCCATGATCGGAATGCGCCGTGCGCCAGGTACGAGTGCGGGTGCGGGCAATCTGTTCAAAATCTCCTTGAACCGAGCGTCAAGCTTGGCGTTGAAGGATTTCTCGAGTCCATAGAACTTGTCCACGACGTTGGTGAGCTTGGTGTGAAACTCCCATAGACGTGTATCCACGTCTTCAGCGCGACTGACCAAGATCTCGGAGAAGTGGGCATGTAGTTCTTCGTTCGTCATTGTGGCAGGGTTCCGCGAAGTATCTGTCATGGTTAGGCCTTTAAAATGCACAGGTATATACTACGAAAAGATGGTGGAAGGCACGCGTAATCCGTCAAGCAATATACGAAGCTCTTACAAGTTCTTACCAAACATCAGGAAAAGGCGATGTGCAACTGCGAGGATCAGTGGGTCCAGAGATTGAGCGAAGCGATTTCCAGGAGTCGAGACACCGCACGTGGAGAATATCTGTGGAGATCTGGGAAGCCTTAGCAAAGTGGGTTAGCAATTATCAAAACAGCAATGCAAAAGTTGAAAGAATGCTCAACGATGGTACTGTGTTGTTCCTAGGCTAGACCATACTAGAGACGCGAGCCTAGATCACCAACGATGTCACGACGCGACACAGCAAGCAATGTATGATGATATGGCACCCTGAAAAGCGAACCGAGAGGTGGAAAATCACTATGATGGCGAGTGTCTAGACCTGATCTATGGGGTCTAAAAATAGGTTAGCCCCAAAAAAAATTCGAAATTTTTTATTTTGCTCCGGAAAGCGCGCAGGCGCAAAAAAAAATATCGCTATAACGGCCGATGGAGAAAAGTGATCCCTGGGGTCGAAAAACAGTAGAGCCAGATATTTTTTTTGCTCTCCTTCTGGACTTACGACCGGACTCTTAGCTCGACACGGAAACAACAAAGAAGGAAAGTAAAAGAAATAAGTAGGAAACAATAACTCTACTCGGACTCGTACCGCGGCAGGAAAACTGATCGGATCTGTGTCGCGGTAGGAAGGCGGTGGCGGAGTATTAGGGTTTATGGTGGCTAGGTATATGGCGACGGAATATGGTGGTGGAATATGGTGGAGGTGATCGCCGAGTGTGACGGTGACTACTATGATCAGAACTCGAAACTCTAAGGGACGAGACACTAAGACTAGCAACTCGACGCGACGATGTAGACACAAATTCAACAATGCAAAAACTGAGAAGATAATGCGAGGCGTAGATTGGTTATCGGATGGATCTAAACTCTAACTGTGTTTTTGGCTTTTTCTTGGGTTATAGGTAAAAACAGATATAATCTACGAAAACAGTAAAATTTCAACGAGCAACCTAAGGTATGATACCACTTGATAGGGCAAAGGTGTCCGATCTTTCGATGAGATGATGATAATCGATTTGCGTGGAGTTCGGGCTTGACGATCCGAATACACGTACGAGCACGAGCGCCAATGCAATCTCTAGGCCAATCTCCTGGATGTTACCGATCCTGCGGGAACACGATCAGCCTGACCAGCGAGGGTCTTAATTCCTACCTGAAATCGAGAACAAGTAAGAACCAATATTGCAATCAAGATATTGTGGATTAAGAGGAAAGCTTTATTGAAAAGGTGGGATCATGTATAGGTGCGAAGTACAAGAGGCCTCTGTGAGGATCGAGCCTTGGCGAAGTTGCTATGATGGCTAACTTAATGTCTAAACATAATCCAAGTCTAGGGTGACGGCTATGGGGAGTATTTAAGGGCGAAAAGGTGGGGTTTCGGCCAGCCATGGAAGTGGTGGCCGAATCCAACCCTAGAAGTCCTTTTCCCCTCAAATACGGACTCAAAAAAGTGGCTATTTAAAATCTTGCGAAAATTACATGGGCCTGGCCCAAAATAAAGGTGTCGAAGCACTATATTAAGCTATGGACGAATTCGTGAAGTATTGATCTTGAATATTTTGTCCAAGCCTTCTCTCTTCATTATGGTGGCCTCAAAGTTCTGAAATCTTCAGACGTGGCCTTCTCTTGGATCATCACACGCTTGCTGCCATCTCCATGCATGGCCATGCTCCAATGCTTGTCCCTCTCATCCATGCTTGGTTCATCATTCCTAAGAGTAAGAAATACATCTGATTTAGGCAGCATCATATTCTCATGTATATGAAGAATAGTTCCAAGAAACGAAAGTACCTGATAGTTAAGTTGTTTGGCACGAGATCTTGTGATGGGTCCTTGTATGTGTGTAGCTATAGGTACAACGGTTGTTACAATAGAAGGGATGTCCACATCATTTGGTGTTCTTTAGCTCGTTTCGAAGAGGAGAAGGAGCTCTACACCATCATCCACGTGTTCATGCTATCTACACCAACAAAAATCTGTGCGCAAGGGTGAAGATCATCGACGAAAGGTATATCATTTCTGCAATCTCCCCTACTTGTTTTCCTTCGAGAGCCACACAATCTTTGCGATAAAACAAGCACCTATTGAGACTAGTTCCTCCTTTGATTGCTTGGGCTTTGCACATTTGATACCTTGTAGAATTCCGAGCAAAATTTGTGAGCGCTATCTCATATAGTTATCTTGTATAGTTGTTGGCACAAGGAAAAGCAAGTGAAAAAGAGAAAAAAATAAAAACATAAAAAATAGAGAAAAATACAAAATACAAAAAAGAAGAAAGAAAGATACATGTGCCATATAGAGTAGGAAGCGCAAGCTCGATGACAAACTTGTAGGTGGTACTTATTTTGCAAATCTTGTAGCCCTCCAATTTTTGTGCAATCGAACTAGCGTCTCTCCTTGTACTTGTGTGACATGATCTTATAGTCTTCGCTAGGCCTTCATTTGGTTCTTAGCTCGCTTTTTCCGTTGCACAAGCCCCATTTATCCCACTGTGTGTGTTTCCTTGATCTTAATTTCTATCTTTTGGATCAACTTGTTTGCTTTGTGATCACCGTGGTTCGTTACTTGCATTTACAAATCTTGGTTTCCGGTTGTTCCAAATTGCCTACCACTTTCCATACCTAAGCTCCTCATAAGTCGTGTGTGTTTGGTGTTTCTTGTGTTCATTGATACAACGCCACTTATCCTTTGTATTTGGTTTGCTCTTTATGTGGACATCCCTTCTATCAATAATCAACAGCGGGGTCTGGGCACCCATATTGACTCCCACACATTCATCGATGATCATATCAGATGAACCACGATGCCTGGATTCAATCAATCCCATATATATATTCCCTTCGTCTCGCGATATTTTACTTGCCCGAGATTCGATCGTCGGTACCGTCATACCTAGTTCAATCTCGTTCACAGCAAGTACTTTACTCGTTCCGTAATCCGATATCACTTTGTGATTAACTCCTTAACCACATGCTTGCAAGAGGTGTTGATATCGATTACCGAGTGGGCCCGAAGTATATCTCTCAGACTTGGGAGGGAAAAATTCCATCTCGATACATACAACCCAACAGATACTTTCCGATCACCTGAGAGACACCTTTATGATCACCCTCTCATAGGATGACGTTTGATGACCTCAAAGCTTTCTTCCGGTACCAGGGAGTTGCATTATTCATGGTCTAAGGAATACAATATTTGACATAGGAAAAGCTTCGCAAAGATGAACACGATGAAACGATCTAATTGCTTTGCTTAGTTTGGGTCTGTCCTTCATATCATTCTCCCAATGATATGATCTCATTATCAATTGACAACTCATGTCTATGGTTAGGAAACCTTAACCATCATTGATCAATGAGCTAGTCCATAGAGGCGTACTAGGGACACGGTGTTGTTTACAAACCACACAAGTATTAAAGTTTCCGCTTAATACAATTCTAGCATGGAATATAAACTTTATCATGAACAAGAATTATAATAATAACATCTTTATTATTGCCTCTAGGGCATAATTCCAACAGTCTCCCACTTGCACTAGAGTCAATAATCTAGTTTACATCTGGCAACAATCTCACACCCATGGCACTGAGGTGTTGATCATGTTTTACACGTGGAAGAGGTTTAGTCAGTGGATCTGCGACATTCAGATCCGTATGTACTTTGCTAATCTTCGATCTCCATCGCTATATAATCTCGGATTATGTGAAACTTCATGTTGATATGCTTGGTCTTTGGATGATATCTTGGTTCCTTAGCGAGTGCTATGGCGCGGCCATGTTGTCACACAATATCTGCGATGGGTCCAATGCACTTGGAACCACGCCAAGCTCGATGATGAAGTTTCGATCCAAACTCCTTCACTTGACGCTTCTGCGGCAGCCATGTATTCCGCTTCCTTTGTAGATCCCGCGATCACGCTTTGCTTGCAGCTTCTCCACTCAGCTCCTCCATTCAAAATATAAACGTATCCGTCTGAGATTTGGAATCATCCTTGTCGGTGTCGAAACTAGCATCGACGTAACCTTTTACGACAAGCTGTTCATCACCCCCATAGACTAAGAACATTTCTTTAGTTCTATTTAGGTACTTTAGGATGTTCTTCACGGCCGTCCAGTGTTCCACTCCTGGATCACTTTGATATCTGCTCGTCAAACTAAGAGCATTGGACACATCCGGTCTAGTACACAGCATGGCATACATGATGGAACCTAGGGCCGAGGCATAAGGCACTTTGCTCATAGCTTCCCTATCATTTACCGTAGCTGGACACTGAGCCTTGCTCAATATCTTACCTGACAACATAGGCACTGAACCTTTCTTTGCCTTATCCATTCTGAACCTTTTCAGAACTTTGTCTAGGTATGTACTCTATCTTAAAGCTATCAGGCGTCTTTGTCTATCTGTATAGATTTTGATGCCCAATATATAAGCAGCTTCACCTAGGTCTTTCATTGAAAAACACTTGTTCAAATAACTCTTCACATCGTTAAGCATGTTGATGTCATTTCCGATAATCAATATGTCATCCACATATAGTACCAGAAACGTCACCAAGCTCCCACTCACTTTCTTGTAGATACAAGCTTCGTAGCAATTTGGAACAAATCCAAAGCTCTTGATCACTTGATCAAAACGAAGGTTCCAACTCCGAGATGCTTGCTTCAGTCCATAAATGGAACGCTGAAGTTTGCATACTTTACTAGCATCCTTAGGATCGACAAAACCTTCGGGTTGCATCATATACAACTCTTCATCAATGTTGCCATTGAGGAAAGCAGTCTTGACATCCATCTGCCATATTTCATAATCACGAAACGCAGCAATTGCTAATAAAATCCGAATGGACTTAAACATCGCTACGGGAGAGAAAGTCTCATCGTAGTCAACACCTTGAACTTGTCAAAACCTTTGCGACAAGCCGTGCTTTATAGACGGTAACATTACCATCCGCGTGCTTTCTTCTTGAAAATCCATTTGCACTCAACGGCCTTTCGCTAGGAGGGTCCACCAAAGTCCATACTTGGTTTTCGCTCATGGATCCCAATTCGGTTCATGGCTTCGGCCATTTCTCGAGTCTGGGCTCATCATCGCTTCCTCATAGTTCGTGGGTTCACCGTCTTCTACTAACAAAGGCGGTCAAGACAGTTGCCGTACCACTCGGGAGGGCACGTGACCTTGTCGACTGCGATGTTCGATGTGACATCGTCCAAGCTTCATGATCCTTGTCATTAGCTTCCTCTATTGTTGGTGCGGTGACCTGGAACAATTTCAGTCTTTGCGCTACTCTCAATTCAAGAGAAGGTTCAATAACCTCGTCTAGCTCTACTTTCCTCCCACTCACTTCTTTCGAGAGAAACTCCTTCTCAAGAAAGGAACCGTTCTTTGTGACAAACACTTTGCCTTCGGTTCTGTGATAGAAGGTATACCCAATGGTTTCCTTAGGGTATCCTATGAAGACGCATTTCTCCGCTTTGGGTTCGAGCTTGTCCGGCATCAACTTCTTGACGTAAGCTTCGCATCCCCAAACTTTAAGAAACGACAACTTAGGTTTAGCACCAAACCACAGTTCATACGGTGTCGTATCAACGGATTTAGATGGAGCCCTATTTAAAGTGAATGCAGCGGTTTCTAATGCATAACCCCAAAATGATAACGGCAAATCAGTAAGAGACATCATTGATCGGACCATATCTAATAGGGTTCGATTCCGGCTGCTCGCACACACCATTGCGCTGTGGTGTTCGGGTGGCGTGAGTTGTGAAACGATTCCACTTGCTTTAAGATGTGAGAAAATCATAACTCAAATATTCACCTCCACGATCGGATCGTAGAAACTTAATCTTTCACATTACGATGGTTCTCCACTTCATTCTGAAATTCTTTGAACTTTTCAAACGTTTCAGATTTATGTTTCATTAAATAGATATACCCATATCTACTTAAGTCATCGGTAAAAGTGAGAAAATAGCGATATGCACCGCGCGTCGAAACACTCATCGGTCCGCATACATCGGTATGTATGATTTTCAATAAGTCCGTTGCTCGCTCCATCATACCGGAGAACGGGGTTTTGATCATCTTGCCCATGAGGCATGGTTCGCATGTGTCAAATGATTCAAAATCAAGAGACTCCAAAAGTCCATCAGAATGGAGTTTCTTCATGCGCTTTACACCAATATGACCTAGACGACAGTGCCACAAATAAGTAGTATTATCACTATCTACTTTGCATCTCTTAGCCTCAATGTTATGGATGTGTGTTTCATCCCTTCGAGATTTAGAAAAATAAACCATTCACAAGAGGTGCATGACCATAAAAGATGTTACTCATATAAATAGAACAACCATTATTCTCCGATTTAAATGAATAACCGTCTTGCAATAAACATGATCCGGAAATAATTTTCATGCTCAACGCAGTACATAATAACATTTATTAAGGTTTAAAACTAATCCGAAGGTAAAACTAATGAGAGCGTCGACGGCCATCACATCAACTCTTGATCCGTTGCCACAAGCGCATCGTCACCTCATCCTCGCAAGCCGCTCATTCCGTAGCTCTGCTTCGAGTTACAAATATTAGCAATCGAACCGTATTAAATACCGGGCACTACAACGAGGGCTAGTAAGGAAAACATCAATAACATGTATATCAAATATACCTTTGATGGTGCCAGCCTTCTTGTCGCTAAGTACTTGGACGATTGCGCTTCAGGACCCCTGTCCTTGCAATAGAAGCACTCGATGTCCGGCTTAGGACGGACACGAGCTTCTTCTTAGCAGGGCATTAAGCTTGCCGCCCTTCTTGAAGGGCTTCTTTGCTCCCACATTTATTAAAGGAGGGCTTGTTGACCATCAACACATGATTATCCTTCTTGATGTCCACTTCGCAGCCTTGACTGCGAAGAGCTCGGTGATCGTATCGATGGAACCAATCGATTATGAGTCACTACAAAACTTTTGTAGCTGGGAGGAGTGATTGCAGAACCTGTCAATCTTGAGCTCCTCGAATCGTGCATTCCGGTTGCTCAAGCGTTGAGTGTAGCCCACATCTTTATGGCGTGCTCACTAACGGAACTCCTTCCTCCATCTTGCGATTAAAGAACTTCGGAGATCTCATATCTCTCGAGCGGGCGAGTCCGAAACATGGTTTTCAGCCTCGAGAATCTCGAAGGGCCCGGATACTCTTCAAAACGATTTTGAAGCTCGGTTCCATAGCAAACAACATGGTGCTCTTAATCACACCATAATCATCTTTGCATCGATAGACAGCTTTCTCATCACCCTAGCGATTGCGTAGGGGTCACCTAACGCTTTCCCAAGGACATAGTCCTTTGTCCGCCAAATAGAATGATTCTTAGATTCGGAACCAATTGGTGAAGTTAGACCCATTGTTCCTAAGCTTTTCTTTTCTCACCAAAACGTTGAAGTTGAAGTTGGACTTGGCCATTGGATCTACAAGATTTGCAAGTACAATTTAGACTATGTTCATGATAAATAGTTCAACTTAATCAAATTACTAGATGAACTCCCACTAAATTCAACATCCCTCAAGTTGTTTAGTGAGCACGATCCAAATTCACCACACCTAATCCGATCATCACGAGAAGAGATGTGGTTTCAATGGTGGACAACAAAGTGTTGATCACATCATTCATATGACTCATGCTTAACCTTTCGGTTCTTGTGTTCCGAGACCATGTCTGTACATGCTAGGCTCGTCAAGTTAGACCCAAGTATTTCGCGTGTGCAAAAGGCTTGCACCGTTGTATGTGAGCGTAGAGTCTATAGCACCCGATCATCACGTGATGCTTGGAAACGACGAACTTCCATAGCGGTGCATACTTGGGGAGAACACAGTTTTTATCTTGATCTTTAAGTGAGGAATCATCTTATAATGCTACCGTCGTGATCTAAGCATAATAAGATACATAAAAGGGATAAACATCACATGCATATAACTTTATGTGACATGGTATAGCCAATCCTCGCGCAATGATCTCCATCTTGTGCGTTCCGGCATGATCTCCATCACTCCACCATGATTGCCTCCACCACGAATAGCAACTACAACTATTGCTAACTACTTAGCGATAAAGTAAAGCTATTACATGGCGTATAAGAAGTTGACTCGCAGGTCATACACAATTATAAAGACAACCATATGGCTCCTGCCGGTTGTGTACTCATCGACATGCAAGTCGTGAAACATTACAAAACATGATCATCGCATACAATATACACATCACATCTTGGGCCATACCATATCACAGAAAACACTCCCTGCAAGAACAAGTTAGACGCCTCTACTTTGTTGTTGCATGTTTTACGTGGCTTATGGGAGTAGATGCTAAGAACGATTCTTACCTACGGAAAGCCACGGTGATATTATGGTTGCCAAACTCCGGTGTTAATCCCATGACAACTATGGTGAGAGAAACCGACATCCACCACCGCATGTGTGGTACAAGCCACACGTCAAGTCGAGCGGTCTCGCTGACGACGTCAGTAAGGTTGGCCCGACCGCTTCAATCTCACTATCCAGCGTCATAAGAAGAACACAAATAAGAGGCTTGCAAGCGAAAACATCAACGCCGCAACAACCATGTTGCGTTCTACTCGTGAATCACATCTACGCATAGATCTAGCTCGATACCATCAAGGGTTTCGCGGCATAGTAAATCAAAATTTTCTACGAGCGAGCGGAGGGAAAGCCAAGATCTAATCTAGGAGATGCAAACAACGAGAGAGATTGGATTAGATCTTCATACCCTTGAAGATTCGCATGCGGCGAGCGTTTGAACGTGGGTGATGTAGTCGTACTCGCTTCTCCTCCTCGCGATCCGATCCGATCTAGCACCACAAGTGGCGGTGCCTCTGTGAGATGCACACGTGCAGCACCTCGACGTCTCCTCCTTCCTCGGACCAGCAGTATGGTGGAGAGATAGATTGGATCTACAACACGACGGCGTGGTGTATATGGTGGAGAATTTCTGCAGGCTTCGCCTACAAACGGTCGGGAGAGAGAGGAAGGTAGCAAGGCTGCTAGGGCTTGGAGGAAGGTGTGTGGGGGGCGCACCACCTCTATATATAGAGGCGGCCCTTGCCCCTCCTCCAAGCCTATCTCTAGTTTAAACAATTTAAACTCTCCCTTATCTAGAAATCCTATCTCTAGTTTAACGATTTAAACTCTCCCTTATCTAGAAATTCTATCCAGATTTAAACGAGTCAAATCTCTCTAGAATCGGCTGGGCCCTATGGGGCCTTGTGCCCCGGCCCAATGCGCCAGGACACTCCCTCATAGGCCCATGCCCCTCCGGAAGGTGGGGCCACGTTGGTCCCTTCCGAAGGTTCTAGAAGCTTAGGTACAATACCGATTAACCGGAACAATTCAACTCCAAAACTGCACCGCCTAATATGAATCTTATTCTCGGACCATTCCGAACCTCTCGTGATATCCGGATCCCATCCGAGACTCGAACAAAAATTCATAAACCAATTATCCAATCTATCCTAGCGTCGAGAATCGTTATGTGTGACCTCGGGTTCGAGAATGCGCATACATGATCTTCTATCAATAATCAACAATGCGTCGGGCACCCATATTGACTCCACACATTCATCGATGATCATATCGGATGAACCACGATGCGATTCAATCAATCCCATATATATATTCCCTTCGTCTCGCGATATTTTACTTGCCCGAGATTCGATCGTCGGTGCATCATACCTAGTTCAATCTCGTTCATAGCAAGTACTTTACTCGTTCGTAATCCGATATCACTTTGTGATTAACTCCTTAACCACATGCTTGCAAGCGGTGTTGATATCGATTACCGAGTGGGCCCGTATATCTCTCCGACTTGGGAGGACAAATTCCATCTCGATACATACAACCCAACAGATACTTTCCGATCACCTGAGAGACACCTTTATGATCACCCTCTCATAGGATGACGTTTGATGACCTCAAAGCTTTCTTCCGGTACCAGGGAGTTGCATTATCTCATGGTCTAAGGAATACTATATTTGACATAGGAAAAGCTTCGCAAAGATGAACACGATGAAACGATCTAATTGCTTCGCTTAGTTTGGGTCTGTCCTTCATATCATTCTCCCAATGATATGATCTCATTATCAATTGACAACTCATGTCTATGGTTAGGAAACCTTAACCATCATTGATCAATGAGCTAGTCCATAGAGGTGTACTAGGGACACGGTGTTGTTTACAAACCACACAAGTATTAAAGTTTCCGCTTAATACAATTCTAGCATGGAATATAAACTTTATCATGAACAAGAATTATAATAATAACATCTTTATTATTGCCTCAAGGGCATAATTCCAACAGCACGTTTGTTTGGTAACCTTGAAAAGTGCACCTTTTGCACTAATCGAGTTGCGTTTCTTGGCTATGTTGTTACATCACAGGGTATTGAAGTGGATCCAGCCAAGATTGAAGCTATTGAGAATTGGCCGCAGCCCAAGACGGTCACACAAGTGAGGAGTTTTCTTGGCCTTGCTTGTTTTTATAGGCGCTTTGTCAAAGACTTTGGATCAATTGCCGCGCCGCTGAATGAGCTTACCAAGAAGGATGTGCCCTTTTTTGGGGCGATGCACAACAACAGGCCTTCGTCATATTGAAAGATAAGCTAACACATGCTCCCTTACACCAACTTCCTGATTTTACTAAGACTTTTGAGCTTGAATGTGATGCTAGTGGAATTGGTTTGGGAGGGGTGTTATTACAAGAGGGAAAACCTGTTTTATATTTTAGTGAGAAATTGAGTGCGGCTAGTCTAAACTATTCTACTTATGATAAAGAATTATATGCGTTGGTTCGGACATTAGAAACTTGGCAACATTATCTATGGCCTAAGGAATTTGTTATTCATTCTGATCATGAATCATTGAAGCATATTCGTAGTCAAGCTAAGTTGAATCGTCGTCATGCAAAGTGGGTTGAATTTATTGAGTCTTTTCCTTATGTTATCAAACACAAAAAGGGTAAAGATAATATTATTGTTGATGCTTTGTCGCACCGTTATACTTTGTTATCTCAACTTGACTTCAAAATATTTGGATTAGAAACTATTAAGGAACAATATGTGCATGATGCTGAATTAAAGGATGTGTTGCAGAATTGTAGACATGGTAGAACTTGGAACAAGTTCGTCTTCAATGATGGATTTGTGTTCCTTGCTAACAAACTATGCATTCCAGATAGTTCTGTTCGTCTTTTGTTGTTACAGGAGGCGCATGGAGGAGGATTGATGGGACACTTTGGTGTCAAGAAGACGGAGGATGTTCTTGGTGCACACTTCTTTTGGCCATGTATGCGTCGAGATGTTGAGAGATTTGTGGCACGCTGCACTACTTGTCAAAAAGCTAAGTCTCGCCTTAATCCACATGGTTTATATATGCCTCTTCCTTTTCCTAGTGTTCCTTGGGAGGATATTTCTATGGACTTTGTTTTGGGATTGCCACGAACACAGAAGGGGAGGGATAGTATTTTTGTTGTTGTGGATCGGTTTTCTAAGATGGCACACTTTATTCCTTGTCATAAAACGGATGATCTTGCATATTGCTGATTTGTTCTTTCGTGAAATTGTTCGTTTGCATGGTGTGCCAAATACTATTGTCTCGATCGTGATACTAAATTTCTTAGCCACTTTTGGAGATGTTTATGGGCTAAGTTGGGGACTAAATTGTTGTTTAGTACTACATGTCATCCCCAAACTGATGGTCAAACTGAAGTAGTAAATAGAACTTTGTCTACTATGTTGCGGGCTGTTTTAAAGAAGAACTTAAAATTGTGGGAAGAGTGTTTACCTCATATAGAATTTGCTTATAATCGTTCGCTGCATTCTACCACAAAGATGTGCCCATTTGAGATTGTGTATGGTTTTGTTCCTCGTGCACCTATTGATTTATTGCCTTTACCTTCTTCGATGCAACATAATTTGGATGCTACACAACGCGGTGAAATGATATTAAACTTGCATAAGACTACTAAAGATAACATTGAACACATGAATGCTAAGTATAAACTTGCTGGGGATAAAGGGTGAAAGCATGTTGTGTTTGATGTTGGCGATCTTGTTTGGTTACATTTGCGTAAAGATCGTTTTCCTGATTTACGCAAGTCTAAGTTAATGCCACGTGTTGCTGGTCCCTTTAAGGTGTTAGAGAAAATAAATGATAATGCATATAAACTTGAGTTGCCTGCAGACTTTGGTACGGTTAGTCCTACGTTTAACATTGCAGATTTGAAGCCTTACTTTGGTGAGGAAGATGAGATTGCGTCGAGGACGACTTCAATTCAAGAAGGGGAGCATGATGTGGACATCCCTTCTATTGATACAACCGTTGTACCTACAACAACACACATACAAGGACCCATCACAAGATCTCGTGCCAAACAACTTAACTATCAGGTACTTTCGTTTCTTGGAACTATTCCTCACATACATGAGAATATGATGCTGCCTAAGGCAGATGTATTTCTTACTCTTAGGAATGATGGACCAAGCATGGATGAGAGGGACAAGCATTGGAGCATGGCCATGGATGGAGATGGCACCAAGCATGTGATGATCCAAGAGAAGGCCACGGATGAAGATTTCAGAACTTTGAGACCACCATAATGAAGAAAGAAGTCTTGGACGAAATATTCAAGATCAATACTTTACGAATTCGTCCATAGCTTAATATGGTGCTGCGACACCTTTTATTTTGGGCCAGGCCCATGTAATTTTCGCAGGATTTTAATTAGCCACTTTTTAGAGTATGTATTTGAGGGGAAAAGGACTTTTAGGGTTGGATTAGGCCACCACTTCCATGGCTGGCCGAAACCCCACCTTTTCGCCCTTAAATACTCCCCATAGCCGACCCCCTAGAATCAGATTTTGTTTAGACATTAAGTTAGCCATAGTCGCAACTTCGCCAAGGCTCGAGCGTCGCAGAGGCCTCTTGTACTTCGCACCTATTTAGGATCCCACCTTTTTAATAAAGCTTTCCTTTTAATCCGCAATATCTTGATTGCAATATTGGTTCTTACTTGTTCTCGATTTCAGGTAGGAATTAAGACCCTCGCTGGTCAGGCTGATCGTATTCCCGCAGGATCGGTAACCTCCAGGAGATTGGCCTAGCGATTTCATTGGCGCTCGTGCTCGCACGTGTAGTCGGATCGTCAAGCCCAAACTCCACCAAATCGATTATCTTCATCTCATCGAAAGATCGGACACCTTTGCCCTATCAATTTATGACAAAGAGCTTTTTGCCTTGGTTTGTGTTCTTCAAGTGTGGCAACATTATCTTTGGCCCAAAGAATTTATCATTCATTCCGACCATGAGTCGTTGAAATATCTTAAGGGCCAAGCCAATTTGAGTAAAAGGCACGCCAAATGGGTTGAGTTCATGGAGTCTTTTCCTTACATTGTCAAATACAAGAAGGGCAAAGAAAATGTGGTAGCGGACGCATTGTCTCGCAAAAACACAAACCTTCTTACGCGGCTCGAAGTAAATGTCTTGGGTCTTGATGACATAAAATCTTTGTACGCGTCCGACCTTTTCTTTGGACCAATTTTTGCAAAATGTTCAATAGACAAAGGGACTGATGATTTCTATTTGCATAAGGTTTTTCTTTTCAAACAAAACAAGCTTTGCATTCTAAAGTCGTCTCTCCAAATTTTGCTTCTTCAATAGTCCCATGGTGGAGGCCTTATGGGTCACTTTGGCCGTGACAAGACGTATGACATGCTTTCCACTCACTACTTTTGGCCAAAGATGAAACGCGACGTGGAGCGCCACGTCCAACGATGCACTACATGTATCCAAGCTAAGTCTAAGTCTAACCCCTTTGGTCTTTATATGCCATTGCCTATTCCTCATGCACCTTGGTCGGACATTAGCATAGACTTTGTGTTAGGCTTGCCTAGATCTAAACATGGACATGATTCTATATTTGTGGTAGTGGATCGCTTTTAAAAAATGGCACACTTCATTCCGTGCCATAAGACCGATGATGCTTCACATGTAGCAAATTTGTTTTTCAGGGAAATAATTCGGCTACACGGTGTACCAAGAACAATCGTCTCCGACCGCGACGTCAAATTCATGAGCTACTTCTGGAATACTCTCATGGCCAAGCTCGGCATCAAGCTCCTCTTCTCGTCTACCTCGCATCCTCAAACCGATGGACAAACCGAGGTCGTCAATCGAAGCCTTGGCACACTCCTCCGGGTGTTGATAAAGAAGAACCTTAAAGACTGGGAGGAATGTATTCCACACGCCGAGTTCGCCTACAACCGCGCCAAGAACTCCACCACCATGAGGAGCCCGTTCATGATCGTCTATGGCTTCGAGCCTCTCACCGCGCTCGATATCCTTCCACTACCGCTTCATGAACGTGCAAATATGGATGTTGTCAAGCGTTCCCAAACAATGAAGAAACTCCATGAAGACACAAGAGCTACGATCGAGCAACAAGTCCTTCGCAAAGCATCAAGGCTAAACAAGAATAGGAAAGAGATGATCTTTGAAGAGGGCGACCTTGTGTGGATACACTTAAGTAAAGACCGCTTCCCCAAGGAACGCGACTCCAAACTCAAGCCAAGAGGTGATGGACCATTCAAAGTGCTAAAGAGGATCAACAACAACGCCTATATCATCGATATCCCAACATCAAAGTATCTTGTGAGCTCGACATTCAATGTCAAGGACCTCTCACCCTACCATGGATAAGATGAAGTTGAGAAGGTTGAAGAGTCGAGGACGACTCTTTACCAAGGGGGGGAGCTGATGCAGCGATCTCTGACGCTACTACATCTACTCCCACGAGCTCCCCAAGTGGACCCATGACTCGCGCCCGAGCCAAACTCCTACTAACTAAGGTGAACTCGCTCCTCTCCTTGTGTGACTTCGATACACCCTTGGATGGCCTGCTACTTCATACGCATACCTTGTGCATCATCAGGTACGAAGAGAAGGACCCAGCGAACGGAGGAGCACCGGCGGAAGAAGCCAAATACCCTCTATCTCCAGTGGAACTACCGGAATTGGCGGCAGGTACTACCGCCCAGCGGCACTTCCGCCCCCTACTACCGCTCCCAACAGACGACGCCAACAGAAGCCAAATACTCTTTGTCTCCAGCGGTACTACCGGATCTGGAACAGGTACTACCGGTCTGCGACACTACCGCCCCTACTACCGCTCCCCACTAAAGACGCCAACGGAAGTCCCAGGGCAGCAAGCGGTACTACTCAGGGCCCTAGGCGGTACTACTGAGACCAGATTACCGGTAGCTAGGCTGGTACTACCGGACGTGCGTGAACCTGATCGTGTCAAGTCGGCCCAGCGCCCTGTAACCCTCTCTATATTTCGCTATTTGTTCCTAAAATACCCCTGTTTATGTGGTTGGCCTATAAATAGCCCCCACCCTCTATTGTTAACCCTAGACTTGGATAATAATATATTAAGGACACCCCTTTGAGGATCTTTCATCTATTGGTCTCATCCTCCTGCTAAGGGGCACCCTATTATCCATCCTCCTCTTGGATCTTGCCTAGTGCGTTCAAGTTGTACAAGGCCTTGGGTTCTCGGTTTCTTGCCCCCAAGTCATCAAGATCTCACCAAGCATCTCGCCCCCGTTGTTGGTCGTGGAGAGAGAGCTTCGCCCAACACCGATCCTAGGGATTATGTTGGACCGGTTGCCACCGGCATGATTTATCGGCGTGTATCGTGATTTGTGTGCGTGTGTTCGTGGTTTTCATCCCTTCTTCCCCCGTCCACCGCTTTCCCCTCGTTTCCCGTGGAGATTCGTGAAAGATCGGGCCACCCCAAGGGGTTATCCCATAACATCTTGGTATCAAGAGCAAGGTTGATCACGAATTTTCCCCCAAATTTTTCTTCAATCCCCCTTAAAATCAAAAATCCCACCAAAAAGAGCCCCAATTTGCCAGCGGAACGATCTTTGGATTTGGTGAGTTTTTCGTGGTTTTGGCCCATAGATCTGTTGCTTTTGGAGTCGATCTATATCCTTTTTCTGTTCCTAGCCCAGCCTTTCGGTCAGATTACCACGAATTTGAGGTTTGTGTCAAGTGGATCTCGTTCTTGTTCTGCGGTACTACGGTTCTTGTGGCGGTACTACCTCCTCGGTACTACTTGTCGTTACACCGGTACTACTGCATGTACAGTTTTTCTTCTTCTCTTGGCGCCTCAACTTCGTTTGCTGACTTTACCTCGTTAACTTGTTCGTGTTTCGCGTGTTTGTCGCCATTTTAACACGAGCTTCCGCATCAAAGTCACCACGCGCTCAACGACACCGCGACACTCGAACATCACCCCCACCAACGGTTGCAAGTCGTCAACAATACCAAAGGTATAACTTGCGCCACTTTGATAGCCCCATATCTTCCTTTGTGTGTACCTATCCTATGAGAACAACTCATTTTGTGTTTGTCTAAGCATTGTGCACTTGCCTTTGGAAAGTGAGAGTGTGAGGCCAAATACAAAACTTAACATAGTAGCATAGAAAGGGAGAAAAAGGAAAAGAATCAAAAAAGAAAGAAAGATACATAGTCTCCCAATACAAAGAGAATACCAAGCTTGTAAGCCAAAAGGAGAGAGGAAAGAGCGCACCAAGGCAAGTGCACAAATCTATTGCTTATTCTCTTTTGGCAAACGAGTTGTCGTCTCTCCTTGACTTGGCATGACAACCGAGCGTAGTCTTCGTTAGGACCTTTTGTGCTCATTTTCATAGTCGTGCTAACCCCATTTTTCTCCACGTGTGCGTTTTTCCGTGTTTTTGTAGATCATATCCTTTTTCTTTTGATCTTTGGTTCTTTACCACTTAGAACAATAACCTTTTGCTTGGATCGTTTGGTTTGGTTTTCCACAATCCTAACCTTCCACCAAAAGCTTTTGAGAGTTGTAGCATATTTGTGTGTGAGTTTCTTTACCATTTCACTTTGCATGTTGTTCGCTCCTTTGTGTGGCAATTGGTTTGATATAATCTCCAAGGTGAGGTAAACGGCTAACTCTACGCACCCTTATTCTCCATATACAACCATTGTCGGCTTTGCATCATGGACAGGAATGGCGAGCCGTCCCAACCACCACCACCTCCGGAGGACGACACTCAATACATGACAAGATGGGACCATTGGAAGGTCCGAGGAGAATTCAACTACCGTTTTGAAGCTCTTGAGCGGCGCCAATATGAACAATTTAGCGAAGCCCGCGTGGAGTTCAAGAACATCGACAACCGCTTCGAAGAAGTCCGAGGCCAAATGCATGCCATGCAACACAACCTTGGTGATCAAAATGAAGCTCTTGGTCGCGCCCTCGCCTCAACGGATGAGAAGCTTCAACGCCTCATTGATGGCCTAGCAAGGCCACGCTCGCGCGACTCAAGCTCATCTCGGCACTCCTCAAGTGAATTAAGTGCACCTCGCCGTCACGCTTCAAGGCACCGGGACGGACCCGCCCTTCAATCCATGAGCTCTTCTCAAGCGGTACCATCTCCGCGACACGCCGCAACGTCAAGCTATGATGGTGACCTCTCTGCAATACCTCCAAGACGTGAAGCGAACCGGCCACAACCAAGGGCACTTGTGATTCAACAAGCGCAACCTCACATGGACCACCAAGCCCATCGCCGTCGACATGTTCTTTCAACAAAAAGTGAAGCATCCGAAGAGGACGAACAAGATCACCGTCGACGTGAAGCACTCGAAGATCCACCAAGGCGTCATCATCGACATGATCGTCAACGTCGACAACATGATGGCATCAAGCATGTGATGATCCAAGAGAAGGCCACGGATGAAGATTTTACAACTTTGAGGCCACCATAATGAAGAAAGAAGGCTTGGACGAAATATACAAGATTAATACTTCACGAATTCGTCCATAGCTTAATATGGTGCTGCGACACCTTTATTTTGGGTCAGGCCCATGTAATTTTCGCAGGATTTTAATTAGCCACTTTTTAGAGTCCGTATTTGAGGGGAAAAGGACTTCTAGGGTTGGATTCGGCCACCACTTCCATGGTTGGCCAAAACCCCACCTTTTCCTCCTTAAATACTCCCCACAGCCATCACCCTAGACTCGGATTTTGTTTGGACATTAAGTTAGCCATCATAGCAACTTCGCCAAGGCTCGAGCGTCAAAGAGGCCTCTTGTACTTCGCACCTATACAGGATCCCCCCTTTTCAATAAAGCTTCCCTCTTAATCCGCAATATCTTGATTGCAATATTGGTTCTTACTTGTTCTCGATTTCAGGTAGGAACTACGACCCTCGCTGGTCAGGCTGATCGTGTTCCTGCAGGATCGGTAACCTCTAGGAGATTGGCCTAGAGATTGCATTGGCGCTCGTGCTCGCACGTGTAGTCGGATCGTCAAGCCCGAACTCCACCAAATCGATTATCATCATCTCATCGAAAGATCAGACACCTTTGCACTATCAAGTGGTATCGAATTTCAGGCTGCTCGGTGAGATTTTACTATTTTCGTAGATTAGATCTGTTTTACCTATAACCCTCGAAAAAGCCAAAAACACAGTTAGAGTTTAGATCCATCCCATAACCAATCTACGCCTCGCATTATCGTTTCAGTTTTTGCATTGTTGAATTTGTGTCTACATCGTCGCGTCGAGTTGCTGGTCTTAGTGTCTCGTCCCTTAGAGTTTCGAGTTCTGATCATAGTAGTCACCGCCACACTCGCCAATCACCGCCACCATATTCCGCCAACATATTCCTCCGCCATACACCCAGCCACCATAAACCCTAAACCTCCGCCTCCACCTTCCTCCCACGACACGGATCCGATCATCTTTCCTGTCACGGCACGAGTCCGAGTTGAGTTATTGTTTCCTAGTTATTTCTTTTTTACTTTCCTTCTTTGTTGTTTCTGTGTTAAGCTAAGTCTGTGTCGAGCTCGGAGTTCGGTCGTAAGTCTAGAAGGAGAGCAAAAAAAATTCTGGCTATACTAGTTTTCGGCTCTGGGGATCACTTTTCTCCATCGGCCGTTATAGCGATATTTTTTTGGCGCCTGCGCGCTTTTCGGAGCAAAATACAAAAAATTCGAAAAAAAAATTTGGGCAAACCTATTTTTAGACCCCGTAGATCAATTCTAGACACTCGCCATCATAGTGATTTTCAACATCTCGGTTCGCTTTTCAGGGTGCCATATCATCATACATTGCTTGTTGTGTCGCGTCGTGACATCGTTGGTGATCTAGGCTCGCGTCTCTGGTACGGTCTAGCCTAGGACTAGCACAGTACCGTCGTTGATCATTCTTTCAACATTTGCATTGCTGTTTTGATAATTGCTAACCCCCTTGCTAAGCCTACCCAGAGCTCCACAAATTTCTCCACGTGTTGTGTCTCGACTCCTGGTAATCGCTCGGTTCAATCTCTGGACCCACTGATCCTCGCGGTTACACATCGCCTTTTCCTGCTGTTTGGTAAGAACTTGTAAGAGCTTCGTATATTGCTTGACGGATTACGCGTGCCTTCCACCATATTTTCGTAGTATATACCTGTTCATTTTAAAGGACTACCATGACAGATACTTCGCGGAACCCTGCCACAATGAAGAACGAAGAACTACATGCCCACTTCTCTGAGATCTTGGTCGGTCGTGCTGAAGATGTGGATACACGCCTGGGGGAGTTTGACACCAAGCTCACCAACGCCATGGACAAGATCGATGGACTCGATAAATCCTTCAACGCCAAGCTTGACGCTCGGTTCAAGGAGATTTTGAACAGATTGCCCGCCGCACCCGCACATGGCGCACGAGGCATTCCGATCACGGGTCGGACTGCTGGTTCACCGCCGCCAAGCACTACAGTGCGGTACCGCTTCTCGGACGCATCGCGGCTGCTGCTGCAACATTGGGGACAGACGATGGGTACTACTACGACCCCGACGACGATCTGTTTGACGAGGAGGTTGAACAACCTCCATAGGTACCTGCTGGCCGTCCCCGACATTACTACCGCAACGCTCGACCACCGGTACGTGATGATGATCATGTTGCAAAGCTTAAATTAAATATTCCATCTTTTGAGGGTAAATATAATCTTGATGCATATCTTACATGGGAGATGGAAGTAGAATAACGTTTTGCATGTTTAAAATATCCTGAGAATATGCGTATTAGTGCTGCTACATGTGAATTTACTAAATTTGCTTCCCTTTAGTGGTCTGAGTATTGTCATTTAAATCCTACTACTATTCCTAGTACTTGGACTGCTTTAAAAACTGCTATGCGTGTTCGTTTTGTACCTCCCACTTATCAACGTGATTTACTAAAGAATCTGACACGTTTAGAGCAAGGGAAAAATTCTATAGAAGAGTATTATCAGGAATTGCAAACGGGGATGGTTCGGTGTGGTCTTGTTGAATCTAATGAACAAATTCTTGCACGTTTATTTGGTGGATTAAACAAGGACATTCAGCACATATTAGATTATAAGGAATATAATTCTATCACTCGTTTGTTTCATCTTGCTTGCAAAGCTGAACGTGAAGTGCAGGATCGCCAAACACCATGGAGGAGGACTAATAATTCTGCAGGTCGCACGTCCACTTGGACATCCCGACAATCAGCGCCTCCTTCTCGTGATTCGCCACTAGCTACTACCACATACAAGGCCACCACAAGATTTCCAGCTGCTCCTCCACCGTCATCCAATGCTCCTGCTCGTAGTTCATCTTTTATGGCTTCCACGGGTAAGACAAAGGATATACAATGCCGCAAGTGTTGGGGTTTTGGTCATATTGAGAGACAGTGCACAACACAACGTGTGATGATGGTGCGGGATGATGGTCAATACGATTCAGCGAGTGACTTTGATGAAGATACATTAGCCCTTATTTCTGCTCGAGATGGAGACAATTCTGATGCTGATGAAGAGACAGAGGCAATGGGAGCTGAAGCTACTGATCAATACAAGACCTTAATTACACAACGTGTGTTGAGTGTGTAATTGAGCAAATCTGAGCAAGATCAACGCCACAACCTGTTCCAAACACGCGGTGTTGTCAAGGAAAGAGCTATACGGATCATCATTGATGGAGGGAGTTGTAATAATCTGGCTAGTGTTGACATGGTAGAGAAGCTTGCACTTCCAACAAGACAACGCACACATTCATATTACATCCAATGGTTTGAGAGTTCTCGCAAGATCAAGGTAACAAGAACGGTACGCGTACATTTTACTATTGGTACATATTCTAATTTTGTTGATTGTGATGTTGTACCTATGCAAGCTTGTTCTTTGTTATTGGTAGACCATGGCAATTTGATAGAGAATCTATTCATAATGGCAAAACTAATCACTATTCTCTTATGCATGATGGAAAGAAAATTGGTCTAAAACCTATGACTCCCGAACAGATTTTAAAAGATGATCTTGCTAGAGCTAGTAGAGCTAAAACTGAGGAGAAAAATAAAAGTGAGAATCAGATTGTTGCTGCAGATTTTGTACCACCAAAGAACAATAAATCTGATTCTACACATGCTACTGAAATTCGTTTGAAGAGTCCATGTACGCTTGCAAATAAAATTGATATTGTTGAACTAGATGTAAACAATACTCAATGTTAAGCAATTATTTGCAAAGAGTTTTTGTTTTCATTTGAGGATATGCCTCCTTCTTTGCCACCCGCTATTGCTAACCTTTTGCAGGAATATGAGGACGTCTTTCCCGCTGAGTTGCCACCAGGACTACCTCCTATTAGACGAATTGAGCACCAAATTGATCTAATTCCTGGTGCTACGTTGCCCAACCGCGTGCCATATAGAACCAATCCAGAGGAGACAAAGGAGATACAACGCCTAATTCAGGACCTACTCGACAGAGATCATATTCGTGAGTCCCTTAGCCCCTGTGTTGTTCCTATTATTTTGGTACCTAAGGAAGATGGTTCTTCGCGCATGTGTACTAATTGTAGAGCTATCAATAATATTACTATTTGATATCGTCATCCTATTCCACGTTTAGATGACATGCTTGATGAATTGAGTGGCTCTACCATGTTTTATAAAGTTGATTTGCGTAGTGGTTACCACCAGATTCGTATGAAATTAGGAGATGAATGGAAAACAACATTTAAAACTAAGTTCGGTTTATATGAGTGGTTAGTGATGCCGTTTGGTTTAACTAATGCACCCACCACTTTCATGAGATTAATGAATGAAGTTTTACGTGCTTTCATTGGACGTTTTGTGGTAGTCTACTTTGATGATATTCTGATTTATAGAAAATCCTTAGAGGATCATTTGGACCATTTACTCATTGTTTTCAATGCTTTACGTGATGCACGTTTATTTGGTAACCTTGAGAAGTGCACCTTTTGCACCAATCGAGTTGCGTTTCTTGGCTATGTTGTTACATCACAGGGTATTGAAGTGGATCCAGCCAAGATTGAAGCTATTGAGAATTGGCCGCAGCCCAAGACGGTCACACAAGTGAGGAGTTTTCTTGGCCTTGCTGGTTTTTATAGGCGTTTTGTCAAAGATTTTGGATCAATTGCTGCGCCGCTGAATGAGCTTACCAAGAAGGATGTGCCCTTTCTTTGTGACGATGCACAACAACAGGCCTTCGTCATATTGAAAGATAAGCTAACACATGCTCCCTTACTCCAACTTCCTGATTTTACTAAGACTTTTGAGCTTGAATGTGATGCTAGTGGAATTGGTTTGGGAGGGGTGTTATTACAAGAGGGAAAACCTGTTGCATATTTTAGTGAAAAATTGAGTGGGGCTAGTCTGAACTATTCTTCTTATGATAAAGAATTACATGCGTTGGTTCGGACATTAGAAACTTGGCAACATTATCTATGGCCTAAATAATTTGTTATTCATTCTGATCATGAATCTTTGAAGCATATTCGTAGTCAAGCTAAGTTGAATCGTCGTCATACAAAGTGGGTTGAATTTATTGAGTCTTTTCCTTATGTTATTAAACACAAAAAGAGTAAAGATAATATTATTGCTGATGCTTTGTCGCGCCGTTATACTTTGTTATCTCAACTTGACTTCAAAATATTTGGATTAGAAACTATTAAGGAACAATATGTGCATGATGCTGAATTTAAAGATGTGTTGCAGAATTGTAGAGATGGTAGAACATGGAATAAGTTCGTCTTCAATGATGGATTTGTGTTCCATGCTAACAAACTATGCATTCCGGATAGTCTTGTTCGTCTTTTGTTGTTACAGGAGGCGCATGGAGCAGGATTGATGGGACACTTCGGTGTCAAGAAAACGGAGGATGTTCTTGCTGCACACTTCTTTTGGCCACGTATGCGTCGAGATGTTGAGAGATTTGTGGCACGCTGCACTACTTGTCAAAAAGCTAAGTCTCGCCTTAATCCACATGGTTTATATATGCCTCTTCCTGTTCCTAGTGTTCCTTGGGAGGATATTTCTATGACTTTCTTTTGGGATTGCCATGAACACAGAAGCGAAGGGATAGTATTTTTGTTGTTGTGGATCGGTTTTCTAAGATGGCACACTTTATTCCTTGTCATAAAACGGATGATGCTGCGCATATTGCTGATTTGTTCTTTCGTGAAATTGTTCGTTTGCATGGTGTGCCAAATACTATTGTCTCTGATCGTGATACTAAATTTCTTAGCCACTTTTGGATATGTTTATGGGCTAAGTTGGGGACTAAATTGCTGTTTAGTACTACATGTCATCCCCAAACTGATGGACAAACTGAAGTAGTAAATAGAACTTTATCTACTATGTTGCGGGCTGTTTTAAAGAAGAACTTAAAATTGTGGGAAGAGTGTTTACCTCATATAGAATTTGCTTATAATCGTTCGCTGCATTCTACCACAAAGATGTGCCCATTTGAGATTGTGTATGGTTTTGTTCCTCGTGCACCTATTGATTTATTGCCTTTACCTTCTTCGGTGCAACATAATTTGAATGCTACACAACACGCTGAAATGATATTGAACTTGCATAAGACTACTAAAGATATCATTGAACACATGAATGCTAAGTATAAACTTGTTGGGGATAAAGGGAGAAAGCATGTTGTGTTTGATGTTGGAGACCTTGTTTGGTTACATTTGCGTAAAGATCGTTTTCCTGAGTTACGCAAGTCTAAGTTAATGCCGCGTGCTGCTGGTCCCTTTAAGGTGTTAGAGAAAATAAATGATAATGCATATAAACTTGAGTTGCCTGCAGACTTTGGTACGGTTAGTCCTACGTTTAACGTTGCAGATTTGAAGCCTTACTTTGGTGAGGAAGATGAGATTGCGTCGAGGACGACTTCAATTCAAGAAGGGGAGCATGATGTGGACATCCCTTCTATTGATACAACCGTTGTACCTACATCTACACACATACAAGGACCCATCACAAGATCTCGTGCCAAACAACTTAACTATCAGGTACTTTCGTTTCTTGGAACTATTCCTCACATACATGAGAATATGATGCTGCCAAAATCAAATGTATTTCTTACTCTTAGGAATGATGGACCAAGCATGGATGAGAGGGACAAGCATTGGAGCATGGCCATGCATGGAGATGGCAGCAAGCATGTGATGATCCAAGAGAAGGCCACGGATGAAGATTCCAGAACTTTGAGGCCACCATAATGAAGAAAGAAGGTTGGACGAAATATTCAAGATTAATACTTCACGAATTCGTCCATAGCTTAATATGGTGCTGTGACACCTTTATTTTGGGCCAGGCCCATGTAATTTTCGCAGGATTTTAATTAGCCACTTTTTAGAGTCCGTATTTGAGGGGAAAAGGACTTCTAGGGTTGGATTCGGCCACTACTTCCATGGCTGGCCGAAACCCCACCTTTTCCTCCTTAAATACTCCACATAGCCGTCACCCTAGACTCAGATTTTGTTTAGAAATTAAGTTAGCCATCATAGAAACTTCTCCAAGGCTCGAGCGTCGCAGAGGCCTCTTATACTTCGCACCTATACATGATCCCACCTTTTCAATAAAGCTTTCCTCTTAATCCGCAATATCTTGATTGCAATATTGGTTCTTACTTGTTCTCGATTTCAGGTAG
Source organism: Avena longiglumis (assembly GCA_030063025.1). Lineage (NCBI taxonomy): Eukaryota > Viridiplantae > Streptophyta > Magnoliopsida > Poales > Poaceae > Avena > Avena longiglumis. The sequence continues at coordinate 308,227,968 of CP125977.1, forward strand.
GAATTAAGACCCTCGCTGGTCAGGCTGATCGTGTTCCCGCAGGATCGGTAACCTCTAGGAGATTGGCCTAGCGATTGCATTGGCGCTCGTGCTCGCACGTGTAGTCAGATCGTCAAGCCCGAACTGCACCAAATCGATTATCATCATCTCATCGAAAGATCAGACACCTTTGCCCTATCAGCTCTTGGTCCATACCATTGATCCAATACTATCTATAAGGTGAGACAAGGTGTAGCATCCTTGAATCCTACTTCCACTATATCACACTTGGTCTTGTGAGCAACATGTATAGGGCCTACGGAACCGATGAAGAGGAATCCATGATGAGCCACTGCAACGACGACTCCACAAGCATCGGTGACATGACGGAACACTACACCGACATTGGCTCCGCATGCTTGGAGGACTTCGAGTACTACACCAACCACGACTCCCCAAGCATGGATCACAGGAAGCACCACGAGGACTTCGACTTCTCAAGCATGGAGGACATCGAACACTTCATCGACTATTGATGTGGACATCCCATCTATTGATACAACCGTTGTACCTAAAGCTACACACATACAAGGACCTATCACAAGATCTCATGCCAAACAACTTAACTATCAGGTACTTTCGTTTCTTGGAACTATTCCTCACATACATGAGAATATGATGCTGCCTAAATCAGATGTATTTCTTACTCTTAGTTATGATGGACCAAGCATGGATGAGAGGGACAAGCATTGGAGCATGGCCATGCATGGAGATGGCAGCAAGCATGTGATGATCCAAGAGAAGGCCACGGATGAAGATTTCAGAACTTTGAGGCCACCATAATGAAGAAAGAAGGCTTGGACGAAATATTCAAGATTAATACTTCACAAATTCGTCCATAACTTAATATGGTGCTGCGACACCTTTATTTTGGGCCAGGCCCATGTAATTTTCGCAGGATTTTAAATAGCCACTTTTTAGAGTTGGATTCGGCCACCACTTCTATGGATGGCCGAAACCCTACCTTTTTATCCTTAAATACTCGCCTTCGCCGTCACCATAGACTCGGATTTTGTTTAGACATTAAGTTAGCCATCATAGCAACTTCGCCAAGGCTCGAGCGTCGCAGAGGCCTCTTGTACTTCGCACCTATACAGGATCCCACCTTTTCAATAAAGCTTTCATCTTAATCCGCAATATCTTGATTGCAATTTTAGTTCTTGTTCTCGATTTCAGGTAGGAATTAAGAACCTCGCTGGTCAGGCTGATCGTATTCCCGCAGGATCAGTAACCTCCAGGAGATTGGCCAAGCGATTGCATTGGCGCTCGTTCTCGCACGTGTAGTCGGATCGTCAAGCCCGAACTCCACCAAATCGACTATCACCATCTCATCAAAAGATCGGACACCTTTGCCCTATCAAGTGGTATCAGATTTTAGGTTGCTCGGTGAGATTTTACAGATTTCGTAGATTAGATCTGTTTTACCTATAACCCATGAAAAAGCCAAAAACACAGTTAGAATTTAGATCCATCCTATCACCAATCTACGCCTTGCATTATCTTTTCAGTTTTGCATTGTTGAATTTGTGTCTGCATCGTCGCGTCAAGTTGCTGGTCTTAGTGTCTCGTCCCTTAGAGTTTCGAGTTCTGATCACAGTAGTCACCGCCACACCCGCAGATCACCGTCACCATATTCCGCCACCATATTCCGCCGCCATACACCCAGCCACCATAAACCCTAAAACTCCGCCACCGCCTTCCTACCGCGACACGGATCCAATCACTTTTCCTGCCGCGGCACAAGTCCAAGTAGAGTTATTGTTTCCTAGTTATTTCTTTTTACTCTCCTTTCTTGTTGTTTCCGTATTGAGCTAAAGTCCGTGTTGAGTTAGAAGTTCAGTCGTAAGTCCAGAAGAAGTTCAGTCTGGAACCGCCTCTGAAAAAAAATTCTGGCTATACTGATTTTTGGCCCCGGGGATCACTTTTCTCCATCGGCCTTTATAGCGATATTTTTTTGGCGCCTACGCGCTTTCCGGAGCATAATACAAAAAAATTGGGTCTAACCTATTTCTAGACCCCGTAGATCAGTTCTAGACACTCGCCATCATAGTGATTTTCGACATCTGGGTTCGCTTTTCAGGGTGCCATATCATCATACATTGCTTGTTGTGTCGCGTCTTGACATTGTTGGTGATCTAGTACGGTCTAGCCTAGCACCAACACAGTACCGTCGTTGAGCATTCTTTCAACATTTGTATTGCTGTTTTGATAATTGCTACCCCCTTTGCTAAGCCTTCCCAGAGGTCCACAGATTTCTCCACGTGCGGTGTCTCGACTCCTGGTAATCGCTCGTTTCAATCTCTGGAACCACTGCTCCTCGCGATTGCACATCGCCTTTTCCTGCTGTTTGGTAAGAACCTGTAAGAGCTTTGTATATTGCTTGACGGATTACGCGTGCCTTCCACCATGATAGGGCAAACGTGTCCGATCTTTCGATGAGATGATGATAGTCGATTTGGTGGAGTTCGGGCTTGACGATCCGACTACACGTGCGAGCACAAGCGCCAATGCAATCGCTAGGCCAATATCCTGGAGTTTACCGATCCTGCAGGAATACGATCAGCCTGACCAGCGAGGATCTTAATTCCTACCTGAAATCGAGAACAAGTAAGAACTAATATTGCAATCAAGATATTGCGGATTAAGAGGAAAGCTTTATTGAAAAAGGTGGGATCCTGAATAGGTGCAAAGTACAATAGGCCTCTGTGACGCTCGAGCCTTGGCGAAGTTGCTATCATGGCTAACTTAATGTTTAAACAAAATCCGAGTCTATGGTGACGGCTATGGGGAGTATTTAAGGAGGAAAAGGTGGGGTTTCGGCCAGCCATGGAAGTGGTGGCTGAATCCAACCCTAGAAGTCCTTTTCCCCTCAAATACGGACTCTAAAAAGTGGCTATTTAAAATCCTGCGAAATTACATGGGCCTGGCCCAAAATAAAGGTGTCGCAGCACCATATTAAGCTATGGACCAATTCGTGAAGTATTAATCTTGAATATTTCCTCCAAGCCTTCTTTCTTCATTATGGTGGCCTCAAAGTTCTGAAATCTCCATCCGTGGCCTTCTCTTGGATCATCACATGCTTGTTGCCATCTCGATGCATGGACATGCTCCAATGCTTGTCCCTCTCATCCATGCTTGGTCCATCATTCCTAAGAGTAAGAAATACATCTGATTTAGGCAGCATCATATTCTCATGTATGTGAGGAATAGTTCCAAGAAACGAAAGTACCTGATAGTTAAGTTGTTTGGCACGAGATCTTGTGATGGGTCCTTGTATGTGTGTAGGTGTAGGTACAACGGTTGTATCAATAGAAGGGATGTCCACATCATGCTCCCCTTCTTGAATTGAAGTCGTCCTCGACCCAATCTCATCTTCCTCACCAAAGTAAGGCTTCAAATATGCAATGTTGAACGTAGGACTAACCGTACCAAAGTCTGCAGGCAACTCAAGTTTATATGCATTATCATTTATTTTCTCTAACACCTAAAGGGACTAGCAGCACGCGGCATTAACTTAGACTTGCGTAAATCAGGAAAACGATCTTTACGCAAATGTAACCAAACAAGATCTCCAACATCAAACACAACATGCTTTCTTCCTTTATCCCCAGCAAGTTTATACTTACCATTCATGTGTTCAATGTTATCTTTAGTAGTCTTATGCAAGTTTAATATCATTTCAGCGTGTTGTGTAGCATCCAAATTATTTTGCACCGAAGAAGGTAAAGGCAATAAATCAATAGGTGCACGAGGAACAAAACTATACACAATCTCAAATGGGCACATCTTTGTGGTAGAATGCAGCGAACGATTATAAGCAAAGTCTATATGAGGTAAACACTCTTCCCACAATTTTAAGTTCTTCTTTAAAACAGCCCGCAACATAGTAGACAAAGTTCTATTTACTACTTCAGTTTTTCCATCAGTTTGGGGATGACATGTAGTACTAAACAGCAATTTAGTCCCCAACTTAGCCCATAAACATCTCCAAAAGTGGCTAAGAAATTTAGTATGACGATCAGAGACAATAGTATTTGGCACACCATGCAAACGAACAATTTCACGAAAGAATAAATCAGCAATATGCGCAGCGTCATCCGTTTTATGACAAGGAATAAAGTGTGCCATCTTAGAAAACCGATCCACAACAACAAAAATACTATCCCTCCCCTTCTGTGTTCGTGGCAATCCCAAAACAAAGTCCACAGAAATATCCTCCCAAGGAACACTATGATGCAGCCCGACCTATGGTCGTTACTACATCAAGGTCTCCAACTTACGCCAAGTCGTCATGGACTCCAAAGGTGAATCCGTTCCTCTATGCGAGCCCACTTCCTACCCTATTGAATGGTATGCTACTTCATACTCTGTCACATATGCATGATAGGTTCACACCGACCAGTACAGAGGCAAGGGAGGAAGCCCGGAGCATCAAGCCTGACAAGACGGAAGCTTGTAACAGGAGGAGGAAGAAGACAGATCACCAAATGCTCTTTGTCTCCAGCGGTACTACCGGATCAGGCGACCGGTACTACCGCCCCTCGATTACCGCTCCCTACATACGACGCCAACAGAAGCCCCAAGACTGTAAGCGGTACTACCGGATCTGGAACCGGTACTACCGGTCAGCGGCACTACCGCCCCCTTCTACCGCTCGCTACTGACGGCTCCAACTGACGCTCTAGGACCACAAGCGGTACTACCGGCCCCGGAGCGGCACTACTGGTTGCGACCGGTACTACCGGTCCCAAGTCCGGTACTACCGGTCATGTATGTGCCTACGCGCACCTGTTGGGCCACAGCCCATGTATCCCCCTTTACTTACCTATTCGCCTACTTCCCCAAACTACCCTTGTTTAGTGGTCGGCCTATAAATAGAGCCCCACCCTCATGTATCCCTTAGGCATAGATGATAGACTACCCCTTGTGTGGAATCTCTAGTTTTGCCTCATCGCCTTTAGCAAGGGGACCGACTATCGTCACCAACCTCGATTGGACTTTGCATCATGCATCCATCGTTGAACAAGGCCTTGGAGTTCGATGTCTCGTCTCCAAGTTGTCAAGACCCTCCCCAAGGTGTTCTTCCCTCTCCGATGTGGATTTGAGGGAGCACGTTGACCGATCTTTCCTTGCGAGGATTCTATCGGACCGGTGGCCGCCGTTCGGGAGCAATCGGCCTTGTATCGTGTGAGTTTTGCGTGTGTTCATCGTGTTCTTCGCGAGGTGTGTGTTCGCTTCCGCTACCTTCTCCCTTTCCCCTCGCTTTCCCATCGATTTGACCACGAGATCCGTGAAGATCGGGACACCCAAGAGGTTAACCTCTCCATCATCTGGTCTCAGCAGCGTTTGGTTGCCACGGATTTCTCATCGATTTGGTCTTTTCCCCATAAATTCGAAAATTCCACCAAAAATAGCCCCAATTCGTGTTTTGGATCGATCTGTGATTTGAGTGCGTTTTGGTAGGTTTTGATCCGTGGATTACTTGCTAAACTTGTTGATCTACCTTCCTTTGCGTTCCCGTAGCCTAATTCCTTGATTTCCCCCGTCGATTTGGTGTTTTTCTTGAAGATTTTCCGCCCAAATCGCCCCAACATCGCGAAAACGTGTCAAATCTAGGCGTCCCTGGACCGAGCGGTACTACCGCTTCCAATATCCGGTACTACCGCTCACCGGTACTACCGCTCCCAATATCCGGTACTACCGCTCACGGTACTACCGCTCCCAACATCCGGTATTACCCCCAGTATAGAAAGAAAAAACAGATTCCCAGATTTCAGCCTTTCACCGTTTTGAGCATAACTTTTGCATTCGAACTCGGATTTTGGTGTTCTTTAGCTCGTTTCGAAGAGGAGAAGGATCTTTACATCATCATCCACGTTTTTCATGCTATCTACTCCATCCAAATTCCGTGAGCAAGGCGGAATCCAACAATAAAGGGTGAAGATCGTCGACGAAAGGTATAAACATTTCGTGACTTCTCCCCACTTGCATTCTGATGTGGAAATCCCTACTATTGATACAACCGTTGTACCTACAGCAACTAACATACAAGGACCCATCACAAGATCTCGTGCCAAACAACTTAACTATCAGGTACTTTCGTTTCTTGGAACTAATACTCACATACATGAGAATATGATGCTGCCTAAATCAGATATATTTCTTACTCTTAGGAATGATGGACCAAGCATGGATGAGAGGGACAAGCATTGGAGCATGGCCCTGCATGGAGATGGCAGCAAGAATCTGATGATCCAAGAGAAGGCCACGGATGAAGATTTCAAAACATTGAGGCCACCATAATGAAGAAAGAAGGCTTGGACGAAATATTCAAGATCAATACTTTACGAATTCGTCCATAGCTTAATATGGTGCTGCGACACCTTTATTTTGGGCCAGGCCCATGTAATTTTCGCAGGATTTTAATTAGCCACTTATTAGAGTCCGTATTTGAGGGGAAAAGGACTTTTAGGGTTGGATTTGGCCACCACTTCCATGGCTGGCCGAAACCCCACCTTTTCTCCCTTAAATACTCCCCATAGCCGACCCCCTAGACTCGGATTTTTTTTAGACATTAAGTTAGCCATAGTCGCAACTTCACCAAGGCTCGAGCGTCGCAGAGGCCTCTTGTACTTCGCGCCTATTCAGGATCCCACCTCTTCAATAAAGCTTTCCTCTTAATCCGCAATATCTTGATTGCAATATTGTTTCTTACTTGTTCTCGATTTCAGGTAGGAATTAAGACCCTCGGGTCGGTGATCGTGTTCACGCAGGATCGGTAACCTCCAGGAGATTGGCCTAGCGATTGCATTGGCGCTCGTGCTCGCACGTGTAGTCGGATCTTCAAGCCCGAACTCCACCAAATCGATTATCGTCATCGCATCGAAAGATCGGACACCTTTGCCCTATCAAGTGGTATCAGATTTCATACTCCGTCACATATGCATGATAGGGTCACACCGACCAGTACAGAGGCAAGGGAGGAAGCCCGGAGCATCAAGCCCGACAAGACGGAAGCTTGTAACAGGAGGAGGAAGAAGACAGATCACCAAATGCTCTCTGTCTCCAGCGGTACTACCGGATCAGGCGACCGGTACTACCGCCCCTCGACTACCGCTCCCTACATACGACGCCAACAGAAGCCCCAGGACTGCAAGCGGTACTACCGGATCTGGAACCGGTACTACCGGTCAGCGGCACTACCGCCCCCTTCTACCGCTCGCTACTGACGGCTCCAACTGACGCTCTAGGACCACAAGTGGTACTACCGGCCCCGGAGCGGCACTACTGGTTGCGACCGGTACTACCGGTCCCAAGTCCGGTACTACCGGTCATGTATGTGCCTACGCGCACCTGTTGGGCCACAGCCCATGTATCCCCCTTTACTTACCTATTCGCCTACTTCCCCAAACTACCCTTGTTTAGTGGCTGGCCTATAAATAGAGCCCCCACCCCTCATGTATCCCTTAGGCATAGATGATAGACTACCCCTTGTGTGGAATCTCTAGTTTTGCCTCATCGCCTTTAGCATGGGGACCGACTATCGTCACCAACCTCGATTGGACTTTGCATCATGCATCCATCGTTGAACAAGGCCTTGGAGTTCGATGTCTCGTCTCCAAGTTGTCAAGACCCTCCCCAAGGTGTTCTTCCCTCTCCGATGTGGATTTGAGGGAGCACGTTGACCGATCTTTCCTTGCGAGGATTCTATCGGACCGGTGGCCGCCGTTCGGGAGCAATCGGCCTTGTATCGTGTGAGTTTTGCGTGTGTTCATCGTGTTCTTCGCGAGGTGTGTTCGCTACCTTCTCCCTTTCCCCTCGCTTTCCCATCGATTTGACCACGAGATCCGTGAAGATCGGGACACCCAAGAGGTTAACCTCTCCATCATCTGGTCTCAGCAGCTTTTGGTTGCCACGAATTCCTCATCGATTTGGTCTTTTCCCCATAAATTCGAAAATTCTACCAAAAATAGCCCCAATTCGTGTTTGGATCGATCTGTGATTTGAGTGCGTTTTGGTAGGTTTTGATCCGTGGATTACTTGCTAAACTTGTTGATCTACCTTCCTTTGCGTTCCCGTAGCCTAATTCCTTGATTTCCCCCGTCGATTTGGTGTTTTTCTTGAAGATTTTCCGCCCAAATCGCCCCAACATCGCGAAAACGCGTCAAATCTAGGCGTCCCTGGACCGAGCGGTACTACCGCTTCCAATATCCGATACTACCGCTCACCGGTACTACCGCTCCCAATATCCGGTACTACCGCTCACGGTACTACCGCTCCCAACATCCGGTATTACCCCCAGTATAGAAAGAAAAAACAGATTCCCAGATTTCAGCCTTTCACCGTTTTGAGCATAACTTTTGCATTCGAACTCGGATTTTGGTGTTCTTTAGCTCGTTTCGAAGAGGAGAAGGATCTTTACATCATCATCCACGTTTTTCATGCTATCTACTCCATCCAAATTCCGTGAGCAAGGCGGAATCCAACAATAAAGGGTGAAGATCGTCGACGAAAGGTATAAACATTCCGTGACTTCTCCCCACTTGCATTCTGATGTGGACATCCCTACTATTGATACAACCGTTGTACCTACAGCAACACACATACAAGGACCCATCACAAGATCTCGTGCCAAACAACTTAACTATCAGGTACTTTCGTTTCTTGGAACTATTACTCACATACATGAGAATATGATGCTGCCTAAATCAGATATATTTCTTACTCTTAGGAATGATAGACCAAGCATGGATGAGAGGGACAAGCATTGGAGCATGGCCCTGCATGGAGATGGCAGCAAGCATGTGATGATCGAAGAGAAGGCCACGGATGAAGATTTCAGAACATTGAGGCCACCATAATGAAGAAAGAAGGCTTGGACGAAATATTCAAGATCAATACTTAAGAATTCGTCCATAGCTTAATATGGTGCTGCGACACCTTTATTTTGGGCCAGGCCCATGTAATTTTCACAGGATTTTAATTAGCCACTTTTTAGAGTCTGTATTTGAGGGGAAAAGGACTTTTAGGGTTGGATTCGGCCACCACTTCCATGGCTGGCCGAAACCCCACCTTTTCTCCCTTAAATACTCCCCATAGCCGACCCCCTAGACTCGGATTTTGTTTAGACATTAAGTTAGCCATAGTCGCAACTTCGCCAAGGCTCGAGTGTCGCAGAGGCCTCTTGTACTTCGCGCCTATTCAGGATCCCACCTCTTCAATAAAGCTTTCCTCTTAATCCGCAATATCTTGATTGCAATATTGTTTCTTACTTGTTCTCGATTTCAGGAAGGAATTAAGACCCTCGCTGGTCAGGCTGATCGTGTTCACGCAGGATCGGTAACCTCCAGGAGATTGGCCTAGCGATTGCATTGGCGCTCGTGCTCTCACGTGTAGTCGGATCTTCAAGCCCGAACTCCACCAAATCGATTATCGCCATCTCATCGAAAGATTGGACACCTTTGCCCTATCAAGTGGTATCAGATTTCAGGTTGCTCGGTGAGATTTTACTGTTTTTCGTAGAATAGATCTGTTTTTCTCTATAACCCACGAAAAAGCCGAAAACACAGTTAGAGTTTAGACCCATCCCATAACCAATCTACGCCTCGCATTATCTTTTCAGTTTTTGCATTGTTGAATTTGTGTCTACATCGTCGCGTCGAGTTGCTGGTCTTAGTGTCTCGTCCCTTAGAGTTTCGAGTTCTGATCATACTAGTCACCGCCACACTCGGCAATCACCGCCACCATATTCCGCCGCCATATACCCAGCCACCATAAACCCTAATACTCCGCCACCGCCTACCGCTGGCACGGATCCGATCGGTTTTCGCCATGATGCGAGTAGAGTTACTGTTTCCTAGTTATTTCTTTTTACTGTCCTTCTGTGTTGTTTCCGTGTTAAGCTAAAGTCCGTGTCGAGCTCAGAGTCCGGTCGTAAGTCCGGAAGGAGAGCAAAAAAAAGTCTGGAACCGCCCCCGGGATCACTTTTCTCCATCGGCCGTTATAGCAATATTTTTTTGGCGTCTGCGCGCTTTCCGGAGCAAAATAAAAAATTTCGAATTTTTTTTTGGGGCTAACCTATTTTTAGACCCCGTAGATCAGTTCTAGACACTCACCATCATAGTGATTTTTCACCTCTCGGTTCGCTTTTCAGGGTGCTATATCATCATACATTGCTTGTTGTGTCGCGGCGTGACATCGTTGGTGATCTAGGCTCGCGTCTCTAGTACGGTCTAGCCTAGGACCAGCACAGTACCGTCGTTGAGCATTCTTTCAACTTTTGCATTGATGTTTTGATAATTGCTAACCCCCTTTGCTAAGCCTTCCCAGAGCTCAACAGATATTCTCCACGTGCGGTGTCTCGACCCCTGGTAATCGCTTGGCTCAATCTTTGGACCCCCTGATCCTCGCGGTTGCACATCGCCTTTTCCTGCTATTTGGTAAGAACTTGTAAGAGCTTCGTATATTGCTTGACGGATTACGCGTGACTTCCACCATCTTTCCGTAGTATATACCTGTGCTTTTTAAGGACTAACCATGACAGATACTTCGCGGAACCCTGCCACAATGACGAACGAAGAACTCCATGCCCACTTCTCCGCGCTCTTGGTCAGTCGCGCTGAAGACGTGGATACGCGCCTAGGGGAGTTTGACATCAAGCTCACCAACACCATGGACAAGATCGATGGACTCGAGAAATCCTTCAACGCCAAGCTTGACGTTCGGTTCAAGGAGCTTTTGAACAGATTGCCCGCACCCGCACCCGCAACCACACATGGCGCACGGCGCATTCCGATCACGGGTCGGATCATTGCCGCGACTTCGGCTACGCCACTGTACGACGCACCTCGCACTTCCACCGCGGATCTTTGCTGCGACATTGGGGATGTACGATGGGTACTACGACCCGATTTACGACGATCTGTTTGACGAGGAGATTGAACAACATCCACAGGTACCTGCTGGCCGTCCCCGACATTACTACCGCAACGCTCGACCACCGGTACGTGATGATGATTATGTTGCAAAGATTAAATTAAATATTCCATCTTTTGAGGGTAAATATAATCCTGATGCATATCTTACATGGGAGATGGAAGTAGAACAACGTTTGCATGCTTACAATATCCCGAGAATATGCGTGTTAGTCTTTGCTCCATGTGAATTTACTAAATTTGCTTCCCTTTGGTGGTCCGAGTATTGTCGCTAAATCCTACTACTATTCCTAGTACTTGACTGCTTTAAAACTGCTATGCGTTCGTTTTGTACCTCCCACTTATCAACGTGATTTACTAAAGAATCGACACGTTTAGAGCAAGGGAAAATTCTGAGAAGAGTATTATCAGGAATTGCAAACGGGGATGGTTCGGTGTGGTCTTGTTGAATCTAATGAACAAATGCTTGCACGTTTCTTTGGTGGATTAAACAAGGACATTCAACACATCTTAGATTATAAGGAATATAATTCTATCACTCGTTTGTTTCATCTTGCTTGCAAAGCTGAACGTGAAGTGCAGGATCGCCAAACACCATGGAGGAGGACTAATAATTCTGCAGGTCGCACATCCACTTGGACATCCCGACAATCAGCGCCTCCTTCTCGTGATTCGCCACCAGCTACTACTACATCCAAGGCCACGACAAGATTTCCAGCTGCTCCTCCACCGTCATCCAATGCTCCTGCTCGTAGTGCATCTTCTATGGCTTCCACGGGTAAGACAAAGGATATACAATGCCGCAAGTGCTGGGGTTTTGGTCATATTGTGAGACAGTGCACAACACAATGTGTAATGATGGTGCGAGAAGATGGTCAATACGATTCAGCGAGTGACTTTGATGAAGATACACTAGCCCTTATTTCTGCTCGAGATGGAGATAATTCTGATGCTGATGAAGAGACAGAGGTAATGGGAGCTGAAGCTGCTGATCAATACAAGAGCTTAATCACACAACGTGTGTTGAGTGTGCAATTGAGCAAATTTGAGCAAGATCAACGCCACAACCAGTTCCAAACACGTGGTGTTGTCAAAGACAGAGCTATACGGATCATCATTGATGGAGGGAGTTGTAATAATCTGGCCAGTGTTGACATGGTGGAGAAGCTTGAGCTTCCAACAAGACAACGCCCACATTCATATTAAATCCAATGGTTTGAGAGTTCTCGCAAGATCAAGGTCACAAGAACGGTACGCGTGCATTTTACTATTGGTACATATTCTGATTTTGTTGATTGTGATGTTGTACCTATGCAAGATTGTTCTTTGTTACTTGGTAGACTATGGCAATTTGATAGAGAATCTGTTCATAATGGCAAAACTAATCACTATTCTATTATGCATGATGGAAAGAAAATTGGTCTAAAACCTATGAGTCCCGAACAGATTTTAAGGATGATCTTGCTAGAGCTAGTAGAGCTAAAACTGAGGAGAAAAATAAAAGTGAGAATCAGATTGTTGCTGCAAAATTTATACCACCAAAGAACACTAAATCTGATTCTACACATGCTACTGAAATTCGTTTGAAGAGTCCATGTATGCTTGCAACTAAAATTGATATTGCTGAACTAGATGTAAACAATACTCAATGTTATGCAATTGTCTGCAAAGATGTTTTGTTTTCATTTGAGGATATGCCTCCTTCTTTGCCACCCGCTATTGCTAACTTTTTGCAGGAATACGAGGACGTCTTTCCCGCTGAGCTGCCACCAGAACTACCTCCTATTAGAGGAATTGAGCACCAAATTGATCTAATTCCTGGTGCCACGTTGCCCAACCGCGCGCCATATAGAACCAATCCAGAGGAGACAAATGAGATACAACGCCAAATTTAGGAACTACTCGACAGAGATCATATTCGTGAGTCCCTTAGCCCCTGTGTTGTTCCTATTATTTTGGTACCTAAGAAAGATGGTTCTTCGCGCATGTGTACTGATTGTAGAGCTATCAATAATATTACTATTCGATATCGTCATCCTATTCCACGTTTAGATGACATGCTTGATGAATTGAGTGGCTCTACCATGTTTTCTAAAGTTGATTTGCGTAGTGGTTACCACCAGATTTGTATGAAATTAGGAGATAAATGGAAAACAACATTTAAAACTAAGTTCGGTTTATATAAGTGGTTAGTAATGCCATTTGGTTTAACTAATGCACCTAGCACTTTCATGAGATTAATGAACGAATTTTTACGTGCTTTCATTGGACGTTTTGTGGTAGTCTACTTTGATGATATTCTGATTTATAGCAAATCTTTAGAGGATCATTTGGACCATTTACGTGCTGTTTTGAATGCTTTACGTCATGCACGTTTGTTTGGTAACCTTGAGAAGTGCACCTTTTGCACCAATCGAGTTGCGTTTCTTGGCTATGTTGTTACATCACAGGGTATTGAAGTGGATCCAGCCAAGATTGAAGCTATTGAGAATTGGCCGCAGCCCAAGACGGTCACACAAGTGAGGAGTTTTCTTGGCCTCGCTGGTTTTTATAGGCTCTTTGTCAAAGACTTTGGATCAATTACCGCGCTGCTGAATGAGCTTACCAAGAAGGATGTGCCCTTTGTTTGGGGCGATGCACAACAACAAGCCTTCGTCATATTGAAAGATAAGCTAACACATGCTCCCTTACTCCAACTTCCTGATTTTACTAAGACTTTTGAGCTTGAATGTGATGCTAGTGGAATTGGTTTGGGAGGGGTGTTATTACAAGAGGGAAAACCTGTTGCATATTTTAGTGAGAAATTGAGTGGGGCTACTCTGAACTATTCTACTTATGATAAAGAATTATATGCGTTGGTTCGGACATTAGAAATTTGGCAACATTATCTATGGAATAAAGAATTTGTTATTCATTCTGATCATGAATCTTTGAAGCATATTCGTAGTCAAGCTAAGTTGAATCATCGTCATACAAAGTGGGTTGAATTTATTGAGTCTTTTCCTTATGTTATTAAACACAAAAAGGGTAAAGATAATATTGTTGCTGATGCTTTGTCGCGCCGTTATACTTTGTTATCTCAACTTGACTTCAAAATATTTGGATTAGAAACTATTAAGGAACAATATGTGCATGATGCTGAATTTAAAGATGTGTTGCAGAATTGTAGAGATGGTAGAACATGGAACAAGTTCATCTTCAATGATGAATTTGTGTTCCGTGCTAACAAACTATGCATTCCAGATAGTTCTGTTCGTCTTTTGTTGTTATAGGAGGCTCATGGAGGAGGATTGATGGGACACTTTGGTGTCAAGAAAACGGAGGATGTTCTTGCTGCACACTTCTTTTGGCCACGTATGAGTCGAGATGTTGAGAGATTTGTGGCACGTTGCACTACTTGTCAAAAAGCTAAGTCTCGCCTTAATCCACATGGTTTATATATGCCTCTTTCTGTTCCTAGTGTTCCTTGGGAGGATATTTCTAGGGACTTTGTGTTGGGATTGCCACGTACACAAAAGGGGAGGGATAGTATTTTTGTTGTTGTGGATCGGTTTTCTAAGATGGCACACTTTATTCCTTGTCATAAAATGGATGCTGCTGCGCATATTGCTGATTTATTCTTTCGTGAAATTGTTCGTTTACATGGTGTGCCAAATACTATTGTTTCTGATCGTGATACTAAATTTCTTAGCCACTTTTGGAGATGTTTATGGGCTACGTTGTGGACTAAATTGCTGTTTAGTACTACATGTCATCCCCAAACTGAAGGACAAACTGAAGTAGTAAGTAGAACTTTGTCTACTTTGTTGCGCGCTGTTTTAAAGAACTTAAAATTGTGCGAAGAGTGTTTACCTCATATAGAATTTGCTTATAATCGTTCGCTGCATTCTACCACAAAGATGTGCCCGTTTGAGATCGTGTATGGTTTTGTTCCTCGTGCACCTATTGATTTATTGCATTTACCTTCTTCGGTGCAAAATAATTTGGATGCTACACAATGCGCTGAAATGATATTAAACTTGCATAAGACTACTAAACATAACATAGAACACATGAATGCTAAGTATAAACTTGCTGGGGATAAAGGGATAAAGCATGTCGTGTTTGATGTTGGAGATCTTGTTTGGTTACATTTGCGTAAAGATTGTTTTTCTGATTTACGCAAGTCTAATTTAATGCCGCGTGCTGCTGGTCCCTTTAAGGTGTTAGAGAAAATAAACGATAATGCATATAAACTTGAGTTGCCTGCAGACTTTGGTATGGTTAGTCCTACGTTTAACATTACAGATTTGAAGCCTTACTTTGGTGAGGAAGATGAGATTGCGTCGAGGATGACTTCAATTCAAGAAGGGGAGCATGATGTGGACATCCCATCTATTGATACAACTGTTGTACCTACAGTTACACACATACAAGGACTTATCGTGCCAAACAACTTAACTATCAGGTACTTTCGTTTCTTGGAACTATTCCTCACATACATGAGAATATGATGCTGCCTAAATCAGATGTATTTCTTACTCTTAGGAATGATGGACCAAGCATGGATGAGAGGGACAAGCATTGGAGCATGGCCATGCATGGAGATGGCAGCAAGCATGTGATGATCCAAGAGAAGGCCACGTATGAAGATTTTAGAACTTTGAGGCCACCATAATGAAGAAAGAAGGCTTGGACGAAATATTCAAGATCAATACTTCACAAATTCGTCCATAGATTAATATGGTGCTGCGACACCTTTATTTTGGGCTAGACCCATGTAATTTTCGCAGGATTTTAAATAGCCACTTTATAGAGTCTGTATTTGAGGAGAAAAATATTTCTAGGGTTGGATTCGGCCACCACTTCTATGGATGGCAGAAACCCTACCTTTTCCTCCTTAAATACTCGCCTTAGCCGTCACCATAGACTCGGATTTTGTTTAGACATTAAGTTAGCCATCATAGCAACTTCGCCAAGGCTCGAGCGTCGCAGAGGTCTCTTGTACTTCGCACCTATACAGGATCCCACCTTTTCAATAAAGCTTTCATCTTAATCCGCAATATCTTGATTGCAATATTAGTTCTTACTTGTTCTCGATTTCAGGAAGGAATTAAGACCCTCGCTGGTCAGGCTGATCGTGTTCCCGCAGGATCGGTAACCTCCAGGAGATTGGCCTAGCGATTGCATTGGCGCTCGTGCTCGCACATGTAGTCGGATCGTCAAGCCCGAACTCCACCAAATCGACTATCACCATGTCATCGAAAGATCGGACACCTTTGCCCTATCAACTATGATGGCGACTCCCTCTTGAGATACAATGACTCCGTCCACCACATGGAGACCGAGAACTTCCATGCCATGCAAGCGAAGGCACATCTCCAAGAGGCCAACAAGGACAAACTCTTCAAGTCGCATCCTTCAAAAGGGACTACGTACCATGAGGGTTGTCCATCAAGATACCCATCAAGTTCAAGAAGGCGCGACAACTCAACAAGTACCAATACACATGAGCCAAGACAAGTGCGTCGCCAACAACAAGAGCTCAATAGCATCCATGCTATATGCTCTACAAGCTCAATACGGCGTACAAGTCCTCTCCGCCACGAGAACAAGAAAGAAAGATATCGTTCGCGCCACCAAGCTACATCGACAAAACAAGTTCGACATGAGGTGCCCAGCTACAAGAACATCTACGACACCACTTCTCCTCCGAGGACGATTACTACACAAGTTCCAAGACCCTCAAGAGAGAAGACCTCATATGACGTTGACGCTACCTCATGAACAAAGAAGGCGAACAAGCAAACAAGCCGTCACTCTCGCCATGAAGCATCCAACGCCAAGAACTTCTACGACAAACCTTCTTCAAGGAAGCCCCGTACACAAGCTATAAGATCGTCAACTAATGAGAAGGACGCTATGGCTCTCTACTTCGCGAACTTGGATGAACCAATCAAGATGTTCTCTCATGAAGTTGACGCTTTCAAGACATGGTGCCAAACCTTGGACAAGGGTTGCGAGGTGGAGGATGGTGAGCATGGATTTTACCTTCACCAAACGAGGCGCATGGAGTTGACGAAACCGAGCCTATTCCCATATGCTTTAGTGATGATGTGGTACCAATCCCATGTGAGTTCGAGAGCCACTTAGCCCACTTGAGTGATAGCAAAAGTGAGATGAGTGAATCCACCATATGTGAGATTGTGTGCTTCCACTTTGAGGACATCAGTGATACACTGAGTGAGTTGAGAGTGGTAGTTGATAGGGAAAGTGAGGCCATCCCAATTTCTAACAACTTACCCTCTACCTCTAGTGTGTTTTCTCATGCTGTGTTAGGTACCTTGGAGCAAGAGACGCAAAGCTTGGAGATGATGGTCCCCCCTATCGAGAAGATGTACATGGTGGATGAAGATGATGCCATCCCCATATATGATGAAGAAGTCGTCCACCGGGAGGCCACCCCTATCACAACATCCACTTCAAATGAGAGGTACAACCAAGGTAAAATACGAGTGTTGTTGATGCCATGATCCCACTAGTGGACATGATGAATTGTGAGGATATGCATGTTATGGACTCTACTTGTGACATTTCATATGCTTCATTCTTATTCCCATGTGATGCTTTGCCTTTGCATAATGTTGATCATGTGGAATTATTTGAGTGCGATGATATTGCCATAGATGTGCCATACTACAAATCTTTCTTTTATCCCACAATTGTTGCGACAAACTTGATAAACAATTGCTCTTTCCCTATGTTTGTAGGCAACCATACTCGTACTTTGGAAATGCTTGATCATTCATGTTTTTTATCGTCTTCCGTTGTTGATTGCAATAATTCTCATATGGTTCATATTGAGATCGCCCCCATAGCTTTCTCAACCTTTGAAGATTTTGATACATGCCATGATAAGTATATGTCCACCTTTTGCTTGCATAATCACCATACCTTCTATGACATATTTTTTCATGCTAATGGTGATGTGCACAAGAGAAGATGCATCATGATGGATGATGTGTTTATCTATCACACACATTCTTCCGTTTATCTATGGTGTGTGTAGGTACCCATACTCCAATGTCAACCTCGATTGAGCACGAGTTGACAAAACGAGATCTATAGAGCATCCATCAAGACATAACGTGCACACCTCCTTCCTTTCAAGATGATGATGGAGTATCGTCGAGGTCGACTCTTTTTCAAGAGGGGGGAGATGATGCCGCCCAACACATGGCGTTCACCATTGGTCCACATCATGATATGCCAAACATCCCAATCAAGGTGAACTCCTTCCATCTTTTGCCTTCCCTTGGTCATTACTTGAATGGGATCCTACTTGAGCCAACTATCAATTGTATGACTAGGTCCATGACCGTGATGCCAAGTGGATGCAACAAGGATGAACCAGGAGCTAAGACCCCCAAGCATGAGGCCTGGAATAGGAGACACAAGAAGATGCTGGAGCCAGACCGGAGTCTCTGCCCCAGCACACCGGAGTCTCCGGTCTACCACACCGGAGTCTCCGGTCCATCTCCGGACCGACCCGAGAACCAGCGCCAGGGACAGTCAGTATGCCCCTCCAGAGACGACACCGGAGATTGACCGGAGTCTCCGTGATGTAGCCCGACCTATGGTTGTTACCACATCTTGGTCTACAACTTACGCCAAGTTGTCATGGACTCCAAAGGTGAATCTGTTCCTTTATGCGAGCCCCCTTCCTACCCTATTGAATGGTATGCTACTTCATACTCCGTCTCATATGCATGATAGGTTCACATTGACAAGTACGGAGGCAAGGGAGGAAGCCAGGAGCATCAAGCCCGACAAGACGGAGGCTTGGAAGAGGAGGCGGAAGAAGACAGATCGCCAAATGCTCTCTGTCTCCAGCGGTACTACCGGATCTGGCGACTAGTACTACCGGCCAGCGGCACTACCGCCCCCTACTACCGCTCCCTACAGACGACGCCAACAGAAGTCCCAGGACCGCAAGCGGTACTACCGGTCCCGGAGCGGTACTACCGGTTATGACCGGTACTACAGGTCCTAAGTCCGGTACTACCGGTCATGTCAGTGCCTGCGCGCACTAGTTGGGCCACAGCCCATGTATTCCCCTTTACGTACCTATTCGCCTAGTTTATCCCCAAACTACCCTTGTTTAGTGGATGGCCTATAAATAGAGCCCCCACCCCTCATGTATCCCTTAGGCATAGATGATAGACTAAAGACAACCCCCATTGTGGAATCTCTAGTTTTGACTCATCCCCTTTACCAAGGGGACCGACTATCGCCACCAACCTCGATTGGACTTTGCATCACGCATCCATCGTTGAACAAGGCCTTGGAGTTCGATGTCTCGTCTCCCAGTTGTCAAGACCCTCCCCAAGGTGTTCTTCCCTCTCCGATGTGGATTTGAGGGAGCACGTTGACCGATCTTTCCTTGCGAGGATTCTATCGGACCGGTGGCCGCCGTTCGGGAGCAATCGGCCTTGTATCGTGTGAGTTTTGTGTGTGTTCATCGTGTTCTTCGCGAGGTGTGTGTTCGCTTCCGCTACCTTCTCCCTTTCCCCTCGCTTTCCCATCGATTTGACCACGAGATCCGTGAAGATCGGGCCACTCAAGAGGTTAACCCCTCCATCATCTGGTATCAGCAGCTTTTGGTTGCCACGGATTTCTCATCGATTTGGTTTTTTCCCCATAAATTCGAAAATTCCACCAAAAATAGCCCCAATTCGTGTTTTGGATCGATCTGTGATTTGAGTGCGTTTTGGTAGGTTTTGATCCGTGGATTACTTGCTAAACTTGTTGATCTACCTTCCTTTGCGTTCCCATAGCCTAATTCCTTGATTTCCCCCTTCGATTTGGTGCTTTTCTTGAAGATTTTCCGCCCAAATCACCCCAAAATCGCGAAAACGCGTCAAATCTGGGCGTCCCAGGACCAAGCGGTACTACTGGTCCCAAAATCCGGTACTACCGCTCATAACCGGTACTACCTCTCATCCAAGCGGTACTACCCCCCAGTACTGAATAGAAAAAACAGATTCCCAGATTTCAGCCCCTCACCGTTTTGAGCATAACTTTTGCATTCAAACTCGGATTTTGGTGTTCTTTAGCTCGTTTCGAAGAGGAGAAGGAGGTCTACATCATCATCCATGTTGTTCTCAAGTGTGGCCACTTGTACGATACGATCTTCCAAGGTAAAGTAAGGTTTGACGTTGTATCCATAACTCCCACTACCACTTCCATATACACCGCTTGGTCTTGTGCATCATGTCTAGGGACTCCGGAACCAAGGATGATATCTATGAAGAATCCATGATGAGCCACCATGACTACGACTCCACAAGTATAGAGGACATGACGGAGCACAACACCGACAATGGCTCCGCATGCTTTGAGGACCCGGAGCACTACACCTACGACGACTCCACATGCATGGAAGACATGGAGCTCTACGTCGACAATGGCTCCTCATGCATGGAGCCTATGGACCACTACACCGACAATGGCTCCACATGCTTGGGTGATATGGAGTACTACACCAACAATTACTCCCCAAGAAGGGATGACTTCGAGTGCGACATCGACGACGCCTCGCCAAGCATGGAGGACACGGAGAACTTCATCGAGTTTGATGGCTCCTCCACGAGCCATGAAGAATTCCTCCACCGCGTGGAGATGGAAGCCTACTACGCAAAGCAAGAGGAGGCGCATCATCAAGATTCCATGACCTTCAAGGCCAAGCGTGCCACACCAAAGGGAACCACCTACTTCGATGATCCACCTCCAAGGCGACAAGTGCCACCACCTAGATGGCGTCAAGCGCCACCATCTCCAAGGCACCAAGCTCCATCACCTCCAAGGCGTCAAGCTCCACCATCTCCAAGGCGCCAAGCTACATCACCTCCAAGGCGCCAAGCTCCAACTCCTATCCAATCAAGAGTGGCGTCCAAACATCATATACATCAAGAGGCGCCAAGAAACAAGAATCTTCATCGACAAACATCCTCTCATGAGCTTCGCCACCATAAAGAGGATACAAGACATCGTCAAAGGCATCTTCGCTACCAAGACGAAGAATTCGTGATGAGCACCAACCATAATGCTCAAGCAAGATCAAGAAGGCACCACAAGCACAAGAAGAGTGCCAATGCAAGTGATCATCGTCGCGAGTGTCATGTGGACGACCAAGTGCGCCACCTACACCAACCATCGGCAAGGCACGCCAATGACCTCCATCGACACCATCATAGGGCACCTTCAACTACTCGTGCCACCACCACAATGGCACCAAGAGCAAGCCTTCCTCCATGCCATCAAGCTTCAATGCCTACGCTTGACTTCCACAACCTCGCCAACGAGGAAAATGTAGACCTCTACTTCGCCAAGTTGGATAGCATGAGCCTACCTCCACCACTACTACGAGATGTCCACAAGACGGTCGAGCAGGGGATTTTCCCTTCGACCATGGAGGAGAGTGATGATGCCCATCTTATGGCATCCAACTTTGAAGGCGACAAGGTCAAGAATGGTGAGAATGGGATTTTCCCTTCACCAAAGGAGGCGCATGGAGTTGAGGAAACCGAGCCTACCCCCATATGCTTGAGTGATGATGTGGTACCAATCCCATGTGAGTATGAGAGCCACTTAGCCCACCTTAGTGAGAACAAGAGTGAGATGAGTGACTCCACCTTATGTGAGATTGAGTGCTTCCACTTGGAGGGCATGAGTGATACTCCTAGTGAGTTGCGAGTGGTAGTTGATAGGTCAAGTGAGACCATTTCGATTTCTGACAACTTACCCTCTACCTCTAGTGTGCTCTCTTATGTTGTGCTAGGTTCCATGGAGGACGACGCCCCAAGCCATGAAGCAATGATGCCTCTATTGGAGAAGATGTACATGGTGCACGAAGATGATACTATGCCATGGCTACATCAAGAAGACGAAGTCGTCCACAAGGAGGCCACTACTTCCACAACACCCACTTCATATGAGAGGTATGAACAAGGTAACAATAAGGGTTTTGATGATGCCATGATCCCACATGATGAATTGTGAGGATATGCATGCTATGGATGACACTTGTGACATTACATATGCTTCACTCATATTCCCATGTGATGCTTTGCCTTTGCATAATATTGATCATGTGGAATTGTTTGATTGCGATATCATTGCCATAAACATGCCATGCTATGCATCTTGTGTGTATCCTCCAATTACTTCGGACTTGCCTTGTCATGCTAGTCATTCAATTTCTCCCGTTGCTTGCGATAAGATGAATGCTTTCTATTTCACTTGTTTTGCTTGCAACAATATTGATCTTATGCGTTATAATGAGATGGCCCCCATGGCTTTCTCAATTTTTGGAGATTTTGATGATGGCCATGATAAGCATGTTCCCCACTTGCATACTCACCATGCATCTATTTCATACTTGAATGACATTAATGGTGATGTGCACAAGAAGAGATACGTCATGATGGATGATGTGTATCTCTACCATGCACACACGTTCTTCCTTTTACATATGATGTGTGTAGGTACCCGCACGAGAATGTCAACCTCGGTTGAGCACGAGTTGACAAAAAGAGATCTAGAGAGCATCCCACAAGTGAGTTCAAGATCGAACCCAACTCTGATATCTTTTGCATGCTTTGCATCTTTCATGTTGGCAAATTGCTCTTTCCTATGGTTTCATTGAAAGCATGTTAATGGTATTATCTCCCCTTGTGACATTCATGTTTCTTCGCTTTTAGATAATGATGCTTTCTGTGTTGCAACAAAAATGTTGAACATTTTCTCTTTCCGATGTTTTGTGTGAAACCACAATTCCATTAAGAGCATGTATTGTCATGAGACCTTCCAAGAATCTCGTCTTGTTGTTGCAACAAACATAAGGACCACTTGCTCTTTCATTTGGTTTGTTTGCAAACATAATACTTTTGTTTTGGATATGCTTCCTTGTGTGTTTTTGTGTTAGACCCCTCCTTTGTAAAGGAAAGGATCCTTGTGATTGCAATGCTAGTCCCTGGATCAATGCTAGCATCCACAGTTTAAGATGAAGTACACAGATACAAAGGTCGTTTATTACATTCATTCCAGAGATAAAACATAGTCTTTTACAACTCATGGCCATAGGCCTAATACAAGAGTTTAAGGAATAAGCAAATAAACACAAGTCTTCATCTTCATGTGCCACAGGCAAGCATGTTGAGTGTAGACTCATGACTCCTAATCATCATCGGAATAACCTGCAACATCACAAGTTACGGCCACAGAGGGTCAATACTTTGGAATAGTATTGGCAAGTGATACCTTAGTATATTTTAAGTGGACTATATTACTATATGCATTTTGGCTAAGTGTAGCTTGGCTTGCTTTGCTTGAAAATAGGTTTTACCTATTAGTTGAAATCACTAAGTTTTCTTTGTCAAAACATTCCCAAAGAACCACCAATAGACATTGGGGTATTCAACCTTGTTCACCCATAATTTTTTACTTAGAAATTGGAGTGATGAGATTCTTGTAGCTTCCATGTCTTGATGCTCAAAAGTGTCCATTGCCTTGGACTAGGCTAAGTACTTAGGTTTTCCATCTGCAGAGGTTGTGCATTTTCCCCACCAGACTTGGTTTCCCAAGACAGGACCTTTCAGAAGCCTTTCCTTAGTCAAATGGACGCGCTCCAACCTATCATCCCATCTACCACCAACTATCCAAATGACTAAGTTCTAGCAACCTATATGATCAAGGCAGAGCCCATATTGCCAAGTGGTTGCACTGTAAGCTTTCTCAACACTTGGCCTCCAAATCCCTTTGTGCCTGGGTGGCTTACCACAAGTGAGATACACAACCCAAGTCCATGGCCTTGTGTAACCACTCAACATAACCCATACTTTCCATTCCACCCAGGAGGTTCATTTGACTTAGTGGTTTTATTAGGAAAATATAAGTCTCATGACTTAGAAATATTTTCATCCTGGTAAGTGTTGATTTTCACCAACCCTTGTTTACTATATAGCTAGGCTAAGCAAGGCATGGCAATTTATCATAGGGAAAATTCTTAGCAATTCTACTATTCTAAACTATATAGGATTTCCCAATTTAGCATTAGACAAAATAGCATGCAAGCAAAATATCTATGCTAGTACAAAACATAGGTTAGAAATATTCATGAAAATATCACTTGCCTTGGTAGTGGGGAGAGTAGCACTCTTCACAATCACAATCACTAGCAAAATCTACAAGAAAAATTATAGCATTCAATTTCACACAATTTATCCAATCAAAAATAATATGAATGCATGCATGCAAGAATTTTACTAAGTGGTGATTTTGGAAATTTTACCAAGCATGTGCATGATACTGAAACATAACAGGACAAAAATTGCCATAACAAACTTATTTAACATTAAAACTAATTATCAAAACAAATCTATACTCAAAATAGCTTTAAATATGATTCCACAAATAAAGTCATTTTAATGGCTACTATTTGTTAAACAAATTGGACATTCAGAAAGGTCTTGTTTCACTGAATCCAACGGTATAAAATTTGTAAAAATCTAACGTGGCATTCAAAAGTTATAGCAGTTTAAAGTTTGGATCAAAATCTGGTTTTAAATTCTATTTTTGAATTAAACCCTGCCACGCGTCGCAACCTTACTGGTGCGTACCGCTTCGTGCGGATCGGCAGTCGCAGGCCGTAGGATCTAACTTAGATCTAACGATCCAGACGCGTGCGTACCCCTTCGGCCTAGATCTATCCTAGCCCTACGATGCAGATCCAACGGACCAAACCACCAAGCCATGAACGGGCGGCGCTGGCGCTGTTGACTGGCGGCGGCGTGTCGGACTACGGTGGTGCCGGCGTTCTCCATCGTCCGCGAGAGGGAGAGGGGTCTTACCAGGTTCGCTGGAGGCTGCTGAAGCTCGTCGTGGTACTGGCTTGCGGAGGGGCACTCGGAGATGGGCTCTAGATCTCGTCGGAGTTGCGTCTGGCGTCGGGTGGGTGTTGTCGGAGTCGTTGCCGAGGTTCTGCGTCGCCCTAACACGAACCAATGGGTTTAGGAGATGCGCAGGTCAATTGCGAACACGCTCGGGTGAATAAGAAAGCAAGGGGCGCGCGGGACTTACTGAGATTGCTCGCCGGAGTTGGGGTGGTCGTCGGGTGCTTACGGCGTCAAGCGAACACGGCGACCTGGGGCAGTACAGGATGCTCTGTTGTGGTTAGAAGGTGCGCAAGAGGATTACTAAGTGTCTCGAACAATCCAGAGGGGAAGGGGCGCACGGGGCTCACCTGAATCGGTCGCCGGAGCTGGCTCTGTCTGCGGTGGTCTCGAGCGAGTCGTGGGCAGCCTGGTGGCGTGAGCGTGAGATTGACTGGGGGAAATGATCGTGGGGAGGTGGGGATCTTATAGCCGGTGTCTCGACAGGAAACGCCTATTTTTAATTGCCCAATTAAGCCGCGCCATCACCGGCAGTCACTGCAGCTGCGACGTGGTCGCGGGCGGGGTTTGGGAAAGACGATGACAGCGTGGCGTGGCCCGTCACGTGATGTGCTTGAAATGGGGTGGGGTCTTTGTCGGCCGTCAGGCTGTCGTGCGTGAGAAAAGAAAAGGAACTCCCCGGGTGGGCTAGTTGGGCTCGATCCTCTGTTGGGCCAGAAACCTGGCGCTCGGCCCTTTTCCTTTGTCTAGTCCTTTTTCTTTTCTAATTCGATTTTCTGGTCATGTTTTCAAATGGTTTCAAATATAATTTGAATTCAAATCTTTTTGAGGTTTTGCAGGGGTGACTTTGGTCTTAGAAATAGGTCAAAACTTGTGGGGCTTCCTTGCAAAGGCTTGGTCAGACTTGGATTTCAAACAAACAGAGACTATGCACCATTTTGCAAATGATTGAAATAGAGGTTTTGGGAATTATTTCTAATTTGAACATTTTGGTTAAACTTTTACACTCAATCTTTCCAATAGTGGGGCAAGCAAACAAGTTCCTTAACATTTAAGTTTCAAAAAGTGATGGTCTAATGAGTGAAATTTTACTCACATGAAATCATAGCACAAGCTTCTGTTTTTTAGAAGAACCCTAAATTATGATGAATGCTTAGATGATATGAATGAGTTTTGGAATATGAATTTAGGGATGTTACAAATATAACCCCCTTAAGATGAATCTCGCCCTCGAGATTCGGATTGGATAGCAAATAGGTGAGGGTGGTCTTTCCGAAGATCATCTTCTCTTTCCCATGTTGCTTCCTCTTCGGAATGATGGTTCCATTGTACTTTGCAAAACTTGATAGTTTTTGTCCTTGTGACTCTTTCTGCGGTCTCAAGAATCTTGTGTAACACCCTCAGAATCGGACCTATGCAAGTTTGAGCAAAATTCGTCAAACCCGCATAGAAACGATTCAAAGGTGCCCACCAAGCACTTTCGTGCGGGTGGAAAACGAAGTAATAACATTACACAACAGTCCTCGATGGGACCCACAGAACAGATATATATAACAGCGACTCAAAGAGTCAAGAATACAGATATAGGGTACAAAGATCCAAATCACCTTGAAATGATCGAGCGTCCGACTACGGACAAGATGCAAATGGGGCTAAGAGCCCTGAAGAATAACCAATGGCGTCCATAACCCCCGCCCAAGCCGGAAGGGTAACCTAACTAACGCCGATCTCATAACCTGCTTAAACAAAAGGGTGCCGACAAAGGGCAAAGGAAAAAGAAGGAGCGTCGATCGAGGCCAAGACACGGCGAGGCTAGAATTCGCGGTCCTCGCCTACATAGGTGTGGTGGATCGAAAGCGGCAAAGATGCACTAAACATCCTATAGAGACTCGATGCAACTGGCGGTTATCAGAGAGGGGTGAGAAAAACCTATTCGGATCCAACATGATACAATCATCAAACAAACCCATCCTGGCGTTTCCCCCTCGAGACCAAACGAGGAAGTCAACCGAGGAACTCACACCGTTGGCAGTTTTACTTATTCGGTTATAGTTGCGGCACTTACTAGTCAGGTATAGATAATCATCCTGATAAAATAAGCAGTGGGCACTTTTAATCAACCATTCCGTTATAGTGGCAACAATTACTAATCAAATTCAATTAGCATGAGATAAACCCATAACCCAGCAGTTGTTGGTACTTTTATTCAGCCATTCCGTTGTAGTTGCCATACTTACTAGTCAGGTACAATGGTCGCAAGCGACACTCCAAACAAGCAATGGTGGGCAGTATTAATTAGGCATTCCGTTATAGTGAAGCTGATTACTAGTCATTATAAAGTCAAATTTATAACAATAAACTTTAGTTATGCTTGTCTATGATCGAGATCTTTGCTCCAAGTCGTCCATATCCGCGGACACGGCTTTGAGAAAGTTTTACCGCCGGGTGCACCAATAGCAACACACGCTCGATCAACCTCGGAAAAACCAAATCAAAACCCAATGAGGCTTTCACGACTGAACAATCACAGGATTCAGAAATATTTCAGGGGGCCACCCCTTGGAGTACACCCGCAACGAAGTAAGCAAGCTTCGAGACGGACTCAAGGTTGTGGGGACGGCTGTGAACGACTGGGAACCCAAAACTGGGCTTGTCAACACCGCGGAATCGTGCCACTATCCTAAACAGTACAGTGTGCTATCTGGCGCATAATTTAAATACAGAAAGTAGCATGGCATAAGTACAGGATCGTAAATAAAACCTCAAACTAGTTTGTGGCCCCAAGAAATAAGACTGAATCAAGCTCTGGCTCAGGGGGGTCCCATATACCTCCCGGATGTGGATAGCGCGATAAATCAAGGAACAGGTATCAAGTACTCGGGGTCTTACGGGACACAAGTGGGCGTTTGGAAATCAAATATTTTCTATCACCCACCGATGTCTCTGCTTATTTCAATTTTAGTTGTTAAACAGGAATTAAAGTGATCAATAAGTAAAACTAAGATCATCTCCATCATCAACATGCGGCAATACATCAACAACTGTGGCATTGAACGACACGCAACAGCACTTGAGCAAGCGACTACGACGCGCAAGTCCAGCTATCTACCAAACAACAGGTAATAGGAGGTGGCCATGGCAATATAAGGCTGCAAGGAATCATCACGGGTACGAAAAACTAGAGCATCGCAACACAGATAGCAATAGATCAACAGGAGGGGAATAAAGACTATAAAGTAAGATAGGTAGAAAGGGGGAGATGCTCGCCTGAAAAACATTGTCGAAGGTTTTCCCCGAAGATCGGGTCGGCACTCGCATCAACTCAACGGCCTTATCCGCGAAGAAGCAAAACACTAGCACAAACACCGGATGCAATATTTAATACAACGGCAGAAGATCGGCATGATGCTTGTATGATGCATGGCATGGCAAGGTGCGATGCAATTAGGTCATATTAAGCGGAACCGGGGTCCCGACAATTAATTAGATGGTTCATGTTGTTTAGCTTCCCATAAATTAAATGTTGTTTTAACAAGGCAAGATAAGATACCGGTTCACTACACAAGTTTAAATGAGGCCGATATGAGACTAGATTTGCCCGCATATGGGCCCCATATTTAATTATTAGGTGAATCGGCATAAGGCCCCCAAACCACATGATTATGCATGCAAGTATGACAATTCAATATGCATCAATTGTGATTATATTATAAAATAGGGTTTCGGGAAGGGGTTCACACATTTAGGGTTCGGCAGATCTTGGGTTCCGGGGTTCGGGGTTCGACAGGGTCCAGGGTCCGGTCTCGGGGTCCAGGGTTGACGGGGTCGGTCTCGGCGGAAGCGGATACTAGAAGGAGAACTTGTCGGGTCCCACGGGGTCGATCTTGCCGTTGCGAGGGTCTGGTCGGGCCCGTGTATCGGGTCGGTCCTGGCGTTCGGAAGAAGGACTTGGTTCAGCAGTAGATCTTGTTGGTCCGTGAAGGCGTTCTCGAGGTCGATGGCGAACTGGTCCGGTACCGGGGTTCGGGTTCGGGAAGGAGTACTCGTCGCGTCGGGTGTCGGTATCCTCGGACCGATTGAAGACCTTGGCGTACGGCGGGATCAGCCTTCGGGTTCGGGGGTCTCGGCGTCCCGGTTCCGTGAAGATCGTGTATAACTCGTCGATGGGACTTCTTGTGCTGCCCATTGTCGATCTTGTCGTCTGGTCCTCAGACATCTCGAATCATGCACTCCTTGTGAGAGGCCAAACCACGCATCCTTGTCTTCTTGGAAGAACTTGTCGAGCCTTGTCGCATGCGGGCACAGTACTAGGCGATTCGTCTAGCGACAAAGAGCCCCAACCAAGCGCCAGGCCTGGGCGAGCTTACGGCGGTCGACACGGAGGTCGCTGGCGGCGGCGCCCGGCCACGCGGGGCAGCAGACGGCGACGGCGGCGGATGGGCGGAGGCGAGGCGGTCCTGTGGCACGCCGACGAGGCCGACGGCGAGCAGGCAGCGGGCGCGGCTCGAGAGGGCGGCGGGAGCTCTGGCGGCCGGACGCGGGCGGGAGCCACGCGGAGGCGGACGCCGGGCGAGAAGGTGGCACGCGGGCGGCGGCGCGGCAGTGGGCGGCTGCCAGCGAGGAGGCGGCGGAGGCGGCCCGCGCCTGGGAGGCAGGAGGAGGAGAGGGCGCAGGCGGGGTCCGGCGAGGACGTCTGTGCAAAACCTGGCGGAGCCGGAGGCGAAGCGGACGCTTGGGCGACGCAGACGCTTGAGGCGGAGGGCACGGCACCGTCATTTGGCGGTTGGCAGCGAGGAAGGGAGACTGCAGAGCTCGTGGTTCGAGGCGGCGGAGGAAGGACGGTGCCCGGGAGCGCCATGCCGGGGCTTGAGGGGCGGGAGGAGGCTACGCAGTGGGAGCCCGGCGAGCGGCGGGGACGAGAAGGGCGAGCGGGGGCGCGGAGGGTGGCGAGAGGAGGAGACGCAGAGGCGGGGCGGCGTCGCGTGCGGGCGGCGGGGCAAGGGGGTTGCGGTCGGGCGGCCTCGGGAGGAAGAAAGGGAGGAGGGAGAGGCGAGCCGACAGGGGGCAGGGGTGGGCCCAGGGGGTGTGGGGCCCAGGCGGGGCTGGCTGGCGCGTAGGCAGGGTGCGGGGCGTGCGTGTGTAGTGCGTGTGTGGCTGGGGTGAGTCTGGGTGAGTTGCTGGGTGGGTCTAGAGGGAGAGGGAGTGACGTGGCCGGTTCTGAGTGGTGGGAGTGGAGAGGGAAGATGAGGTGGCGAGTTGCTATAGGGCGGGGTGATGTGGAGGGATTTGGTGGGTAGGTTAGTTGGTAGCTGTAGGTTTTGGAAGGGCGGTTAGGTGGACTGTTTTAGTTTTCCTGGGGCGGTCGTTCGGGTCATTCGGCCCGTTCGACTGCCCCGCCAAAAATAACTTAATATTTTATTTACTTTATTTGGAACGTTTGCAAACCGAAAGCAGAAAACAAAACAATCCGGTGACCCGGGGTTTGATATTCGATTAAAGTTGGGGCGTTTTAGAAAACAAAACGGGTGTTGCGAAAATAGTTTTGGCAAACAATGCATGATGATGACGATGCAATGCACAAATTCAACGCGATTTTCTAGTAGTGGTTTTGCGGGATGCCACAATTCGACACCACTAACAATGGATCTCGCCCTCGAGATCCGCCTCATGGTACCGGAAAGAAGGTCGGCGATCTGCGTCTTCTCGCTTCGTGTAGATTCTCGCGACACCACCAACGATGGTTCCTTCTTCATCTTGAAATCGGCGACACCACCAACAAAGGGTCGTTGTTCCTGATCGTCGAAAGAACACTCCGGAGAAACAAAGGACGAAGATAGAGGCATCAAACGATAAGGCCACCCCTAACTTCCGTTAGAAGAGGGAAAAGTTACATTGATCCACCAGTTCGATGTACAGAGCGAACAGTAAGAGTCGGGTAGGGTGATCAGTCCATCCCGTACCCACACTATCAACTCTATACATGAGTAGGAGAATCAGGCAACTCAACTCTCGAGATTTAGACTGAAGATCTTCATAGGCGGTATCCAAAACAAAGAGATGATGCCAGCAGAAATCGTATGAAAGACACAATGATTAGGTTCCGCGATGGTTTCATTGGCATGAACAACACATGCTCAAGGTTAACCCCAACTTCACCAATGCTCGTCCTTCTCATATGTTTTTCAACGACACGGATATCCAGCAAGGAACACATATGGATAAAGAGGTCAAGGACAAAAGATTGGAGGAAGGGTACAACAGACAAGTTGCAGATTGATGATCGTAGCACCTCCGTTACAAAAGGGGAGAAAGGGAAACCCTGAAGGTACGATGGAAACCCAACCACGAGAAATCCTGGACTCGAAGAAAGAGAAGAGAGCGGATTCAAAACACGTAGAGGTAAGAGGAGAACAGCAGAGGGGTAAGGAGTAAAATTAGACCTATCCAGAACTATCCAACCGATTTTGCAAAATAATTTTGACACTCTACTTCGGCCGTTAGCTAGGTTATCCCACATTTGGACTTGGGTATCGCAATCGCTGAGCTCGATACCACTCAGAACACCCTCGAATCGGACCTATGCAAGTTTGAGCAAAATTCCAAACCCGCAGAAACGATTCAAAGGTGCCCACCAGCACTTTCGCGGGTGGAAAACAAAGTAATAACATTACACAAATTCCTCGATGGGATCCACAGATATATATATAAAATGACTCAAAGAGTCAAGAATACGATATAGGGTACAAATATCCAAATCACCTTGAAATGATCGAAGCGTCCGACTACGGACAAGATGCAAATGGGGCTAAGAGCCCCAAGAATAACCAATGGCGCCCATAACCCTGCCTGTGCCAAGCCGGAAGGGTAACCGCTAACGACGCCGATCTCATAACCTGCTTAAACAAAGGGGAGGTGCCCGAGGGTAAAGGGCAAAGGAAAAAGAAGGAGCGTCGATCGAGGCCAAGACACGGCGAGGCTAGAATTCGGCGGTCCTCGCCTATATAGGTGTGGTGGACTGAGCGGCAGCGGCAACATGCACTAAACATCCTATAGAGACTCGATGCAACTGGCGGTTATCAGAGAGGGGTGAGAAAAACCTATTCGGATCCAACATGATACTATCATCAAACAAACCCATCCTGGCGTTTCCCCCTAGAGACCAAACGAGGAAGTCAACCGAGGAACTCACACCGTTGGCAGTTTTACTTATTCGGTTATAGTTGCGGCACTTACTAGTCAGGTATAGATAATCATCCTGATAAAATAAGCAGTGGGCACTTTTAATCAACCATTCCGTTATAGTGGCAACAATTACTAATCAAATTCAATTAGCATGAGATAAACCCATAACCCAGCAGTTGTTGGTACTTTTATTCAGCCATTCCGTTGTAGTTGCCATACTTACTAGTCAGGTACAATGGTCGCAAGCGACACTCCAAACAAGCAATGGTGGGCAGTATTAATTAGGCATTCCGTTATAGTGAAGCTGATTACTAGTCATTATAAAGTCAAATTTATAACAATAAACTTTAGTTATGCTTGTCTATGATCGAGATACTGTCCTCCAAGTCGTCCATATCCGCGGACACGGCTTTCAGAAAGTTTTACCCGGCCGGGGTGCACCAATAGCAACACACGCTCGATCAACCTCGGAAAAACCAAATCCAGACCCAACGAGGCTTTCACGACTAAACAATCACAGGATTCAGAAATATTTCAGGGGGCCACCCCTTGGAGTACACCCGCAACGAAGTAAGCAAGCTTCGAGACGGACTCAAGGTTGTGGGGACGGCTGTGAACGACTGGGAACCCAAAACTGGGCTTGTCGACACCGCGGAATCGTGCCACTATCCTAAACAGTACAGTGTGCTATCTGGCGCACAATTTAAATACAGAAAGTAGCATGGCATAAGTACAGGATCGTAAATAAAACCTCAAACTAGTTTGTGGCCCCAAGAAATAAGACTGAATCAAGCTCTGGCTTAGGGGGGTCCCATATACCTCCCGGATGTGGATAGCGCGATAAATCAAGGAACAGGTATCAAGTACTCGGGGTCTTACGGGACACAAGTGGGCGTTCGGAAACCAAATATTTTCTATCACCCACCGATGCCTCTGCTTATTTCAATTTTAGTTGTTAAACAGGAATTAAAGTGATCAATAAGTAAAACTAAGATCATCTCCATCATCAACATGCGGCAATACATCAACAACTGTGGCATTGAACGACACGCAACAGCACTTGAGCAAGCGACTACGACGCGCAAGTCCAGCTATCTACCAAACAACAGGTAATAGGAGGTGGCCATGGCAATATAAGGCTGCAAGGAATCATCACGGGTACGAAAAACTAGAGCATCGCAACACAGATAGCAATAGATCAACAGGAGGGGAATAAAGACTATAAAGTAAGATAGGTAGAAAGGGGGAGATGCTCGCCTGAAAAACATTGTCGAAGGTTTTCCCCGAAGATCGGGTCGGCACTCGCATCAACTCAACGGCCTTATCCGCGAAGAAGCAAAACACTAGCACAAACACCGGATGCAATATTTAATACAACGGCAGAAGATCGGCATGATGCTTGTATGATGCATGGCATGGCAAGGTGCGATGCAATTAGGTCATATTAAGCGGAACCGGGGTCCCGACAATTAATTAGATGGTTCATGTTGTTTAGCTTCCCCGCAAATTAAATGTTGTTTTAACAAGGCAAGATAAGATACCGGTTCGCTACACAAGTTTAAATGAGGCCGATATGAGACTAGATTTGCCCGCATATGGGCCCCATATTTAATTATTAGGTGAATCGGCATAAGGCCCCCAAACCACATGATTATGCATGCAAGTATGACAATTCAATATGCATCAATTGTGATTATATTATAAAATAGGGTTTCGGGAAGGGGTTCACACATTTAGGGTTCGGCAGATCTTGGGTTCCGGGGTTCGGGGTTCGACAGGGTCCAGGGTCCGGTCTCGGGGTCCAGGGTTGACGGGGTCGGTCTCGGCGGAAGCGGATACTAGAAGGAGAACTTGTCGGGTCCCACGGGGTCGATCTTGCCGTTCTCTAGGTCCGGTCGGGCCCGTGTCGGGTCGATCGCATTTGGAAGAAGGACTTGGTTCAGCAGTAGATCTTGTTGGTCCGTGAAGGCGTTCTCGAGGTCGATGGCGAACTGGTCCGGTACCGGGGTTCGGGTTCGGGAAGGAGTACTCGTCGCGTCGGGTGTCGGTATCCTCGGACCGATTGAAGACCTTGGCGTACGGCGGGATCAGCCTTCGGGTTCGGGGGTCTCGGCGTCCCGGTTCCGTGAAGATCGTGTATAACTCGTCGATGGTACTTCTTGTGCTGCCCATTGTCGATCTTGTCGTCTGGTCCCTGTACATCTCCGAATCATGCACTCCTTGACAGAGGGCCAAACCACGCATCCTTGTCTTCGGAAGAACTTGTCGAGCCTTGTCGCATGCGGGCACACAGGTACTAGGCAGTTCGTCTAGCGGAGCACAGCAGCCCCAACCAAGCGCCAGGGCCTGGGGCGAGCTTGGCGGAGGTCGACGCGGAGGTCGCTGGCGGCGCGCCCGGCCACGCCGCGGGCAGCAGACGGCGACGCGGATGGGCCGGAGGCGAGGCGGTCCTGACGGCGGCGCCGACGGCGAGGCGGGCCAGGCGGGCGGCTGTGGGAGAGGGCGACGGGAGCTCAGCGGGCGGCGGGACGCCAGGCGGGAGCCACGCGAGGGCGGACGCCAGCGAGGAAGGTGGCGCGGGCGGCGGGCGCAGTGGGCGGCTCGCTGCCAGCGAGAGGCGCGGAGGCGGCCCGCGGCCTGGAGGCAGGAGGAGGAGAGAGGCGCGAGGCGGGGTCCGGCGAGGACGTCTGGCAAGGCCGCGCGAAAGCTGAGCCGGAGCGGACGGGTTAGGCGACGCGGCGAGGGGCACGCACCGGGCGGCGGCGGTTGGGGTTGGCAGCGAGGGAAGGGAGATCTGAGCTCGTGGTTCGGAGGGCGGCGGAGGAAGGACGGTGCCAGCGGGGAGCGCCGCGGGCCGGGGCTTGAGGGAGCGGGAGGAGGCTACGCAGCTGGGGAGCCTGCCGGCAGCGAGAGGAGGAGACGCAGAGGCGGGCGCGCAAGGCGGCGGGCAAGGGGTTGCGGTCAGGCGGCCTCGGGAGGAAGAAAGGGAGGAGGGGAGGCGAGGCAGGGGTGGGCCTGGGGGTGGGGCCCAGTGGGCTGGGCTGGGCGCAGTAGGGCAGGTGCGGGCGGCGTGTGTAGTGCGTGTGGCTGGGTGAGTCTGGGTGAGTTCTTTGGGTGGGTCTAGAGGGAGAGGGAGTGACGTGGCCGGTTCTGAGTGGTGGGAGTGGAGAGGGAAGATGAGGTGGCGAGTTGCTATAGGGCGGGGTGATGTGGAGGGATTGGGTGGGTAGGTTAGTTGGTAGCTGTAGGTTTTGGAAGGGCGGTTAGGTGGACCGTTTTAGTTTTCCTGGGGCGGTCGTTCGGGTCATTCGGCCCGTTCGACTGCCCCGCCAAAAATAACTTAATATTTTATTTACTTTATTTGGAACGTTTGCAAACCGAAAGCGGAAAACAAAACAATCCGGTGACCCGGGGTTTGATATTCGATTAAAGTTGGGGCGTTTTAGAAAACAAAACGGGTGTTGCGAAAATAGTTTTGGCAAACAATGCATGATGATGACGATGCAATGCACAAATTCAACGCGATTTTCTAGTAGTGGTTTTGCGGGATGCCACATCTTGACAGGCTTTTCTTCATAGGTGAGATCACTTTCTAGTTGGACCTCTTCCAAAGGTATGGTATCCTTCAGAGAAGTTTCCTCCATTTCTGGGTGACATTTCTTAAGCTGACTCACATGAAATACATTATGGACAATGATGGATTCTGCAATTCAACTTCATATGCAACTTCTCCCTTGCGACTTAGAATCTTGAATGGCCCAACATATCTTGGTGCCAACTTTCCTTTGACTCCAAATCTTTTCACTCCACAGAGTGGTGATACCCTGAGATAAGCTCTATCCCCAACTTCGTAGGTGACTTCTCTACGCTTAGAATCTGCATAGCTTTTCTGTCGGGACTGTGCTACCTTCAACCTGTCCTTAACCAATTTGACCTTCTCTTCGGCGTCTTTGATAAGATCAGGTCCAAATAAACTTCTCTCTCCCACACCATTCCATAGTAATGGGGTGGTACATTTCCTTCCGTAGAGTAACTCAAATGGTGCCATTCCAATACTAAAGACTATTGTTGTAAGAGAACTCTGCGTAAGGCAAGCTTTCATCCCAACTTGCTCCATAGTCTGAGGCACATGCTCTCAACATGTCTTCAAGAATTTGATTAGTCCTTTCCGTTTGTCCATCAGTTTGGGGATGAAAGGCAGTACTAAATTCCAATCGCGTTCCCAAAGATTCATGAAGCTGTCTCCAAAAGTGAGAAGTGAACTGTGTTCCTCTATCTGACACAATACTCTTAGGCACACCGTGAAGGCATACAATTCTGCTCATGTAGATTTTTGCTAACTTGGCACTTGCATAAGTTGTCTTCACGGGTATAAAATGAGCCACTTTAGTTAAGCGATCCACTACCACCCATATGGAATCATACCCTGACCTGGTCCTTAGTAATCCGGTAATGAAATCCATATCAATATTTTCCCACTTCCATTCAGGAATAGGCAGTGGTTGAAGCAAACCTGTTGGTTTCTGATGCTCCGCTTTTACTCTGCTACACACATCACACAAAGCAATATGTTCGGCGATGTCCCTTTTGAGATTGTTCCACCAAAATCTTTCTTTCATGTCCATGTACATCTTGGTGTTTCCCGGGTGAATAGAATACGGAGAGTTATGAGCCTCTTGTAGAATCAGTTTCAAACTCGGATCTTGTGGAACACAATACGCTTTCTGCCATAAGGTACCTTGTTCGTATATGGAAACTCTTAGCTTTCCCTAGACTTATATTTTCCTTAATCTTTTCAATTTCCTTATCGTCTTACGAACTTCGGATCTTGTCCAATAAAGTGGGTTGAACATCTAAGGACATGAGATGTCCTTCTGGCACAATCTCCAATCTGAGTTCTTTGAATTGCTTACACAAGTCATCTGGCAATTCCCCTTTGGTAAGGCCATTTACAAACGTCTTACGACTTAGAGCATCGGCTACTACATTCGCTTTACCGGGGTGGTGTTGCAAACTTAAGTCGTAATCCTTAATAAGTTCTAACCATCTCCTTTGTCTCATGTTGATTTCTTTCTGGGTGAAGATATATTCTTCAAGCTCTTATGATCGGTGAACACTTCACACCGCTTACCCAAAAGGTAATGCCTCCATGTTTTGAGTGCATGGACGACAGAGGCTAACTCCAAATCATGAGTAGGATAGTTTACTTCATGAGTTTTGAGTTGTCTCGAAGCATAGGCTACGACTTTACCATCTTGCATAAGTACGGCACCCAAACCTTGATGAGACGCATCACAATATACTTGGAAATCTTTTTCCAAATCGCGTACATAGAACTGTGTCACACAAGTCTCTTCTTCAACTCTTGAAGTCGACTTCGCAACCTTCAGTCCAAACAAATTTCTTGTCCTTCTTTAGCAATTCTGTCATTGGCTTAGCAACCTTCGAGAAATTTTCAATGAACCTTCTGTAGTAACCTGCTAAGCCGAGGAAACTACGAACTTCTTTCACATTCTTGGGCGATTCCCATTCTGTCACAGCTGAAACCTTAGCAGGATCAACTGCTACACCATCCTTTGTCATAACATGACCAAGAAAACCAACTTCCTCTAACCAAAACTCACACTTGCTGAATTTGGCGTAAAGCTTATGCTCTCTTAATTTTTCAAGTATCAAGCGTAAGTGTCTTTCGTGTTCTTCCTTGCTCTTGGAGTAGACTAAGATGTCATCGATTAAAACAACCACAAACTTGTCAAGGAATTCCATGAATACCTTCATCATATTCATGAAGTATGCTGGAGCGTTGGTTAAACCAAAAGGCATCACAGTGTACTCATACAATCCATACCTTGTGGTGAATGCTGTCTTAGGTATGTCTTGCTCTCTTATCTTGAGCTGAAAATAGCATGACCGAAGATCAATCTTCGAGAACACACATGCTCCTTCTAACTGATCAAATAAGTCGTTGATTCTTGGCAAAGGATATTTGTTCTTGATGGTCACCTCGTTGAGAGAACGGTAGTCAATACACAATCTTTGTGTTCTATCCTTCTTCTCCACAAACAATACTAGGGCTCCCCAAGATGAAGAACTTGGTTGAATAAACCCTTTCTGCAACTGTTCTCCTAGCTGTTTCTTGAGTTCTTTCAGTTCATCAACTGACATTTTGTACGTTCTCTTAGCTATTGGTCCAGAACCTGGTACCAAATCTATCAGAAACTCCACATCTCTATCTGGTGGCATCCCTGGTAATTCTTCCGGAAATACATCCGGATACTCACACACAATTGGTACACTGTCCATGCTAACCCCCTTAAGAGAATTCAGCTTACTTCCTTTGGATTCGAAGTTCGACTTGAATTTTATTATTTTTCCTTCTGGGGTTGTGAGTGCAACTGTACGATTGGCACAATCTAGTATTCCTTCATACTTAGCCATCCAATCCATTCCCAAAATTACGTCTAGTCCTTGAGAATCTAGGATTATCAGGTTTACTGGAAACTTATGTTTTCCAAACTCTATGACAAGATCCTGGCATCCAAGACTTACTATCATGTCTCCACCCAGAGAACTAACTTTTATTGGACACCCAATGTTTTCAGATGCAAACCCATTTCTATCAACAAATGCTTTTGATATGAATGAATGAGATGCACCAGTGTCAAAGAGTACAAATGCTGGAATGGAATTGAGTCTGAACTTACCAGCAACGGCATCAGGCTCTTCATAGACCTCCTCCACATTGATGTGGTTAACCTGTCCTTTCTGGAAAGGATTTGGCTTGTTAGGTCCTTCCACTTTCTTCTCAGGGCACTCATTATCATAATGCCCCAGCTTATTGCATTTGAAGCACTCAACTTGACTGATGTCCTTTTTAACATGCTGACTTCCACTTCCACTACCATTACCACTGTGGTGGCTCTTATGTCCACTCTTGTGGTTCTTATACTTGTCATTGTCATGACCGCGGTGATGCTTGTTGTCATGACGGTTGTGGTTGTGGTGCTTGTTGAATTTCCCATGCTTATGGGGTCCTGAGCTGCCATCATCATCATAGTGAGATCGTTTGAGACGATCCCGAGCTGTGCTTGTCGGAGTGTTTCCTCTTCCTACTCTCGACTTGCTTCAATTTACTTTCCAAAATAGCAGCCTTGTCACACAAAGACTGATAAGTTGGAACATATGCCACAGACAACTGTAGGTTCATCTCATCATTCAAACCCTCCAAGAACTTTTCTTTTCTTTTGGCATCTGTATCAACTTCATCCGGTGCATAGCACGCCAGATTGTTGAACTCTTCTATGTACTCAGCCGCGCTGCGGTGGCGCTGCTTCAGGTTGTGAAACTCCTTCTTTTTCAGACTCATCATTCCTGATGAGATATGAGCAGTGCGAAAGCCATCTTCAAAGATAGCCCAAGTCACCTCATCAATAGGAGTGGTGATTTGGAAGTTGTCCCACCATGTGGCGGCTGGTCCTTCCAACAGATGTGCTGCGAACCTGACTTTTTCAGCATCCGTGCAACCCACGGTCACTAAGTCCTTGTTCACAGGACATAGCCAGTCATTGGCTACCATGGGATCAGTTGTTTCCGAAAACTTTGCTGGCCTCAGACGCAGAAATCTGGTGAGCATATCAAAACCCGGAGGGTTGTTGTTGTTGTTGTTGTTGTTGTTGGGGTTGTTGTTGTTGTTGTTGTTGTTGTTGTTCTGGTTTTGGATGAATGTTGTCATCATTTGCATAAGCTGTGTTTGCGCATTCATCATTTGTTGCATTTCCGGGGTGATGTTGTTGGGGTTGGGGTTTGCGCGACGGGGAGACATCTGTGGTTTGTTCAAATAGATAAGAATGAGATACCCATAGACGTTACATGCACAATACATCATAAGCAAACACATGACAAGCAACATAAGAATAAAAGTTCAACAACCACATAACAAGCTCATGAAGTAAAAACACACAAGTGGCAAGCCATCCACATGTCGGATGGTCCAATAATAAGTTCACAATAACAAGTATGAATATGAAAGGTAAACGAGTAGTCAAGTCTACTCATCAGCATAAATCTCCTCCTCGACGAAGGTAAGACCTGCGTTCTCCATCGCGGTCTTGTTCTCCTCAATCGTAGTGGTCAAGGAATCGACCTTGGCCTTGAGAGCCCTCTTCTGGGAGCGAAGCCTCTCAATAACCATCTACTGCTGCTCAAGCTCGAAGTCCTTGGACTTCAGTTCCTCGGTCATGTCCCGGATTTTCTTGTTCCTATCCTGGACGCGTTTCTCCTGACTCTTGAACTTGCGGTCCTGGGCCTCGAACTTTGTCTCCATTTCTTTGATCATCTCATCCTGCTGTGCGAAAAGCTTTTCCTTCTCGCGTAGCTGTACCTGAAGCTCGTCATTGCCAAGCATGACGTTCGTCCTATCCGTGTCCACGTGCCTGAGGAGAGTCTCTAAGTCCTGGAGATAGAGACGTATCGGCTCTGCTGTGTCCCTCGAGTCGTCCTCAAAGTCGATGGACTCTCCATCAACATCACGCCTTCCGAAGACGTGGAAGTGGGTGCCTAACTGTCGGGAGTGACGCCCTAACAAACGCCCTATCAGTCTGCATGACCACCTCCATGCCTCTCTCCCCTGCCGTGCATCAGCTTGAAGACGATGGCCTCTGTAATAGGCTCAGTCTGGCGTCCTGGCTGGTTCACCTTGAAGCCCCAGAGGTCCTTCCTCTCGAACTTGGTGAGTGGGTACACCGTGATGGTGGGAAGAGGGAGATCGAGTAAAGTGGTAAGCTCAATGATACGAGGTCCAAAACGAGTAACCTGGAGCTCCTCAACAGTGCTGATGGCAATAGGCATCTATTTATAAAATTGAAAAGTTAGAACAACATCATTCAAGATAAATACAAAACAACCATCTCATACATAACCATGGAACACAAATATCACACAAGTCATGCATTCATAAATCCATTATCATTTTGGAAAATAAGGTGATAGATGGTGGTCCACTACAAGGTGTGCTTATAGGCCTATCTCACTGGATCTGGTGGCTATCACAATGTTCCTAGAGGCAATCCACCTATCTTATTCACATGATTCCATCACTAAGTCTATTACATCTCCCCTTAACTCTTGGTTGGTGGCTTCCAACTCTTGGGTAAGTTCCTTCTCTTTCTCTAAGTCTTTTTGGAGATTGAGCATTCTGCACTTAACCCTAGAACTTAGTTCTTTGATAGTCCTCCAAGCTGCATCTCTGGCTGACTCAAAGAATGTGGTGTGCATTTTAGTGTTGGTGTACATGCAGAATCCCCTTTCCTTGTGGTTGTCTTCCTTGTTTTTGTAGAAGTGAAGTTGTACCCACCAATACTCCACTCCTTCATCCATCACTGGAAAGCCCTTGTACACAGCTGCACCATGTGCTTCCATTGCCACCATGAGGTCCTTGAGTATATTGGGAAACTCAGTTTCACACTCCAAGGTCATGGTCATGAGTGGTCCTTTCTTCATGGCTTCGTTGATGGAGTTCATCTACAAATGGAGTTGAGAATGAAAAGATTAGAAAAGTTTTACGAGAAGAATAGACAAGTGTAGAGGTAGCTGAAAAATTTTCCTTAAGGGTTTTCAATCCTAGGGTCATAATCCTACAGGCAACACAGTGCTCTGATACCATCTGTTAGACCCCTCCTTTGTAAAGGAAAGGATCCCTGTGATTGCAATGCTAGTCCCTGGATCAATTCTAGCATCCACAGTTTAAGATGAAGTACACAGATACAAAGGTCGTTTATTACATTCATTCCAGAGATAAAACATAGTCTTGTACAACTCATGGCCATAGGCCTAATACAAGAGTTTAAGGAATAAGCAAATAAACACAAGTCTTCATCTTCATGTGCCACAGGCAAGCATGTTGAGTGTAGACTCATGACTCCTAATCATCATCGGAATAACCTGCAACATCACAAGTTACAGCCACAGAGGGTCAATACTTTGGAATAGTATTGGCAAGTGATACCTTAGTATATTTTAAGTGGACTATATTACTATATGCATTTTGGCTAAGTGTAGCTTGGCTTGCTTTGCTTGAAAATAGGTTTTACCTATTAGTTGAAATCACTAAGTTTTCTTTGTCAAAACATTCCCAAAGAACCACCAATAGACATTGGGGTCTTCACCCTTGTTCACCCATAATTTTTTTACTTAGAAATTGGAGTGATGAGATTCTTGTAGCTTCCATGTCTTGATGCTCAAAAGTGTCCATTGCCTTGGACTAGGCTAAGTACTTAGGTTTTCCATCTGCAGAGGTTGTGCACTTTCCCCACCAGACTTGGCTTCCCAAGACAGGACCTTTCAGAAGCCTTTCCTTAGTCAAATGGACGCGCTCCAACCTATCATCCCATCTACCACCAACTGTCTAAATGACTAAGTTCTAGCAACCTATATGATCAAGGCAGAGCCCATATTGCCAAGTGGTTGCACTGTAAGCTTTCTCAACACTTGGCCTCCAAATCCCTTTGTGCATGGGTGGCTTACCACAAGTGAGATACACAACCCAAGTCCATGGCCTTGTGTAACCACTCAACATAACCCATACTTTCCATTCCACCCAGGAGGTTCATTTGACTTAGTGGTTTTATTAGGAAAATATAAGTCTCATGACTTAGAAATATTTTCATCCTAGTAAGTGTTGATTTTCACCAACCCTTGTTTACTATATAGCTAGGCTAAGCAAGGCATGGCAATTTATCATAGGGAAAATTCTTAGCAATTCTACTATTATAAACTATATAGGATTTCCCAATTTAGCATTAGACAAAATAGCATGCAAGCAAAATATCTATGCTAGTACAAAACATAGGTTAGAAATATTCATGAAAATATCACTTGCCTTGGTAGTGGGGAGAGTAGCACTCTTCACAATCACAATCACTAGCAAAATCTACAAGAAAAATTATAGCATTCAATTTCACACAATTTATCCAATCAAAAATAATATGAATGCATGCATGCAAGAATTTTACTAAGTGGTGATTTTGGAAATTTTACCAAGCATGTGCATGATACTGAAACATAACAGGACAAAAATTGCCATAACAAACTTATTTAACATTAAAACTAATTATCAAAACAAATCTATACTCAAAATAGCTTTAAATATGATTCCACAAATAAAGTCATTTTAATGGTTACTATTTGTTAAACAAATTGGACATTCAGAAAGGTCTTGTTTCACTGAATCCAACGGTATAAAATTTGTAAAAATCTAACGTGGCATTCAAAAGTTATAGCAGTTTAACGTTTGGATCAAAATCTGGTTTTAAATTCTATTTTTGAATTAAACCCTGCCACGCGTCGCAACCTTACTGGTGCATACCGCTTCGCGCGGATCGGCAGTCACAGGCCGTAGGATCTAACTTAGATCTAACGATCCAGACGCGTGCGTACCCCTTCGGCCTAGATCTATCCTAGCCCTACGATGCAGATCCAACGGACCAAACCACCAAGCCATGAACGGGCGGCGCTGGCGGCGTTGACTGGCGGCGGCGTGTCGGACTACGGTGGTGCCGGCGTTCTCCATCGTCCGCGAGAGGGAGAGGGGTCTTACCAGGTTCGCTGGAGGCTGCTGAAGCTCGTCGTGGTACTGGCTTGCGGAGGGGCGCTCGGAGATGGGCTCTAGATCTCGTCGGAGTTGCGTCTGGCGTCGGGTGGGTGTTGTCGGAGTCGTTGCCGAGGTTCTGCGTCGCCCTAACACGAACCAATGGGTTTAGGAGATGCGCAGGTCAATTGCGAACACGCTCGGGTGAATAAGAAAGCAAGGGGCGCGCGGGACTTACTGAGATTGCTCGCCGGAGTTGGGGTGGTCGTCGGGTGCTTACGGCGTCAAGCGAACACGGCGACCTGGGGCAGTACAGGATGCTCTGTTGTGGTTAGAAGGTGCGCAAGAGGATTACTAAGTGTCTCGAACAATCCAGAGGGAAGGCGACGGGCTCACTGAATCGGCCGGAGCGCTCTGTCATGTGGTCTCGAAGCGAGTGGGCAGCCTGGTGGCGTGGCGTGAGATTGATGGCGAAAATGATCGTGGGAGGTGGGGATCTTATAGCCGTGTCTCGACAAGAAACGCCTGTTTTAATTGCCCAATTAAGCCGCCATCACCGGCAACATCGCAGTGCGACGTGGTCATGGGCGGGTTTGGGAAAGACGATGACAGTGGCGTGGCCCGCTTCGGCGATGTGTGCAAAATGGGGGTGGGGTCTGTTTGTCAGCGACTGGCTGTGTGCGTTCATGCGTGAGAAAAGAAAAGGAACTCCCCGGGTGGGCTAGTTGGGCTCGATCCTCTGTTGGGCCAGAAACCTGGCGCTCGGCCCTTTTCCTTTGTCTAGTCCTTTTTCT
The DNA here is from genome assembly GCA_030063025.1 of Avena longiglumis. Lineage (NCBI taxonomy): Eukaryota > Viridiplantae > Streptophyta > Magnoliopsida > Poales > Poaceae > Avena > Avena longiglumis. The sequence goes on from CP125977.1 coordinate 308,272,432, forward strand.
TTTCTAATTCGATTTTCTGGTCATGTTTTCAAATGGTTTCAAATACAATTTGAATTCAAATCTTTCTGAGGTTTTGCAGGGGTGACTTTGGTCTTAGAAATAGGTCAAAACTTGTGGGGCTTCCTTGCAAAGGCTTGGTCAGACTTGGATTTCAAACAAACAGAGACTATGCACCATTTTGCAAATGTTTGAAATAGAGGTTTTGGGAATTATTTCTAATTTGAACATTTTGGTTAAACTTTTACACTCAATCTTTCCAATAGTGGGGCAAGCAAACAAGTTCCTTAACATTTAAGTTTCAAAAAGTGATGGTCTAATGAGTGAAATTTTACTCACATGAAATCATAGCACAAGCTTCTGTTTTTGAGAAGAACCCTAAATTATGATGAATGCTTAGATGATATGAATGAGTTTTGGAATATGAATTTAGGGATGTTACATTTTGCCAAATTCTCCTAGTCTTGCATCAAAGATGTTGTTTGAAATTTGGATCCAATGCTTTGAATGCCCCACTTCTATGTTATATGGAGTTTTTGAGTTTCCACATTTGGATGATGTTCAAACGATTTCCATGCACATTGACCTTGCATATGCATCCCGTTTGCTATACTCGAGTTGTGCTAATCGTGTTGTGAACAAGAATGGACATGCCACAAATGACATGCTCCTCTATCACACACAAACATATGTTGCTTGGTCTTTGTTGTATGAAGGTACAAATGCATACACGTCAACCTCTATGGACTATATGTTGACAAGAAGAACCGAAGAGAGTTACCTATGGCTATCCTTCATCGAGCTATCTATACACGATAAGGTGACTTCCTTCTACTTGAGGACTCATGCAATAATCTTCATGAATTGGCTACGCTTTGAGTGTTGCTTCGCTTTTGTTGTGAGCTTTGTAGGCTTCATGGAAGGTGAAGGAACATTGAAGTGTTGTCAAGTCAATATTCTCGAGGACGACTATATGGTGAACCCCGGGATCAAGAAGGTCTCTCGACCGTTTCTACTTTGTGATGAGCATGTAGAGTCGAGGACGACTCTTTTTGAAGGGGGGGGAGCTGATGTAGCCCGACCTATGGTCGTTACCACATCTTGGTCTCCAACTTACGCCAAGTTGTCATGGACTCCAAAGGTGAATCCGTTCCTCTATGCGAGCCCCCTTCCTACCCTATTGAATGGTATGCTACTTCATACTCCGTCACATATGCATGATAGGTTCACATTGACAAGTATGGAGGCAAGGGAGGAAGCCAGGAGCATCAAGCTCGACAAGACGGAGGCTTGGAAGAGGAGGCGGAAGAAGACAGATCGCCAAATGCTCTCTGTCTCCAGCGGTACTATCGGATCTGGCGACCGGTACTACCGGCCAGCGGCACTACCGCCCCCTACTACCGTTCCCTACAGACGACGCCAACAGAAGTCCCAGGACCGCAAGCGGTACTACCGGTCCTAAGTCCGGTACTACCGGTCATGTCAGTGCCTGCGCGCACTAGTTGGGCCACAGCCCATGTATTCTCCTTTACGTACCTATTCGCCTAGTTTTTCCCCAAACTACCCTTGTTTAGTGGATGGCCTATAAATAGAGCCCCCACCCCTCATGTATCCCTTAGGCATAGATGATAGACTAAAGACAACCCCCATTGTCGAATCTCTAGTTTTGCCTCATCCCCTTTACCAAGGGGACCGACTATCGTCACCAACCTCGATTGGACTTTGTATCACACATCCATCGTTGAACAAGGCCTTGGATTTCGATGTCTCATCTCCAAGTTATCAAGACCCTCCCCAAGGTGTTCTTCCCTCTCCGATGTGGATTTGAGGGGGCACGTTGACCGATCTTTCCTTGCGAGGATTCTATCGGACCGGTGGCCGCCGTTCGGGAGCAATCGGCCTTGTATCATGTGAGTTTTGTGTGTGTTCATCGTGTTCATTGCGAGGTGTGTGTTCGCTTCTGCTACCTTCTCCCTTTCCCCTCGCTTTCCCATCGATTTGACCACGAGATCCGTGAAGATCGAGCCACTCAAGAGGTTAACCCCTCCATCACTCCGGTATAGATCGGAGTCTCCGGACCTCTACACCGGAATTTCCGGACCGATTGTACTGAGCCTACGCGCCTCAGGTTGGGCCTGGCCCATGTAACGCCTAAAACTTCCTGTTTATGCCTGTTTTACCCCTAGTGTGTGGCTGGCCTATATATATGCCCCCACCCCAATATGTAAACCCTAGGGTGGAATAGATGATGAGTTGAGACTCATGGCTTAGGCCAAACCCTGGATGGGAACCCCCTCTCATTAGATTATCTATGAGTTGTATCAAGGCCTTCTTAATTGAAGTCGTCAAGGCGCTCTTCTAGTTCTTGATCTCTCCCATGTATGGATTCTAGTAGTGCTAGGTCTCTCCCCTTTGGGATTCTACTTGGTTGCTACTCTCTCCCTACGTGTGATTCTATCAAGAGCTTGCCAATCTGATGCAGCCCAACACATGGCATTCACCATTGGTCCACACCATGCTACATCAACCACACCCTCAAAGGTGAACTCATTCCATATCCCACCCTCCTTTGGATATCATGTGAATGGAATCCTACTTGAGACACGTGCCCATGCTATGACCAGGCCCATGACCATGACACCGAGGGGAGATGACAAGAGGACCCTAGAAACCAAGACCCCCAAGCAAGAGGCCTGGAAGAGAAGACCCAAGAAGTTGCTGAAGCCAGACCGGAGTCTCTGGCCATCACACCGGAGTTTCCGGACCATCCTCCGGTCCGGCCTCAGGAACCAAGCCTAGGACCACTAGAGGGCCCCTCCGGAGACGGGTCCGGAGATTGACCGGAGTCTCCGGCCCAGACCAGAGTCTCCGGACCCAACACCGGAGTCTCCGGCCTGCTCGACGCCAGGCATGTTAAGGCCTTTTGGGCCTGGCCCATGTAACACCGAGAACTCCCTGTTTATGTCTATTCTACCCCTAGCTCGTGGATGGCCTATATATAAGCCCCCACCCCCTCCTTGAAACCCTAGAGTTGATGATGAATGAAGGCTTGTGCCTAACCCTAGATGGGAACCCCTCTCTATAGTTAATCAATGAGTTGTACAAGGCCTTGGAGTTCGGTTGTTCGTCTCCAAGTCGTCAAGACCCTCCTGAAATGTTTGGTCTCTCCTCATCAAGGATTCTAGTAGTGCTAGGTCTGTCCCCTTTGGGATTCTACTTGGTTGCTACTCTCTCCTTTGATTTGGATTCTATCATCTGCTTGCCGATCTCTCCTTTTGGTGATTCTACCTAACGGTCTCTCGCCGAGGATTCTATTGGATTGGTTGTTCGAGCCAACGGGAGCAAATCGAATCGGGTTGTGATTGCGTGTGTTTGTATCTTTACCTTGCATTTATGTTGCGTTCATCGTGTTCATCGGGTATCCCCTCACTCCCCGCATCAAATCCGTGAAGATCGGGCCACCCTAGGGTCAATCCCACAAGGGATCCCATATCAACTGGTATCAGAGCTTTTGGTTGCCACGGATTTGACTTCGTTCCCCCCATATCCACCATAAATTCGAAAATACAAAAAATATTAGCCCTAAATTGCTTTTGGATCGATCTCTTGATTTGGTGAGTTGATTGTGGTTTTGGTCCATTAGAAACTTGTCCTTGGATTTGGTCAACCTTTGCCCTGCGTTTCCCAGCCCAATTTGGTCGAAATTTTCTGGATTTGAGGGTTAAAGGGCCGAATTTCCGCTCACGAACTTGAGTTGTTCGTCGTGCTGGAACCAGACCGGAGTCTCCGGTCCAGACCGGAGTCTCCGGCCCAAACACACCGGAGTCTCCGGCCCTCAACAAAATTTTTGACCCCTTTTCCTTTTTCGACTAATTTCCTTTGTGTGTTTGTGTTTCGCCTGAGTGTCTATCAACTAACAAGCTTCCGCAACGCCAACAACACCTCGTGCTCGACATCGACACCGCGGAACTCGAACCATCCCTTCACCAACGATTGCAAGTACAACATCACCACAAGGTATAACTTGCACAACCGTTGTTAACCCCCCTTCTTCTTGTGTGTGTTACCTAACCTATCGAGAGTATCCCTCCTATGTTTGCCGAAGCATTGTGCACTTGCTCTTGCATAGTCATGATATAGAGGAAATAACAAAATTGACTCCATAGTTAAAAAAAAGCTTCTAAGCAAAAGAAACAAAGAAAGATACCAATAGCTAAAGAGAGTCCAAAGCTTCTAAGCAAGAGTGCGAGCAAGAGCAAGGCAAGCGTACAAATCCGTTGCTTCTCAACCTTGTGCGAACGGGCTACGGTCTCTCCAAGCATTGGCACGACACCGAGCATTAGTCTTCGTTAGGTCCAATTTTGTTCGTTGCTCATTTTTCATAGTCGTGCTAGCCACATTAATCTCCACCGTGTGTGTATAGTCATAGGTTCTCGTCACCCTTTTTGACCTTTTCCTTTGACTTTGTTTTTGTTGGATTGTACCCACTTTTGACAATATACTTTTCTTTTGGCTGTTCCATTTGCTATCCACCTTTCTAACCTACCACCATAGGCCTTTGTGTGTGTGTCTTGTGTACCCACTATTCGCTTTGCTCTCGGCAACAACAATCTTTCCAATCGTTGACTCCGGTGAGGCAAGGTAGCAATTACCATTCCACCAATCTCACCATATTTATCAAGTGTGTTTGTGCACCATGTCTGCAGCAAGTGGAGCTAGTGGAGATAGCAATTTCAACAACCAAGATGGCTTTGCCACGCGCCACAACTTATGGGCGCAACGCCAAGAATTCAACAATCAATTTGAGCGACTTGAGCATCGTCTTGATGATACTTTTCGAGAATTTGAGTACCGTGAGCGGCAACGTCAAGAGGAGCACCATGCTCAATTCCAAGCTCTTCACCAAGCTATTGCCGACCTTGGCAACCGACACGGTCATCGCTCAAGCTCGTCAAGTTCCTCCCGCACGCACTCCTCAAGTCGACATGGCGAGTCTTCAAGGTCACACTCCCGCCGCGGAGAACCCCACCACCATAATGGGGACCCACAAGCTCGTCATCGTCGCCCTCAAGCGGTGGACCCAAATGCTTCCCAACCTCAACAACAACGACAAGAGCATGGTCCACCACCACACCAAGCAATCATCAACGTGCACCAACCTCGAGAACGCCAAGATGAAGCTAACCACAATGATAGGCGTCGTCATCCTCTTCATAACCACCACGAGTAACGTCAACAAAATCAAGAACCGGTATGGGACACAAGTGATGATGATGAGGATGCACGCCAAGCTCGACGCAATAACCGGCATGCACAACACCACCACCGACACCGTCAAGCTATGAATGTCAATGATGCCGACCAACGGCGAAGGAGAGACTTCGAGCATCATCAAGCTCATCCACCACAAAAACCTCAAGGCAATCAAGAGCCTCCTCCTCCGCCTCCACGCCCTCCAAGTGACGCAAGTATGCACCAAGAACGTCGCAACAACCACCATGAGCGTGATGATGGCAAGTTTGGGAAGCTCAAGTTCGTTATGCACAAGTTCAAAGGAGAAGAAAATGCCGATGCATACCTTGAATGGGAGCTCAAAGTCGACAAGATCTTCCGAGTCCACAACTTTTTCGAAGAGAAGAAAGTGGCAATGGCATCTCTTGAGTTTGAGGACTACGCCAATGTTTGGTGGGAAGACTACCAAAGCAATCGTGAGAAGCAAGAAGAACCACCGGTCACCACTTGGACCGAGATGAAGAATGTGATGTATGCAAGATTTGTCCCCGAGCACTATCGCTAAGACCTCTTTGACAAGCTACAAAACATGAAGCAAGGCACAAAGACAATTGAAGAGTTCTACAAGGAGATGGAGATGACTATGATGAGAGACGATGTGAAGGAACTCGAGGAGCAAACAATAGCACGATTCCTCAACGGTTTGAGCCGCCCAATACGCAAGATAGTCGATTTCCAACCTTACAAGACTCTCGTGAACCTTCTTCACCAAGCAACCAAGGCCGAGCGCCACTTGCAAAAGGAACATGCTTATGAGAAGCAAAGGGCGTACTTCGCTTCAATCAACTCGAGTGGCCCCTCCAAGCCAACAAACCAAGCAACAAGCTCCTCTAAGCAAGCCAAGACACCTATGGCACCCTCCTCCAACACCACAACGGAGAGTCAAGTAGTTTGCTACAAGTGTGGAGGAAAGGGCCACAAGTCTTATGAGTGCATCAACACAAGAGTCATGCTAACGGATGAGAACGGCGCAACATACTCCGTGAGCAAAGATGAATTTGAAGCTATGAACCAAGCCGCTATCACTAAAGATGCCGCAATGCAAGATGAGGACACGCTTCTTTGTGAACATGATCCAATCCCCTCACTTGTCATCGCCCATGTCTTGACGACCAACTCCATCCCTAGAGGACCAACACCTCAACATCTTCCAAACCCGAGCCGGAATTGATGGCAAGTCCATAAAAGTTATCATTGTTGGAGGAAGTTGTCAGAACCTTGCGAGCATCGATCTTTGTGAGAAACTCAAGTTACCATACATGGAGCACCCTCATACCTATCATGTCAAGTGGCTTGATGACAATGGTACCATTAAAATCAAACACAAGGTCAAAGTCTCCTTCAAAATTGGTCCATATCAAGACACCGTCGAGTGCGATGTCGTGCCTATGACCGTGTGTCACATGCTCCTTGGAAGGCCATGGCAATACGACAAGGGCGCACTACATGATGGTACATCCAATCAATACTCCTTTAGGTGGAATGACAAGACATTAGTGCTACAACCTATGACACCAAGCCAAGTTATCACTTGCAACATGACGTCGTTGCACAAGATAAAGCAAGCTAAGGACCCTTGTGAGATGAGTGGTGAGAGAGTGATCCACCAACACATGAGTGAGTGCTGCAAGCCCCAAAGGAGTGGAAAAATCATGAGTGCCGTGCCGCATGCCACCTCACGTGAGAAGAGTGATTTGGGTGTACCCAATACTAACAATCCTTCATACAACTCTTTCTCCTTGTTGTCAGTTTTGCAGGATACACAACCTCACCCACCACCTACAAGGAACACGTTACAAGATCTCCAACCACATCTTGATGACAAGCTCAAATTCAAGATCTTCAACCAATTTGAACAAGGCTACGACAATGGAGATCCAACAACATACAAGCTCAAGACCATGGGCACACCTCTCTCCCTATATGATGATGGAACTTCATCGAGGACGACTCGTTTTGAAGCGGGGGAGATGATGCAGCCCAACACATGGCATTCACCATTGGTCCACACCATGCTACATCAACCACACCCTCAAAGGTGAACTCATTCCATATCCCACCCTCCTTTGGATATCATGTGAATGGAATCCTACTTGAGACACGTGCCCATGCTATGACCAGGCCCATTGATGTAGCCCGTCCTGCGAACGCTACTACATCTACTCCCACGATCTCCCCAAGTGGACCCATGACTCGCGCCCGAGCCAAACTCCTACAAGCTAAGGTGAACTCTCTCCTTTCCTTGTGTGACTTCGATACACCCTTGGATGGCCTGCTACTTCATACGCATACCTTGTGCATCATCAGGTACGAAGAGAAGGACCCAGCAAACGGAGGAGCACCAGCGAAAGAAGCCAAATACCCTCTGTCTCCAGCGGTACTATCGGAGCTGGCGGCCGGTACTACCGCCCACTACCTCCCTACTACCGCCAATGTGAAGCCAAATACTCTGTCTCCGGTACTACGGATCTGGAACCGGTACTACCGGTCCAGACACTACCCTTCTACCGCTCCCCATCAAGGCAGCGGAAGTCCCAGGGCGGCAAGCGGTACAACCGGACCCGGAAGCGGTACTACCGGTTGACCGGTACTACCGGACATACTGGACCGGTACTACCGGACGTGCGTGAATCTGATCGTGTTATGATAGGGCAAAGGTGTCCAATCTTTCGATGAGATGGCGATAATCGATTTGGTGGAGTTCGGGCTTGACGATCCGACTACACGTGCGAGCACGAGCGCCAATGCAATCGCTACGCCAATCTCCTGGAGGTTACTTATCCTGCGTGAACACGATCAGCCTGACCAACGAGGGTCTTAATTCCTACCTGAAATCGAGAACAAGTAAGAACCGATATTGCAATCAAGATATTGCGGATTAAGATGAAAGCATTATTGAAAAGGTGGGATCCTGAATAGGTGCGAAGTACAAGAGGCCTCTGCGATGCTCGAGCCTTGGCGAAGTTGCTACGATGGCTAACTTAATGTCTAAACAAAATCCGAGTCTAGGGTGATGGCTATGGGGAGTATTTAAGGGCGAAAAGGTGGGGTTTCGGCCAGCCATGGAAGTGGTGGCCGAATCCAACCCTAGAAGTCCTTTTCCCCTCAAATACGGACTCTAAAAAGTGACTAATTAAAATCCTGCGAAAATTACATGGGCCTGGCCCAAAATAAAGGTGTCGCAGCACCATATTAAGCTATGGACGAATTCGTGAAGTATTGATCTTGAATATTTCGTCCAAGCCTTCTTTCTTCATTATGGTGGCCTCAAAGTTCTGAAATCTTCATCCGTGGCCTGCTCCAATGCGTGTCCCTCTCATCCATGCTTGGTCCATCATTCCTAAGAGTAAGAAATACATCTGATTTAGGTAGCATCATATTCTCATGTATGTGAGGAATAGTTCCAAGAAATGAAAGTACCTGATAGTTAAGTTGTTTGGCACGAGATCTTGTGATGGGTCCTTGTATGTGTGTAGCTGTAGGTACAGCGGTTGTATCAATAGAAGGGATGTCCACATCATGATCCCCTTCTTGAATTGAAGTCGTCCTCGACGCAATCTCATCTTCCTCACCAAAGTAAGGCTTCAAATCTGCAATGTTAAACGTAGGACTAACCGTACCAAAGTCTGCAGGCAACTCATGTTTATATGCATTATCGTTTATTTTCTCTAACACCTTAAAGGGACCAGCAGCACGCGGCATTAACTTAGACTTGCGTAAATCGGGAAAGCGATCCTTACGCAAATGTAACCAAACAAGATCTCCAACATCAAACACAACATGCTTTCTCCCTTTATCCCCAGCAAGTTTATACTTAGCATTCATATGTTCGATGCTATCTTTAGTAGTCTTATGCAAGTTTAATATCATTTCAGCGCGTTGTGTAGCATCCAAATTGTGTTGCACCGAAGTAGGTAAAGGCAATAAATCAATAGGTGCACGAGGAAAAAAACCATAAACGATCTCAAACAGGCACATCTTTGTGGTAGAATGCAGCGAACGATTATAGGAAAATTCTATATGAGGTAAACACTCTTCCCACAATTTTAAGTTCTTCTTTAAAACAGCCCGCAACATAGTAGACAAAGTTCTATTTACTACTTCAGTTTGTCCATTAGTTTGGGGATGACATGTAGTACTAAACAGCAATTTAGTCCCCAACTTAGCCCATAAACATCTCCAAAAGTGGCTAAGAAATTTAGTATCACGATCAGAAACAATATTATTTGGCACACCATGCAAACGAACAATTTCACGAAAGAACAAATCAGCAATATGTGCAGCATCATCCGTTTTATGACAAGGAATAAAGTGTGCCATCTTAGAAAACCGATCCACAACAACAAAAATACTATCCCTCATACGTGTTCTGGCAATCCCAAAACAAAGTCCATAGAAATATCTTCCCAAGGAACACTAGGAGCAGGAAGAGGCATATATAAACCATGTGGATTAAAGCGAGACTTAGCTTTTTGACAAGTAGTGCAGCGTGCCACAAATCGCTCAACATCTCGGCGCATCGTGGCCAAAAGAAGCGTAAGCAAGAACATCCTCCGTCTTCTTGACACCAAAGTGTCCCATCAATCCTCCTCCAAGCGCCTCCTGTAACAACAAAAGACGAACAGAACTATCCGGAATGCATAGTTTGTTAGCACGGAACACAAATCCATCATTGAAGACGAACTTGTTGCATGTTCTACCATCTCTACAATTCTGCAACACATCTTTAAATTCAGCATCATGCACATATTGTTCCTTAATAGTTTCTAATCCAAATATTTTGAAGTCAAGTTGAGATAACAAAGTATAACAGCGCGACAAAGCATCAGCAATAATATTATCTTTACCCTTTTTGTGTTTGATAACATAAGGAAAAGAGTCAATAAATTCAACCCACTTTTCATGACGATGATTCAACTTAGCTTGACTACGAATATGCTTCAAATATTCATGATCAGAATGTATAACAAATTCTTTAGGCCATAGATAATGTTGCCAAGTTTCTAATGTCCGGACCAATGCATATAATTCTTTATCATAAGTAGAATAGTTCAGACTAGCCCCACTCAATTTCTCACTAAAATATGCAACAGGTTTTCCCTCTTGTAATAACACTCCTCCCAAACCAATTCCACTAGCATCACATTCAAGCTCAAAAGTCTTAGTAAAATCAGGAAGTTGGAGTAAGGGAGCATGTGTTAGCTTATCTTTCAATATGACGAAGGCCTGCTGTTGTGCATCGCCCCAAACAAAGGGCACATCCTTCTTGGTAAGCTCATTCAGCGGCGTGGCAATTGACCCAAAGTCTTTGACAAAGCGCCTATAAAACCCAGCGAGGCCAAGAAAACTCCTCACTTGTGTGACCGTCTTGGGCTGCGACCAATTCTCAATAGCTTCAATCTTGGCTGGATCCACTTCAATACCCTGTGATGTAACAATATAGCCAAGAAACACAACTCGATTGGTGCAAAAGGTGCACTTCTCAAGGTTACCAAACAAACGTGCATCACGTAAAGCATTGAAAACAACACGTAAATGGTCCAAATGATCCTCTAAAGATTTTCTATAAATCAGAATATCATCAAAGTAGACTACCACAAGACGTCCAATGAAAGCACGTAAAACTTCGTTCATTAATCCCATGAAAGTGCTAGGTGCATTAGTTAAACCAAACGGCATTACTAACCACTCATATAAACCGAACTTAGTTTTGAATGCTGTTTTCCATTCATCTCCTAATTTCGTACGAATCTGGTGGTAACCACTACACAAATCAACTTTAGAAAACATGGTAGAGCCACTCAGTTCATCAAGCATGTCATCTAAACGTGGAATAGGATGACGATATCGAATAGTAATATTATTGATAGCTCTACAATCAGTACACATGCGCGAAGAACCATCTTTCTTAGGTACCAAAATTAGGAGATGGTTCTTGGCGTGTGCAATATGATTGTGATCATGAAGATAAACTTTGGTTTATAGATTTTTGTGGTTGCACCAATTCATATTTGATGAAATTTGTAAACTGAACAAGTTAAACATCATATTGCGATGTGATTGAAGGTTAATGACATGATATGACAACATGCATGGAGATGGCGAAGCGTGTGATGATCCAAGAGAAGGCCACGGATGAAGATTTGAACTTTGTGGCCACCATAATGAAGAAAAGGCTTGGACGAAATATTCAAGATCAATACTTCACGAATTCGTCCATAGCTTAATATGGTGCTGCGACACCTTTATTTTGGGCCAAACCCATGTAATTTTCGCATTTTAATTAGTCACTTTTTAGAGTCCGTATTTGAGGAAAAGGACTTCTAGGGTTGGATTCGCCACCACTTCCATGGCTGGCGAAACCCACCTTTTCTTAAATACTCCCCATCACCCTAGACTCATTTTGTTTAGACATTAAGTTAGCCATCGTAGCAACCCAGCTACGAGAATTTTTCCTTGCTGAGCGTGTCGATTCTTTAGTAAATCACGTTGATAAGTGGGAGGTACAAAACAAACACGCATAGCAGTTTTTAAAGCAGTCCAAGTACTAGGAATAGTAGTAGGATTTAAGCGACAATACTCGGACCACCAAAGGAAGCAAATTTAGTAAATTCACATGTAGCACTAACACGCATATTCTCGGGATATTTTAAGCATGCAACGTTGTTCTACTTCCATCTCCCATGTAAGATATGCATCGATTATATTTACCCTCAAAAGATGGAATATTTAATTTAAGCTTTGCAACATGATCATCATCACGTCTGGTGGTCGGCGTTGCGGTAGTAATGTCGGGGACGGCCGGTACTGTGGAGGTTGTTCAACCTCCTCGTCGAAAGATAAATCGTCGTCGTCATTAGTAGTACCCGTCGTCCCCAATGTCATTGCGGTAAGTGGCCAATCCGAGTGCGTCGACCTTGATGGCAAATCGAAGTCTTGAAAGCGGTCAGCAATCCGACCGTGATCGGAATGCGCCGTGCGTCGATGCAGTCTTGGTCGGGCAATCTGTTCAAAATTTCCTTGAACCGAGCGTCAAGCTTGGCGTTGAAGGATTTCTCGAGTCCATCGATATTGTCCACGACGTTGGTGAGCTTGGTGTCAAACTCCCCTAGGCGTGTATCCACGTCTTCAGCACGACTGACCAAGACCTCGGAGAAGTGAGCATGTAGTTCTTCGTTCGTCATGGTGGCAGGGTTCCGCGAAGTATCTGTCATGGTTAGTCCTTCAAAAGCACAGGTATATCCTACGAGAATATGGTGGAAGTCACGCGTAATCCGTCAAGCAATATACGAAGCTCTTACAAGTTCTTACCAAACAGCAGGAAAAGGCGATGTGCAGCTGCGAGGATCAGTGGGTCCAGAGATTGAACCAAGCGATTACCAGGAGTCGAGACACCGCACGTGGAGAATATTTGTGGAGCTCTGGGAAGGCTTAGCAAAAGGGGTTAGCAATTATCAAAACAGCAATGCAAAAGTTGAAAGAATGCTCAACGACGGTACTGTGCTGGTCCTAGGCTAGACCGTACTAGAGACGCGAGCCTAGATCACCAACGATGTCACGACGCGACACAACAAGCAATGCATGATGATATGGCACCCTGAAAAGCGAACCAAGAGGTGGAAAATCACTATGATGGCGAGTGTCTAGAACTGATCTACGGGGTATAAAAATAGGTTAGCCCCAAAAAAAGTTTCAAAATTTTTTATTGTGCTCCGGAAAGCGCGCAGACGCCAAAAAAATGTTGCTATAACGGACGATGGAGAAAAGTGATCTCCGGGTCGAAAAACAGTATAGCCAGAAAAAAATTTCGGAGGCGGTTCCAGACTTTTTTTTTTGCTCTCCTTCTGGACTTACGACCGGACTCTTAGCTCAACACGGACTTTAGCTTAACACGGAAACAACAAAGAAGGAAAGTAAAAAGAAATAACTAGGAAATAATAACTCTACTCGGACTCGTACCACAGAACCGATCGGATCGTAGCCATGTAGGAAGGCGGTGGCGGAGTATTAGGGTTTATGGTGGCAGGGTATATAGCGGCGGAATATGGTGGCGGTGATCGGCGAGTGTTGCGGTGACTAATATGATCAGAACTCGAAACTCTAAGGGACGAGACACTAAGACCAGCAACTCGACACGACGATGTAGACACAAATTGAACAATGCAAAAACTGAAAAGATAATGCGAGGCGTAGATTGGTTATGGGATGGATCTAAACTTTAACTGTGTTTTTGGCTTTTTCGTGGGTTATAGGTAAAAATAGATCTAATCTACGAAAACAGTAAAATCTCACCGAGAACCTGAAATGATGCAGCCCTTCCTACGACCGCTACTACATCTACTCCCACGAGCTCCCCAAGTGGACCCATGACTCGCGCCCGAGCCAAACTCCTTCAAGCTAAGGTGAACTCGCTCCTCTCCTTGTGTGACTTCGATACACCCTTGGATGGCCTGCTACTTAATACGCATACCTTGTGCATCATCAGGTACGAAGAGAAGGACCCACAGAACGGAGGAGCACCGACGGAAGAGACCAAATGCTCTCTGTCGCCAGCGGTATTATTACGGACACAGCGGCGGTACTACCGCCAGCTTTCTACCCCTCTGCTACCGCCACCAACTGGCGACACCAACAGAAGCCAAAAACTCTCTGTCTCCGGCGGTACTACCGGACCTGGACCCGGTACTACCGGACCCCGGCACTACCGCCCCTGCTACCGCCACCAACAGAAGACGCCAGCGGAAGTCCCAGGACGACAAGCGGTGCTACCGGGCCAGGAAGAGGTACTACCGGTTGACCGGTACTACCGGTTGACCGGTACTACCGGTCGTGCTGGACCGGTACTACCGTACGTGTGTGGACCTGATCGTGTTAAGTCGGCCCAGCGCCTTGTAACCCTCTCTATATTTCGCTATTTGTTCCTAAAATACCCCTGTTTATGTGGTTGGCCTATAAATAGCCCCCACCCTCCATTGTAAACCCTAGACTTGGATAATAATAGATTAAGGACACCCCTTTGAGGATCTTTCAATCTATTGGTCTCATGGTCCTACCAAGGGGCACCCTATCATCCACCCTCCTCTTGGATCTTGCCTAGTGCGTTCAAGTTGTACAAGGCCTTGGGTTCTCGGTTTCTCGCCCCCAAGTCGTCAAGGTCTCACCAAGAACCTCGTCCCCCGTTGTTGGCGTGGAGAGAGAGCTTCGCCCAACACCGATCCTAGGGATTATGTTGGACCGGTTTCCACCGGCGTGAGAGATCGGTGTGTATCGTGATTTGTGTGCGTGTTTTCTTGGTTTTCGCCCCTTCTTCCCCCGACCACTGCTCTCCCCTCGTTCCTCGTGGAAATTCGTGAAAGATCAGGCCACCCCAAGGGGTTACCCCATAACATCTTGGTATCAAGAGCAAGATTGATCACGAATTTCCCCCCAATTTTTCTTTTATCCCCCTTAAAATCGAAAATCCCACCAAAAAGAGCCCCAATTTGCCTTCGGATCGATCTTTGGATTTGGTGAGTTTTTTGTGGTTTTGGTCCATAGATCTGTTGCTTTTGGTGTCCATCTATAGCCCCTGTTGTTCCTAGCCCAGCCTTTCGGTCAGAATCCCACGAATTTGAGGTTTGTGTCAAGTGGATCTCATTCTTGTTCTGCGACTTCCGGTACTACCGTGGGTGCAGGCGGTACTACCGCCGTCCGGTACTACCGGAGGTACCTAGCGGTACTACCGCGCGCCACAGAAACTTTTCTTCTTCCCTTGACACCTCAACTTCGTTTGCTGACTTTTCCCTCTTCAATTTGTTCGTGTTTCGCGTGTTTGTCGCCAATCTAACACAAGCTTCCGCATCAAAGTCACCCGCGCTCATCGACACCGCGACACTCGAACATCATCCCCACCAACGGTTGCAAGTCGTCAACAATACCAATGGTATAACTTGCGCCACTTTGACAACCCCATAACTTCCTTTGTGTGTATCTATCCTATGAGAGCAACTCATTTTGTGTTTTTCTAAGCATTGTGCACTTGCCTTCGGAAAGTGAGAGTGTGAGGCCAAATACAAAAGTTAACATAGCAGCATAGAAAGGGACAAAAAGGAAAAGAATAATAAAAAAGAGAAAACAAGATACATAGTCTCCCAATACAAAGAGAATACCAAGCTTGTAAGCCAACAAGAGAGAGGAAAAGAGCGCACCAAGGCAAGTGCACAAATCCGTTGCTTATCCTATTTTGGCAAACGAGTTGTGGTCTCTCCTTGAGTGGCACGACAACCGAGTGTAGTCTTCGTTAGGACCTTTTGTGCTCATTTTCATAGTCGTGTTAACCCCGTTTTTCTCCACGTGTGCGTTTTTCCGTGTTTTTGTAGATCGTATCCTTTTGCTTTTGATCTTTGGTTCTTTACCACTTAGAACAATAACCTTTTGCTTGGATCGTTTCGTTTGGTTTTCCACAATCCTAACCTTCCACCAAAAGCTTTTGAGAGTTGTAGCATATTTGTGTGTGAGTTCTTTGCCATTTCACTTTGCACGCCGTTCGCTCATTTGTGTGGCAATTGGTTTGATATAATCTCCAAGGTGAGGTAAAAGGCTAACTCTACGTACCCTTACTCTCCATATACAACCCTTGTCGGCTTTGCATCATGGACAGGAATGGCGAGCCGTCCCAACCACCACAACCTCCGGAGGTCGACACACAATTCATGACAAGATGGGACCATTGGAAGGTCCGAGGAGAAAATTCAACTACCGTTGTGAAGCTCTTGAGCGGCGCCAAGATGAACAATTTAGCGAGGCCCGTGTGGAATTCAAGAACATCAACAACCGCTTCGAAGAAGTCCGTGGCCAAATGCATGCCATACAACACAACCTCGGTCATCAAAATGAAGCTCTTGGTCGTGCACTCGCCTCAACGGATGAGAAGCTTCAACGTCTCATTGATGGACTAGCAAGGCCACGCTCGCGCGACTCAAGCTCATCTCGGCACTCCTCAAGTGAATCAAGTGCACCTCGCCGTCACGCTTCAAGGCACCGGGATGGACCCGTTCTTCAATCCATGAGATCTTCTCAAACGATACCATCTCCGCGACACGCCGCAACATCAAGCAATGATGGTGACCTCTCCGCAAGACCTCCACGACGTGAAGCGAACCGGCCACAACCAAGGTCACTTGTGATTCAATAAGAGCAACCTCACATGGACCACCAAGCCCATCGCCGTCGACATGTTCTTTCAACAACAAGTGAAGCCTCCGAAGAGGACGAACAAGATCACCGTCAACGTGAAGCACTCAAAGATCCACCAAGGCGTCATCGCCGACATGAACGTCAACGTCGACATCATGATCATCATGACGAGCCTCCTCCACATCAAGAAGAACGAGAGCAGCCCATTGCGCCTGCGGCTCGACGTCCTCCTCGCCACATGGCGCAAGACAATGCTCCTCGGCATCAACCGCGACAAGAACAAGAGCAAGCTCCCCAAGCTCGTCATGAGGATGCACAACCTCCTCCTCGTCCTCAACCGCTAGCATTGTAAACACAGGGATCTCTACCTTATTAAAGGTTGGGACCTCTACAGATAACTTCCACGCCATGCAAGCGAAGCCACATCTCTAAGAGGCCAACAAAGACAAGCTCTTCAAGTCGCATCCTTCAAAAGGAACTACATACCATGAGGGTTGTCCATCAAGATACCCATTAAGTTCAAGAAGGCGCGACAACTCAACAAGTACCAATACACATGAGACAAGACAAGTGCGTCGCCAACAACAAGAGCTCAAGAGAATCCATGCTATATGCGCTACAAGCTCAAGACGGCGTACAAGTCCTCTCCGCCACGAGAACAAGAAAGAAAGATACCGTTCGTGCCACCAAGCTACATCGACATGAGGTGCCCAACTACAA
The DNA here is from genome assembly GCA_030063025.1 of Avena longiglumis. Taxonomy (NCBI): domain Eukaryota; kingdom Viridiplantae; phylum Streptophyta; class Magnoliopsida; order Poales; family Poaceae; genus Avena; species Avena longiglumis. The sequence continues at coordinate 308,289,616 of CP125977.1, forward strand.
GAACATCTACGACACCACTTCTCCTCCGAGGACGATTACTACACAAGTTCCAAGACCCTCAAGAGAGAATACCTCATATGACGTTGGCGCTACCTCACGAACAAAGAAGGCGAACAAGCAAACAAGCCGTCACTCTCGCCATGAAGCTTCCAAAGCCAAGAACTTCCACGACAAACCTTCTTCAAGGAAGCTCCCTACACAATCTATAAGATCGTCAACAAATGAGAAGGACGCTATGGCTCTCTACTTCACGAAGTTGGATGAAACAATCAAGATGTCCTCTCATGAAGTTGACGCTTTCAAGACATGGTGCCAAACCTTGGACAAGGGTTGCGAGGTGGAGGATGGTGATCATGGATTTTACCTTCACCAAACGAGGCGCATGGAGTGAGGTGGAGGATGGTGTGATAGGGCAAAGGTTTCCGATATTTCGATGAGATGAAGATAATCGATTTGGTGGAGTTTGGGCTTGACGATCCGACTACACGTGCGAGCACGAGCACCAATGCAATCGCTAGACCAATCTCCTGGAGTTTACCGATCCTGCGGGAACACGATCAGCCTGACCAGCGAGGGTCTTAATTCCTACCTGAAATCGAGAACAAGTAAGAACCAATATTGCAATCAAGATATTGCGGATTAAGAGGAAAGCTTTATTGAAGAGGTGGGATCCTGAATAGGTGCGAAGTACAAGAGGCCTCTGCGACGCTCGAGCCTTGGCGAAGTTACGACTATGGCTAACTTAATGTCTAAACAAAATCCGAATCTAGGGGGACGGCTATGGGGAGTATTTAAGGGTGAAAAGGTGGGGTTTCGGCCAGCCATGGAAGTGGTGGCCGAATCCAACCCTAAAAGTCCTTTTCCCCTCAAATACGGACTCTAAAAAGTGGCTAATTAAAATCCTGCAAAAATTACATGGGCCTGGCCCAAAATAAAAGGTGTCGCAGCACCATATTAAGTTATGGACGAATTCGTAAAGTATTGATCTTGAATATTTCTTCCAAGCCTTCTTTCTTCATTATGGTGGCCTCAAAGTTCTGAAGTCTTCATCCGTGGCCTTCTTTTGGATCATCACATGCTTGCTGCCATCTCCATGCATGGCCATGCTCCAATGCTTGTCCCTCTCATCCATGCTTGGTCCATCATTCCTAAGAGTAAGAAATACATCTGATTTAGGCAGCATCATATTCTCATGTATGTGAGGAATAGTTCCAAGAAACGAAAGTACCTGATAGTTAAGTTGTTTGGCACGAGATCTTGTGATGGGTCCTTGTATGTGTTTTGCTGTAGGTATAACGGTTGTATCAATAGAGGGATGTCCACATCATGGTGAGCATGGGATTTTCCCTTCACCAAACGAGGCGCATGGAGTTGACGAAACCGAGCCTATTCCCATATGCTTTAGTGATGATGTGGTACCAATCCCATGTGAGTTTGAGAGCCACTTAGCCCACTTGAGTGAGAGCAAAACTGAGACGAGTGACTCCACCATATGTGAGATTGTGTGCTTCCACTTTGAGGACATGAGTGATACACCGAGTGAGTTGAGAGTGGTAGTTGATAGGGCAAGTGAGGCCATCCCAATTTCTAACAATTTACCCTCTACCTCTAGTTTGTTTTCTCATGATGTGTTAGGTACCTTGGAGCAAGAGACGCCAAGCTTGGAGATGATGGTATGTACATGGTGGATGAAGATGATGCCATCCCCATATATGATGAAGAAGTCGTCCACATGGAGGCCACCCCTATCACAACATCCACTTCAAATGAGAGGTATAACCAAGGTAAAGATACGGGTGTTGTTGATGCCATGATCCCACTAGTGGACATGATGAATTGTGAGGATATGCATGTTATGGACTCTACTTTTGACATTTCATATGCTTCATTCTTATTCCCATGTGATGCTTTGCCTTTGCGTAATGTTGATCATGTGGAATTATTTGAGTGCGATGATATTTCCATAGATGTGCCATGCTACAAATCTTTCTTTTATCCCACAATTGTTGCGACAAACTTGATAAACAATTGCTCTTTCCCTATGTTTGTAGGCAACCATACTCATACTTTGGAAATGCTTGATCATTCATGTTTTTCATTGTCTTCCGTTGTTGATTGCAATAATGCTCATATGGTTCATATTGAGATCACCCCCATAGCTTTCTCAACCTTTGAAGATTTTGATACATGCCATGATATGTTATGGGGTAACCCCTTGGGGTGGCCTGATCTTTCACGAATCTCCGCGGGAATCGAGAGAAAAGCGGTGGAAGGGGGTGAGGGAACGAAATCCGCGAACACATGCACACTAAGATCCCGATGAACTCATGCACACAAATCACGATACACGCCGATAACTCACGCCGGTGGCAACCGGTCCAACATAATCCCTAGGATCGGTGTTGGGCGAAGCTCTCTCTCCACGACCAACAATGGTGGCGATATGCTTGGTGAGATCTTGACGACTTGGGGGCGAGAAACCGAGAACCCAAGGCCTTGTACAACTTGAACGCATTAGGCAAGATCCAAGAGGGGGTGGATAATAGGGTGCCCCTTGGTAGGAGCATGAGACCAATAGATGAAAGATCCTCAAAGGGGTGTCCTTAATCTATTATTATCCAAGTCTAGGGTTTACAATAGAGGGCGGGGGCTATTTATAGGCCAACCACATAAACAGGGGTATTTTAGGAACAAATAGCAAAATATAGAAAGGGGTACAGGGCGCCGAGCTGATGCGACCCGGTTCAGTCAAGACCGGTAGTACCGGTCGGGCAACCGGTAGTACCGGTCGCAACCGGTAGTACCGCTCATGGGGCGGTAGTACCGCTGGCGGTCCTGGAGCTTCCGTCGGAGTCGCCTGTAGCGAGCGGTAGTAGGGGGCGGTAGTACCGCCCTCCGGTAGTACCGGTTCCTGGGCCGGTAGTACCGTAGCCATCTGGGCCTTGGTTGGGTTTCTCCTGGCGCGTCCGGTAGCTGGGGTCGGCTATGCCGCTTGAACCGGTAGTACCGGCCGTAGGGTCCGGTAGTACCGCTTGAGTCTGGCAGCGATTGGTTGCTTCCGCTCCGGTTCCTCCGTACCTTGGGTCCTTCTCTTCGTACCTGATGATGCACAGTGTATGCGTATGAAGTAGCAAGCCATCCAAGGGTGTGTCGAAGTCACACAAGGAAAGGAGCGAGTTAACCTTGGCTTGGAGGAGCTTAGATCGGGCGCGAGTCATTGGTCCACTGGGAGGGCTAGGTGTTGTAGATGGAGGTGCGTCCGTAGGATGGGCTGCATCAGCTCCCCCCCTTGGGGAAGAGTCGTCCTCGACTCTTCAACCTTTTCAACTGTATCTTCTCCATGGTAGGGTGAGAGATCCTTGACATTGAACGTCGAGCTCACAAGATACTTGGATGTTGGGAACAATGATGTAGGCGTTGTTGTTGATCCTCTTTAGCACTTTGAACGGCCCATCACCTCTTGGCTTGAGTTTGGAGTCGCGGTCCTTGGGAAAGCGGTCTTTACTCAAGTGTATCCACACAAGGTCGCCTTCTTCGAAGATCATCTCTTTCTTGGTCTTGTTTAGCCTTGATGCTTGGCGAAGGACTTGTTGCTCGATCGTAGCTCTTGTGTCGTCATGGAGTTTCTTCATTGTTTGGGCACACTTATCAACGTCCATGTTGGTACGGTCATGTAGCGGAAGTGGAAGGATGTCGAGCGCGGTGAGAGGCTCGAACCCATAGACGATCATGAATGGGCTTCTCATGGTGGTGGAGTGCTTGGCGCGGTTGTAGGCGAACTCGGCGTGCGGAATGCATTCCTCCCAGTCTTTAAGGTTCTTCTTTATCAACACACGGAGGAGTGTGCCAAGGCTTCGATTGACGACCTCGGTTTGTCCATCGGTTTGAGGATGCGAGGCGGACGAGAAGAGGAGCTTGATGCCGAGCTTGGCCATGAGTGTCTTCCAGAAGTAGCTCATGAATTTGACGTCGCGGTCGGAGACGATTGTTCTTGGTACACCGTGTAGCCGAATTATTTCCCTGAAAAACAAACTTGCTACATGTGAAGCATCATCGGTCTTATGGCACGGAATGAAGTGTGCCATTTTGGAAAAACGATCCACGACCACAAATATAGAATCATGTCCATGTTTAGATCTAGGCAATCCTAACACGAAGTCCATGCTAATGTCCGACCAAGGTGCATGAGGAATAGGTAATGGCATATAAAGACCAAAGGGGTTAGACTTAGACTTAGCTTGGATACATGTAGTGCATCGTTGGACGTGGCGCTCCACGTCGCGCTTCATCTTTGGCCAAAAGTAGTGAGTGGAGAGCATGTCATATGTCTTGTCACGGCCAAAGTGACCCATAAGGCCTCCACCATGGGACTCTTGAAGAAGCAAAATTTGGAGAGATGACTTCGGAATGCAAAGCTTGTTTTGTTTGAAAATAAAACCCTTTTATGCAAATAGAAATCATCAATGATGTGGACATCCCTTCTATTGATACAACCGTTGTACCTACAACAACACACATACAAGGACCCATCACAAGATCTCGTGCCAAACAACTTAACTATCAGGTACTTTCGTTTCTTGGAACTATTCCTCACATACATGAGAATATGATGCTGCCTAAATCAGATGTACTTCTTACTCTTAGGAATGATGGACCAAGCATGGATGAGAGGGACAAGCATTGGAGCATGGCCATGCATGGAGATGGCAGCAAGCATGTGATGATCCAAGAGAAGGCCACGGATGAAGATTTCAGAACTTTGAGGACACCATAATGAAGAAAGAAGGCTTGGACGAAATATTCAAGATCAATACTTCACGAATTCGTCCATAGCTTAATATGGGCCAGGCCAATGTAATTTTCGCAGGATTTTAATTAGCCACTTTTTAGAGTCCGTATTTGAGGGGAAAAGGACTTCTAGGGTTGGGTTCGGCCACCACTTCCATGGTTGGCCGAAACCCCACCTTTTCGCCCTTAAATACTCCCCATAGCCGTCCCCCTAGACTCGGATTTTGTTTAGACATTAAATTAGCCATAGTCGCAACTTCACCAAGGCTCGAGCGTCGCAGAAGCCTCTTGTACTTCGCACCTATTCAGGATCCCACCTCTTCAACAAAGCTTTCCTCTTAATCCGAAATATCTTGATTGCAATATTGGTTCTTACTTGTTCTCGATTTCAGGTAGGAATTAAGACCCTCGCTGGTCAGGCTGATCGTGTTCCCGCAGGATCGGTAACCTCCAGGAGATTGGCCTAGCGATTGCATTGGCGCTCGTGCTCGCACGTGTAGTCGGATTGTCAAGCCCGAACTCCACCAAATCGACTATTATCATCTCATCGAAAGATCGGACACCTTTGCCCTATCAAGTGGTATCAGATTTCAGGTTGCTCGGTGAGATTTTACTGTTTTCGTAGATTAGATCTGTTTTTATCTATAACCCACGAAAAAGCCAAAAACACAGTTAGAGTTTAGATCCATCCCATAAGCAATCTACGCCTCGCATTATCTTTTCAGTTTTTGCATTGTTGAATTTTTGTCTACATCGTCGCGTCGAGTTGCTGGTCTTAGTGTCTCGTCCCTTAGAGTTTCGAGTTCTGATCATAGTAGTCACCGCCACCCTCACCGATCACCGCCACCATATTCCATCGCCATATACCCAGCCACCATAAACCCTAATACTCCGCCACCGTCTTCCTACCGCGAAACAGATCCGATCAGTTTTCCTGCCGCGGTACGAGTCCGAGTAGAGTTATTGTTTCCTAGTTATTTCTTTTTACTTTCCTTCTTTGTTGTTTCCGTGTTAAGCTAAAGTCCGTATCGAGCTCAGAGTCCGGTCGTAAGTCCAGAAGGAGAGCAAAAAAAAGTCTGGAACCGCCTCCAAAAAAAATTTCTGGCTATACTGTTTTTCGACCCCGGGGATCACTTTTCTCCATCGGCCGTTATAGTGATATTTTTTTGGCGCCGGCGCGCTTTCTGGAGCAAAATAAAAAATTTCGAATTTTTTTTTGGGCTAACCTATTTTTAGATCCCATAGATCAGTTCTAGACACTCGCCATCATAGTGATTTTCTGCATCTCGGTTCGCTTTTCAGGGTGCCATATCATCATACAATGCTTGTTGTGTCGCGTCGTGACATCGTTGGTGATCTAGGCTCGCGTCTCTAGTATGGTCTAGCCTAGGACCAGCATAGTACCGTCGTTGAGCATTCTTTCAACTTTTGCATTGCTGTTTTGATAATTGCTAACCCCCCTTGCTAAGCTATCCCAGAGCTCCACAGATATTCTCCACGTGCGGTGTCTCGAATCCTGGTAATCGCTTGGTTCAATCTTTGGACCCACTGATCCTCGCGGTTGCACATCGCTTTTCCTGCTATTTGGTAAGAACTTGTAAGAGCTTCGTATATTGCTTGACAGATTTCACGTGACCTCCACCATCTTTCCGTAGTATATACCTGTGCTTTTTAAGTACTAACCATGACAGATACTTCGCGGAACCCTGCCACAATGACGAACGAAGAACTCCATGCCCACTTCTCCGCGCTCTTGGTCAGTTGCGCTGAAGACGTGGATACGCGCCTAGGGGAGTTTGACACCAAGCTCACCAATGCCATGGACAAGATCGATGGACTCGAGAAATCCTTCAACGCCAAGCTTGACGTTCGGTTCAAGAAGCTTTTGAACAGATTGCCCGCACTCGCACCCGCGCCCACACATGGAGCACGGCGCATTCCGATCACGGGTCGGACTGCTGGTTCTGCTGCCGCCGCACCCCCGGCGGCTACCGCTGCGGCTGACGCACCTCAGACTTCCACCGCGGCTGCTGCTGCGACATTGGGGACAGACGACGGGTACTACTACGACCCCGACGACGACGATCTTTTTGACGAGGAGGTTGAACAACCTCCACAGGTACCTGATGGCCATCCCCGACATTACTACCGCAACGCTCGACCACCGGTACGTGATGATGATCATGTTGCAAAGCTTAAATTAAATATTCCATCTTTTGAGGGTAAATATAATCCTGATGCATATTTTACATGGGATATGGAAGTAGAACAACGTTTTGCGTGCTTAAAATATCCTGAGAATATGCGCGTTAGTGCTTCTACATGTGAATTTACTAAATTTGCTTCCCTTTGGTGGTCTGAGTATTGTCGTTTACATCCTACTACTATTCCTAGTACTTGGACTGCTTTAAAAACTGCTATGCGTGTTTGTTTTGTACCTCCCACTTATCAATGTGATTTACTAAAGAATCTGACACGTTTAAAGCAAGGGAAAAATTCTGTAGAAGAGTATTATAAGGAATTGCAAACGGGGATGGTTCGGTGTGGTCTTGTTGAATCTAATGAACAAATGCTTGCACGTTTATTTGGTGGATTAAACAAGGACATTCAGCACATCTTAGATTATAAGGAATATAATTCTATCACTCGTTTGTTTCATCTTGCTTGCAAAGCTGAACGTGAAGTGCAGGATCGCCAAACACCATGGAGGAGGACTAATAATTCTGCAGGTCGCACATCCACTTGGACATCCCGACAATCAGCGCCTCCTTCTCGTGATTCGCCACCAGCTACTACTACATCCAAGGCCACCACAAGATTTCCAGCTGCTCCGCCACCGTCATCCAATGCTCCTGCTCGTAGTGCATCTTCTATGGCTTCCACGGGTAAGACAAAGGATATACAATGCCGCAAGTGCTGTGGTTTTGGTCATATTGAGAGACAGTGCACACCACAACATGTGATGATGGTGCGAGAAGATGGTCAATACGATTCAGCGAGTGACTTTGATGAAGATACACTATGTCACATCCCAAGATTTTCCAAATCTTGTAATGTGAAAATAAATGAATAAAATAAAACTTTGTTTGATTTTCAGAGCCAGAAGAAACTTTTTGAATTCAATTGGAACTCCAAACCCATTTGAATTAAATAAAATCCTAAGGGGATTTAAAAAAAAGATAAACATTTTTTTTAAAGGAAAACAAAATATTTTGGAAATACTATTCTAGATCTTTTAAATAAAAGGATTTGGTTCTCAATTGAAATAAAAGTTTTATAGATAAAGATTATTTTATAGAGTTCAATTAAACCTTAGCCAAGCTTTGGGAATTAAAACATTTTATTTTAAATAAAATAGCAAAGGTTTATTTAAAAATAATAAAGGATTGCTTAAATAAAATAATAAGGAATTAATATCCAAATTTTATTCAAATAAAAGGTTTTACCATTTTAATTAAAACATCAAAACTTATTAAATTATTTTAAATAGGTTTTCCAAGTATTTTATATTCTCTAATAAAACCTACTAAAGTGTTTTGGCTTTATTTTAGATTTCAAAATAAATATCTCAATAAAACAAATCCTATTTGATTTAATAATGAAAAGTCTATTATATTTAATTAATAATGGACTCTAAAATAAAAGGTTATTTGTTTTAAACAAATTTCCAAGTATTCTATATTTCCCAAATAAAACATACTGATTTGGTTTTGAAAATATTTAGGTTTCAAATAAAGATTTTATTAATAAAATCAAACTCTATTTGATTTAATAACTAAGGCCCATTTTATTTAATTATTAATGGACCCTAAAGTAAAAGGTTATTTTGTTTTAAACAAGTTTTCCAAATATTCTTTATTTCCAAATAAACTACTGATTGGTTTTGAAAGTATTTGGATTTCAAATGAAGAAACCAAACCCTATTTTATTAATAAACCATGGACCATTTTACTTAATTAATAAATGGAACCTAAAAACATTTAAAATATTATTTTATTTTGGAAGTTGGTTTATGCTACTAAACAGAACCAAGTTCAAAGTTGTGAAGTGTGGTGTTTGTTTGAATTGATTTGGTTGATTGAATCATTTGTTTGAATTTCAAATCAGTAAATTGAAAATAGAAAAGGAAAAAGTTTGAACGATGTAAAAAATAGAGCAGCTCACCATCCTGCCCACCTCAATGTCCCACCTCCCATCTCGGCCGAGTGAATCGTTTTCCACCGCAAGTAACCCGCTAGGTCACCGACGATCGGACCCCTTCATTTCCCTTTCTCACCCACTGAGGACCCCACCACCATGTCCCTCTTCTTCCCCACCCGTAGACGACGCGCACCCCTTGCCGGCCGTTGCAGGCGGAATAACTCCAGCGTAACACGTCTTAATCACGCAATGAAGCAGCCCCTTGACCACGCAGGATAAATCGTCTGCCTCCCCTCTTCCGTTTCCCCCAGACACCCCTCCTCGACACGCCCCCAGGCTGTCAGATTTTGCTCGGACATCCCCCTGTCTTCGACGACCCTCCTCGCCGATTCCGGCCAGCACACGCCCCCTCCTGCCTTCTTGAGCACACAGCGGTGATCAGCATTCCCCAATGTACCTCTCTGCAGTCGCAGCTCACTCTCGCGCGCCCCTGAGCATCGGCAACGACAACCTCCAGCAGCGCCGCCTTCTGGTTCTTCTCCGACATCGTCTCCCCGGTAAACCAAACCACCCCTCCTCTTCTCTTTCACGCACGCGTCACCGCACTGACCTTACGCAGCTAACCTTGCCCTCTGTTTACCTTCGTGTGATCTGTAGCGTCGACACCGACCGCGAGCAGGACCATCTGACGCCGACGACGACTCCGGCGACATTACCTGCTCCGTCGCCTTGCTTCCTCGAGAGTACATTGAGCACCACCTCGTCCTCGCGAACCCGGTGAGCACACACTCCGTCTTCCTCGCTTCCTAGAACCACCGTAGCATCCTTTGCACGCCGCGGCGCCGCAAGCCACCGCCAGTGCCGCCGATCCTTGGCAAGCGTGCTAGCAGCCGTAGGATTCAGATCCGACGCTCACGATTAGTTCACTTAGCCGCGAAGAGTTACGCACTCTGGACCACACGATCGATTAGATCCAACGCACGGCAACGCTGATCCTCGCGAAGCGGTATCGTCCAATGAAATCACGCCGCTTGTCACCTATTCTGTTTAAAAACAAATTTGAAAACAAAATTATTTGCAAACTTCAAACCCTTGTATCTTTGGATCCACACGTCCAAAAATTGCAAATTTTATGTCGTTGGATTCAGGAGAGCAAGACTAGCCAACCATACCCTTGGTTTAGCCAATAGTATCTGTTAGTTTGCTTGTTTTTGCAGATTCTTTTGTGAGCTTGTTTAGAGTAGAAAAATTGTTTAAAATTTATTTTGGTGTCAAAACTTTTGCAAAATGGTTTGATGTGACCTTGCTGACCCTAGGAACCAACCCTTGGTGTTGAAAATTATTTTGGTAAAGTTTAGGTTAGATTAATTGACTTAGCCATTTTCTAGCCAAATAAAATTATTGATTTTATTATGGAAATGTTTTTGCAAAGAAAACTTTGGGAAAATGTTTTGGACCAAACCTACTGACCCAAAACACCAAGCTTTGCAAATGACAACTCACTTGGTGAAAAACATAAAGTTTTGCTTTGATTTTTCACCACGTGAAATGATGATTGGATTTTAAAAATGGTTTATGGACTAAAGCATTTTGCAAATGACTTTGCCATTTTGGTAAATGACCAATTTGGACCTTACAAAGTTTAGAAGCCTAGTGGAGACCATCGTTGCAATAGAACCAACCTTTGCATTCTTATGCATGACTTAGATTCCATTACTTTGTGTGTGAAAAATTGTTTGATTGACTTTGGTTTGGAATGTGAATTGAATTTGTGTTTGCTTGATTGACTTGTAGTGAAGTGTGAGACTAGCAAGATCAAGGAGTGAACCACCATTCCCTACCAAAAAGGCAAGTGATGCTTCATACTTTTTGTCCCATTACTTTCTCTATGCATTAGTGATTTTGCTAAGTAAAACTTGCATGGATTTTGCTAAGTATAGACCTTGCTGTAAGAAAACCTAGTAGATGAATCCTTAGTAGGATTTTCCTAAGTTAAAGATTCCTACTACTATCAAGCTTAGCCTAGCTAATAGAAAACATGGGTGGAAAATATATTCACACTATGGAAAAATCTCTAAGTCTGAGGACTTATGTTTTTGTTTAATAAAACAACTATGTTAATGAATCACCTGGGTGGAATGGAAGGATTGGTTTATGTTGAGTGGTTACACAAGGCCATGACTTGGCTTGTGTATCTCACTTGTGGTATGCCACCTAGGAACAAAGAGATTTGAGATGTCAAATGTCGAGAAGCTTCAAGTGCAACCACTTGGCAATATGGGCTCTGCCATGATCATATAGGTTGCAAGAACTTAGCCATATGGACAGTGGGTGGTAGTGTTTGATAGGTTGGAGCGCGTCCATTTTGGTCTAAGGGAAGGCTTCTGAAAGATCTTGTCTTGGGAAAACAAGTCTTGTGGGGAAAGTGCACCACCTCTGCAGAGTGTAAAATCTAAGTACTTAGCCATGTCCCTGGTAAAGGACAATTTGAGCATCAAGACATGGAAGCAATCAAGAATCTCATCATTCAAATTTCTAAAGTTAAAACTTGTGGATTGAACAAGGGTTGTCTGAAATCTTCAATCTTTGATTGGGAGATGCCTTGTAAAGGATCTTCAATCTTTGATTGAGAAAAATGATTTTGTCAAAACAAAAACTTAGTATTTTCAAATGTTAAGGAAAAATCTATTTTGAGCAATGCAAGCCTTAACTCCACTCAGCCAAATGCATATAGTTGATAGACTCCACAATACTACCATAGTATCACTTGCCAATACAATTAAAATGTATTGACCCTTTGTGGCTGTAACTTGTATGTTGCAGGTTTGATTGATTTTAGTGAAGATTGATTGATTAGGATTACAAAGTCTACAACCAACATCTGCCTGTGGCACTTTGAAGATGAAGGACCCCATGCTTATAGTTATTCCGCTGCAATGTAATGTAATAGCCATATGAGCTATGTAAGATGTAATAAAACTATGTTATTCCTGGATATAAAGTTATATTATGACCTTTGTTTCTTGATATTACATCTTAACTGTGGATGCTAGCTATTGATCCAGGGACTAGCATTGTAAACACAGGAGGGATCTACCTTATTAGGTTGAGACCCCTACAGATGGTATCAGAGCATTGTGTTGCCTGTAGGATTTGTAAACCTAGGATTGGACAAAAACCCTTAGAAAAATAGGAGTTGTTTTGTTCCAAAAACTTATTTACAAAAACTTGTAAGCTCTTTCCTCAACCATTTTGGTTTCAACTCTACTTCTCTTCTACTTCAACTTGATGGAAAACCTACCCATGACCAAGGACTACACTATGTGCAAAAGACTTCTTCAACATCTTCAGCTCTAATGACTTCAACATCTTCAGCATATTCACCAAGGACTTCCAACTTGGATACCACTAAAGACTACAAGTAAGACAAGGAAATCTTGCTCAAGATTTAGAGACTGAGGGAATGCAAAAAGTTAGAAGGAGCCTACATCATTTGAAGTATTGTGGCCAAAAGTTTTTCCAAGGAAACCATGATCTCATGCAAGAAGGATCAACCAAGAAGGATGGAAGGATCACAAGTGAACCATATAGATGGACCACCATATTTTAGTTAAGTCAAATACACCAACTTATGTGGTGTAACAAAAATATTTTGTTGCCTAAAAATGTGCTTGAAACTTGTTGTTTGAGTGGAGTGTTTGCTTGTGATTGCATGCACATTGTTTGTGTGAATTGTGATGTGTGTGATTAGAAATAATTCCTTAGAAATATTTTGCCTATTCTAATCCCAATCCAACCCAAACAGATGACTACTCCAAGAGACACCAACACCAACCAAGAAGACAACATGAGAGAACTTATAGCAACCCAAAACCAGTTGAGCCAAGAGACAACTCAGCTTTTAGCCAACAACAATGGACTAGACCCAGCCATACAAAGGATTTTGAAACTTCAAACCCAAATGTTGCAAGGATTGGTTACTCAAATGATCAACATGGGAGAAAACTTTTCCCAAAGAGCTAATGACAACAAGGATGACAAAGATGTTATTCTAGAAGGAACCCAAGCTAGCAATGTTTTTAGATACAAGGATCATGCATCCAAGGAGCATGAAGATCAATGCCCCAAGAAGAGAGAAAGATCTCCCACCTATGAAGAACATGAACTAGAAGAACTCCTAGCTTTGGAGAGACCCAACAAGAAGAAGAAAGACATAAGCCAATTGCAGTGTTACAATTGCAAAGAGATGGGACACTATGCCAGCGAATGCCTAGAAAAGAAGAAGAACCAAAGAAACAAACAAAAGGCAATGATACCAAAGGAAAAGAAAGATATCAGCCAAGTGATGTGCAAACACTGCAAAGAGTTAGGACATTATGCAAACAACAGTCCAGAAAAGATGAAGCATAAGATAAACCAGCCTATGAGGGATCTCAACCTTGTCACATGTTTCAAATGCAGGGAACTAGGCCACTATGCAAACAATTGTCCAGAAAGGATGGAGAAAAAGTTAAACAAGTCTATGAAGTATCTCAACCTTGGCCCATGAGTCAAGCATGGAAATTAAGGACATAAATGCAACTGTTTGCTTAGAGAAAGTATTTCTCATGATCCCAAGAAGGACAATGTGTAATTTTTGTTTGAAAATTCTTAAGGGTGGTAGTACCCTAGTTGTTTTGAACATGCTTGTAACCCTAGCCTCCCCAAATCTCGGGACGAGATTTATTTTAAGGGTGGTAGCCTGTCACATCCCAAGATTTTCCAAATCTTGTAATGTGAAAATAAATGAATAAAATAAAACTTTGTTTGATTTTCAGAGCCAGAAGAAACTTTTTGAATTCAATTGGAACTCCAAACCCATTTGAATGAAATAAAATCCTAAGGGGATTTAAAAAAAGATAAACATTTTTTTAAAAAGGAAAACAAAATATTTTGGAAATACTATTCTAGATCTTTTAAATAAAAGGAATTGGTTCTCAATTGAAATAAAAGTTTTATAGATAAAGATTATTTTATAGAGTTCAATTAAACCTTGGCCAAGCTTTGGGAATTAAATTTTTTTATTTTAAATAAAATAGCAAAAGTTTATTTAAAAATAATAAAGGATTGCTTAAATAAAATAATAAGGAATTAATATCCAAATTTTATTCAAATAAAAGGTTTTACCATTTTAATTAAAACATCAAAACTTATTAAATTATTTTAAATAGGTTTTCCAAGTATTTTATATTCTCTAATAAAACCTACTAAAGTGTTTTGGCTTTATTTTAGATTTCAAAATAAATATCTCAATAAAACAAATCCTATTTGATTTAATAATGAAAAGTCTATTATATTTAATTAATAATGGACTCTAAAATAAAAGGTTATTTGTTTTAAACAAATTTCCAAGTATTCTATATTTCCCAAATAAAACCTACTGATTTGGTTTTGAAAATATTTAGGTTTCAAATAAAGATTTTATTAATAAAATCAAACTCTATTTGATTTAATAACTAAGGCCCATTTTATTTAATTATTAATGGACCCTAAAGTAAAAGGTTATTTTGTTTTAAACAAGTTTTCCAAATATTCTTTATCGTTTTGAAAGTATTTGGATTTCAAATGAAGAAACCAAACCCTATTTTATTAATAAACCATGGACCATTTTACTTAATTAATAAATGGAACCTAAAAAGATTTAAAATATTATTTTATTTTGGAAGTTGGTTTATGCTACTAAACAGAACCAAGTTCAAAGTTGTGAAGTGTGGTGTTTGTTTGAATTGATTTGGTTGATTAAATCATTTGTTTGAATTTCAAATCAGTAAATTGAAAATAGAAAAGGAAAAAAGTTTCGAGAAAAAAATAGAGCAGCTCACCATCCGCCCAGCTCAGCCCAATGACCCACCTCCTCTCAATGAAAGTGAATCGTTTTCCACCGCAGAAGTAACCCGCTAGGTCACTGACGACTGGATCCCTTTCTGTTTCCCTTTCTCACTGACCAGAGGACCCCACCACCACGTACCTCTTCTTCCCCACCCGCAGACGACGCCCACACCTCGGCCGCAGCGGAATAACTCGGCGAATACGCCTTAATCACGCAATGAAGCAGCCCTTGACCACGCAGGATAAATCGCCTCCCTCTTCCGCTTCCCACAGACACCCTCCTCGACACGCCCCAGTCGCCGATTTTGCTCGGACATCCCCTGTCTCCGACGACCTCCTCGCCGATTCCGCCAAGACACGCCTCCGCCTTCTCGAGCACACGGTGATCAGCATTCCCAACGGACCTCTCTGCGATCGCAGCTCACTCGCTACCGAGCATCGGCAACGACAACCTCCAGCAGCGCCGCCGTCTGGTTCTTCTCCGACGTCGTCTCCCCGGTAAACCAAACCGCCCCTCCTCTTCTCTTTCACGCACGCGTCACCGCACTGACCTTACGCAGCTAATCTTGCCCTCTGTTTACCTTCGTGTGATCTGTAGCGTCGACACCGACCGTGAGCAGGACCATCTGACGCCGACGACGACTCCGGCGAGCGATTACCTCCGTCTACGTGCGCCCCTTGCTTCCTCGAGAGTACATTGAGCACCACCTCGTCCTCGCGAACCCGGTGAGCACACTCTCCGTCTTCCTCGCTTCCCAGATATTTCTGTTCGTCTTTTGTTGTTACAGGAGGCGCATGGAGGAGGATTGATGGGACACTTTGGTGTCAAGAAGACGGAGGATGTTCTTGCTGCACACTTCTTTTGGCCACATATGCGTCGAGATGTTGAGAGGTTTGTGGCACGCTGCACTACTTGTCAAAAAGCTAAGTCTCGCCTTAATCCACATGGTTTATATATGCCTCTTCCTGTTCATAGTGTTCCTTGGGAGGATATTTCTATGGACTTTGTTTTGGGATTGCCACGAACACAGAAGGGGAGGGATAGTATTTTTGTTGTTTTGGATCGGTTTTCTAAGATGGCACACTTTATTCCTTGTCATAAAACGGATGATGCTGCACATATTGCTGATTTGTTCTTTTGTGAAATTGTTCATTTGCATGGTGTGCCAAATACTATTGTATCTGATCGTGATACTAAATTTCTTAGCCACTTTTGGAGATGTTTATGGGCTAAGTTGGGGACTAAATTGCTCTTTAGTACTACATGTCATCCCCAAACTGATGGTCAAACTGAAGTAGTAAATAGAACTTTGTCTACTATGTTGCGGGCTGTTTTAAAGAAGAACTTAAAATTGTGGGAAGAGTGTTTACCTCATATAGAATTTTCTTATAACCGTTCGCTACATTCTACCACAAAGATGTGCCCATTTGAGAATGTGTATGGTTTTGTTCCTCATGCACCTATTGATTTATTGCCTTTACCTTCTTCGGTGCAACATAATTTGGATGCTACACAACGCGCTGAAATGATATTAAACATGCATAAGACTACTAAAGATAACATTGAACACATGAATGCTAAGTATAAACTTGCTGGGGATAAAGGGAGAAAGCATGTTGTGTTTGATGTTGGCGATCTTGTTTGGTTACATTTGCGTAAAGATCATTTGGTGAGGAAGATGAGATTGCGTCGAGGATGACTTCAATTCAAGAAGGGGACACTGATGTGGACATCCCTACTATTGATACAACCGTTGTACCTACAGCAACACACATACAAGGACCCATCAAAAGATCTCGTGCCAAACAACTTAACTATCAGGTACTTTCGTTTCTTGGAACTATTCCTCACACACATGAGAATATGATGCTGCCTAAATCAGATATATTTCTTACTCTTAGGAATGATGGACCAAGCATGGATGAGAGGGACAAGCATTGGAGCATGGCCATGCATGGAGATGGCAGCAAGCATGTGATGATCCAAGAGAAGGCCACGGATGAAGATTTCAGAACTTTGAGGCCACCATAATGAAGAAAGAAGGCTTGGACGAAATATTCAAGATCAATACTTTACGAAGTCGTCCATAGCTTAATATGGTGCTGCGACACCTTTATTTTGGGCCAGCCCATGTAATTTTCGCAGGATTTTAATTAGCCACTTTTTAGAGTCCGTATTTGAGGGGAAAAGGACTTCTAGGGTTGGATTCGGCCACCACTTCCATGGCTGGCCAAAACCCCACCTTTTCGCCCTTAAATACTCCCCATAGCCGACCCCCTAGACTCGGATTTTGTTTAGACATTAAGTTAGCCATAGTCGCAACTTCGCCAAGGCTCGAGCGTCGCAGAGGCCTCTTGTACTTCGCACCTATTCAAGATCCCACCTCTTCAATAAAGCTTTCCTCTAAATCCGCAATATCTTGATTCTAATATTGGTTCTTACTTGTTCTCGATTTCAGGTAGGAATTAAGACCCTCGTTGGTCAGGCTAATCGTGTTCCCGCAGGATCGGTAACCTCCAGGAGATTGGCCTAGCGATTGCATTGGCGCTCGTGCTCGCACGTGTAGTCGGATCGTCAAGCCCAAACTCCACCAAATCGACTATCATCATCTCATCGAAAGATCGGACAACTTTGCCCTATCAAACCGCGTGCCATATAGAACCAATCCAGAGGATACAAAGTAGATACAACGCCAAATTCAGGAACTACTCGACAGAGATCATATTCGTGAGTCCCTTAGCCCCTGTGCAGTTCCTATTATTTTGGTACCGAAGAAAGATGGTTCTTCGCGCATGTGTACTGATTGTAGAGCTATCAATAATATTACTATTCGATATCGTCATCCTATTCCACGTTTAGATGACATGCTTGATGAATTGAGTGGCTCTACCATGTTTTCTAAAGTTGATTTGCGTAGTGGTTACCACCAGATTCGTATGAAATTAGGAGATGAATGGAAAACAACATTTAAAACTAAGTTCGGTTTATACGAGTGGTTAGTAATTCCGTTTGGTTTAACTAATGCACCTAGCACTTTCATGAGATTAATGAACGAAGTTTTACATGCTTTCATTGGACGTTTTGTGGTAGTCTACTTTGATGATATTCTGATTTATAGTAAATCTTTAGAGGATCATTTGGACCATTTACGTGTTGTTTCCAATGCTTTACGTGATGCACGTTTGTTTGGTAACCTTGATAAGTGCACCTTTTGCACCAATCGAGTTGCGTTTCTTGGCTATGTTGTTACATCACAGGGTATTGAAGTGGATCCAGCCAAGATTGAAGCTATTGAGAATTGGCCGCAGCCCAAGACGGTCACACAAGTGAGGAGTTTTCTTGGCCTCGCTGGTTTTTATTGGCTCTTTGTCAAAGACTTTGGATCAATTACCGCGCCGCTGAATGAGCTTACCAAGAAGGATGTGCCCTTTTTTTGGGGCGATGCACAACAACAAGCCTTCGTCATATTGAAAGATAAGCTAACACATGCTCCCTTACTCCAACTTCCTGATTTTACTAAGACTTTTGAGCTTGAATGTGATGCTAGTGGAATTGGTTTGGGAGGGGTGTTATTACAAGAGGGAAAACCTGTTGCATATTTTAGTGAGAAATTGAGTGGGGCTACTCTGAACTATTCTACTTATGATAAAGAATTATATGCGTTGGTTCGGACATTAGAAACTTGGCAACATTATCTATGGAATAAAGAATTTGTTATTCATTCTGATCATGAATCTTTGAAGCATATTCGTAGTCAAGCAAAGTCGAATCGTCGTCATGCAAAGTGGGTTGAATTTATTGAGTCTTTTCCTTATGTTATCAAACACAAAAAGGGTAAAGATAATATTATTGCTGATGCTTTGTCGCGCCGTTATACTTTGTTATCTCAACTTGACTTCAAAATATTTGGATTAGAAACTATTAAGGAACAATATGTGCATGATGCTGAATTTAAAGATGTGTTGCAGAATTGTAGAGATGGTAGAACATGGAACAAGTTCGTCTTCAATGATGGATTTGTGTTCCGTGCTAACAAACTATGCATTCCGGATAGTTCTGTTCGTCTTTTGTTGTTACAGGAGTCGCATGGAGGAGGATTGATGGGACACTTTGATGTCAAGAAGACGAAGGATGTTCTTGCTGCACACTTCTTTTGGCCACGAATGCGTCGAGATGTTGAGCGATTTGTGGCACGCTGCACTACTTGTCAAAAAGCTAAGTCTCGCCTTAATCCACATGGTTTATATATGCCTCTTCCTGTTCCTAGTGTTCCTTGGGAGGATATTTCTATGGACTTTGTTTTGGGATTGCCACGAACGTAAGGGAGGGATAGTATTTTGTTGTTGTGGATCGGTTTTCTAAGATGGCACACTTTATTCCTTGTCATAAACGGATGTCACAAGATATGGCTGATTTGTTCTTTCGTGAAATTGTTTGTTTGCATGGTGTGCCAAATACTATTGTTTCTGATCGTGATACTAAATTTCTTAGCCACTTTTGGAGATGTTTATGGGCTAAGTTGGGGACTAAATTGCTGTTTAGTACTACATGGAATCCCCAAACTAATGGACAAACTGAAGTAGTAAATAGAACTTTGTCTACTATGTTGCGGGCTGTTTTAAAGAAGAACTTAAAATTGTGGGAAGAGTGTTTACCTCATATAGAATTTGCCTATAATCGTTCGCTGCATTCTACCACAAAGATGTGCCCATTTGAGATCGTCTATGGTTTTGTTCCTCGTGCACCTATTGATTTATTGCCTTTACCTACTTCGGTGCAACATAATTTGGATGCTACACAACGCGCTGAAATGATATTAAACTTGCATAAGACTACTAAAGATAACATCGAACATATGAATGCTAAGTATAAACTTGCTGGGGATAAAGGGAGAAAGCATGTTGTGTTTGATGTTGGAGATCTTGTTTGGTTACATTTGCGTAAGGATCGCTTTCCTGATTTACGCAAGTCTAAGTTAATGCCGCGTGCTGCTGGTCCCTTTAAGGTGTTAGAAACAATTAACGATAATGCATATAAATTTGAGTTGCCTGCAGACTTTGGGACGGTTAGTCCTACGTTTAACATTGCGGATTTGAAGCATTACTTTGGTGAGGAAGATGAGATTGCATCGAGGACGACTTCAATTCAAGAAGGGGAGCATGATGTGGACATCCCTTCTATTGATACAACCGTTGTACCTATAGCTACACACATACAAGGACCAATCACAAGATCTCGTGCCAAACAACTTAACTATCAGGTACTTTCGTTTCTTGGAACTATTCCTCACATACATGAGAATATGATGCTGCCTAAATCAGATGTATTTCTTACTCTTAGGAATGATGGACCAAGCATGGATGAGAGGGACAAGCATTGGAGCATGGCCGTGCATGGAGATGGCAGCAAGTGTGTGATGATCCAAGAGAAGGCCACGGATGAAGATTTCAGAACTTTGAGGCCACCATAATGAAGAAAGAAGGCTTGGACGAAATATTCAAGATCAATACTTCACGAATTCGTCCATAGCTTAATATGGTGCTGCGACACCTTTATTTTGGGCCAGGCCCATGTAATTTTTGCAGGATTTTAATTAGCCACTTTTTAGAGTCCGTATTTGAGGGGAAAAGGACTTCTAGGGTTGGATTAGGCCACCACTTCCATGGCTGGCCGAAACCCCACCTTTTCGCCCTTAAATACTCCCCATAGCCGTCGCCCTAGACTCGGATTTTTCTTAGACATTAAGTTAGCCATCCTAGCAACTTCGCTAAGGCTCGAGCGTCGCAGAGGCCTCTTGTACTTCGCACCTATTCAGGATCCCACCTTTTCAATAAAGCTTTCCTCTTAATCCGTAATATCTTGATTGCAATATTTGTTCTTACTTGTTCTCGATTTCAGGTAGGAATTAAGACCCTCGTTGGTCAGGCTGATCGTGTTCCCGCAGGATCGGTAACCTCCAGGAGATTGGCCTAGCGATTGCATTGGCGCTTGTGCTCGCACGTGTAGTCGGATCGTCAAGCCCGAACTCCACCAAATCGAATTATCATCATCTCATCGAAAGATCGGACACCTTTGCCCTATCAAATATTGTTGCAAGCAAAACAAGTGAAATAGCATGTATTCATCTTATCGCAAGCAACGAAAGAAATTGAATGACTAGCATGAAAAGGCAAGTCCAAAGCAATTGGAGGATACACACAAGATGCATAGCATGGTATGTTTATGGCAATGATATCGCAATCAAACAATTCCACGTGATCAATATTATGCAAAGGCAAAGCATCACATGGGAATGTGGATGAAGCATATGTAATGTCACAAGTATTATCCATAGGATGCATATCCTCACAATTCATCATGTCCACGAGTGGGATCATGGCATCATCAACACCCTTATTGTTACCTTGTTCATACCTCTCATATGAAGTGGGTGTTGTGGAAGTAGTGGTCTCCTTGTGGACGACTTTGTCTTCTTGATGTAGCCATGGCATAGCATCATCTTGCTGCACCATGTACATCTTCTCCAATTGAGGCATCATTGCTTCATGGCTTGGCGCTTCTTCATCCATGGAACCTAGCACAACACAAGAGAACACACTAGAGGTAGAGAGTAAGTTGTTAGAAATTGAAATGGTCTCACTTGAACTATCAACTACCACTCTCAACTCACTAGGTGTATCGCTCATGCCCTCCAAGTGGAAGCACTCAATATCACATAAGGTGGAGTCACTCTTCTCACTCTTGTTCTCACTCAAGTGGGCTAAGTGGCTCTCATACTCACATGGGATTGGTACCACATCATCACTCAAGCATATAGGGGTAGGCTCGGTTTCCTCAACTCCATGCGCCTCCTTTGGTGAAGGGAAAATCGCATGCTCACCATTCTTGACCTTGTCGCCTTCAAGGTTGGATGCCATAAGATGGGCATCATCGCTCTCCTCCATGGTCGAAGGGAAAATCCCATGCTCGACCTTTTTGTGGACATCTCGTAGTAGTGGTGGAGGTAGGCTCATGCTACCCAACTTGGCGAAGTAGAGGTCTACATTTTCCTCATTCGCGAGGTCGTGGAAGTCAAGCGTAGGCGTTGAAGCTTGATGGCGTGGAGGAAGGCTTTCTCTTGGTGCCATTGTGGTGGTGGCACGAGTAGTTGAAGGTGCCCTATGATGGTGTTGACGGAGGTCATTGGCATTCCTTGCCGATGGTTGATGTTGGTGAAGCACTTGGTCATCCACATGATGCTCGCGACGATGATCATTTGCCTTGGCACTCTTCTTGTGCTTGTGGTGCCTTCTTGAGCTTGCTTGAGCATTATGGTTGGTGCTCATCACGAATTCTTTGTCTTGGTGGCGAAGATCCCTTTGACGACGTCTTGTATCCTCTTTATGGTGTCGATGCTCATGAGAGGATGTTTGCTGGTGAAGATTCTTGTTTCTTGGTGCCTCTTGATGCATATGATGTTTGGACGCCACTCTTATTTGGATAGGAGGTGGAGCTTGGCGCCGTGGAGGTGATGGAGCTTGGCGCCTTGGAGATGGTGGAGCTTGACGCCATCTAGGTGGTGGCACTTGATGCCTTGTCGATGGTGGCGCTTGACGCCTTGGAGGTGGTGGCGCTTGTCGCCTTGGAGGTGGATCATCGAAGTAGGTGGTGCCCTTTGGTGTGGCACGCTTGGCCTTGAAGGTCATGGGATCTTGATGATGCGCCTCCGCTTGCTTGGCATAGTAGGCTTCCATCTCCACACGGTGGAGGAAATCTTCATGGCTCATGGAGGAGCCATCAAAGTCGATGAAGTTCTCCATGTCCTCCATGCTTGGCGACGCGTTGTCGATGTCGCACTCGAAATCGTTGATGCTTGGGGAATAATTGTTGGTGTAGTACTCCACATCACCCAAGCATGTGGAGCGATTGTCGGTGTAGTGCTCCATATTCTCCATGCATGAGGAGCCATTGTCGATGTAGATCTCCAAGTCTTCCATGCATGTGGAGCCGTTGTCGGTGTAGTGCTCCGTCATGTCCTCTATACTTGTGGAGTCGTAGTCATGGTGGCTCATCATGGATTCTTCATAGATATTATTCTCGGTCCCGGAGTCCCTAGACATGCTTCACAAGATCAAGTGTTGTATATGGAAGTGGTAGTGGGAGTTAGGGATACAAGTCAAACCTTACTTTACCTTGGAAGATTGTATCGTGCAAGTGGCCACACTTGAGAGCAATAAACCAAGCAAAGTGAAGTACACGCGGAAAACCAAAACCAACTACTAACCAAAAACACACACACACAAGGCCTATGGTGGATACGTATGAAAAGTGGCATGTCAAGAACCAATCCGAAATCAAGATGTTTTAATGGCAAGTAAAGAACCACAATGATCACAAAGCAAACAAGTCAATCCACAAGATAGAAATATGTACAAGGAAACACACACGGTGGGATAAATGGGACTTGTGCGACGGAGAAAGTGAGCAAAGAACCAAATGATTACCTAGCGAAGACTATAATCTCATGTCACACAAGTACAAGGAGAGACGCTAGTTCGATTGCATAAGATTGGTGGGCTACAAGAAATGCACAATAAGTACCACCTATATGATGTTCATCGAGCTTGCGCTTCCTATTCTATGAGGCACTTGTATATTTCTTTTTCTTTTTTTTCTATTTTTTTTCTTTTTCTCTTTTCCTTTTTTCACTTGCCTCTTCCTTGTGCCAACAACTATACAAGATAACTATATGAGATAGCGCTCACACGTTTGCTCAGAATTCTACAAGGTATCAAATGTGCATAGCCCAAGCAATCATAAGAGGAACTAGTCTCAATAGGTGTTTGTTGCTCGCAAAGATAGTGGGGTTCACAAAGGAATGCAAGTGGGGAAAAGTCGCGGAATGTTTATACCTTTTGTCGACGATCTTCACCCTTTATTGTTGGATTCTGCCTTGATCACGGAATTTTGATGTAGTAGATAGCATGAACAACGTGGATGATGATGTAGTGCTCTTTCTCCTCTTCTAAACAAGCTAAAGAACACCAAAATCCGAGTTGAAATGCAAAAGTTATGCTCAAAACCGTGCTGTAGTTTTTTTGTCTGCAGGAAGGGCGGAGACTCTGGTCTGGGGATCCGGAGACTCCGGTCTGGAGCTCGAAAAGTCCAGAGACTCCGGTCTAGGCCGGAGACTCCGGTCTGCGTGATTCCAGAACGTCCAGAACTCGAACGGGACGCGATTTGGGCGGAAAAACTCGAACCAAAACCTCAGATTGATGGGGGAAATCAAGGAATTAGGCCATGGGAACGCGGGGGAAGGTAAATCAACTAGTTTAGCAAGTAATCCACGTATCAAAACCTACCAAAACTCACTCCAATCACAGATTGATCCAAAACATGAATTGGGGTTGTTTTTGGTGGAATTTTCGAATTTATGGGGAAAAGACCAAATCGATGAGAAATCCGTGGCAACCAAAAGCTGCTGATACCAGACGATGGAAAGGGTTAACCTCTTGGGTGGCCCGATATTCATGGATCTCGTAGTCAAATCGATGGGAAAGCAAGGGGAAAGGGAGAAGGTAGCGGAAGCGAACACACACCTCGCGAAGAACACGATGAACACACGCAAAACTCACACGATACAAGGCCGATTGCTCCCGAACGGCGGCCACCGGTCCTATAGAATCCTCGCAAGGAAAGATCGGTCAACGTGCTCCCTCAAATCCACATAGGAGAGGGAAGAACACCTTGGGGAGGGTCTTGACAACTTGGAGACGATACAATGAACTCCAAGGCCTTGTTCAACGATGGATGCGTGATGCAAAGTCCAATCGAGGTTGGAGACGATAGTCGGTCCCCTTGGTAAAGGGGATGAGGCAAAACTAGAGATTCCACAATGGGGGTTGTCTTTAGTCTATCATCTATGCCTAAGGGATACATGAAGGGGTGGGGGCTCTATTTATAGGCCAACCACATAAAATAGGGGTAGTTTAGGGATAAAACTAGGGTTTGGACGAGCTAGAGGGGTACATGGGCCGAAGGCCCAGCTGGCGACGCGCAGGCCCATCGTGTAGGCCGGAGACTCCGGTGTAGGGTCCGGAGACTCCGGAGTAGGCCGGAGACTCCGTTGTCATCTCTGGAGTGGCGTACTGACTGTCCCCGGGTCAGTTGCTGGGGTCGGTCCGGAGGTCGGTCCGGAGACTCCGGTGCGCAGGACCGGAGACTCCAGTGTAGGCCGGAGACTCTGGTGGTTCAGCCGTGGCTTCTTCCGCCTCCTCTTCGAAGCCTCCGTCTTGTCGGGCTTGATGTTCCGGGCTTCGTCCCTTGCCTCCGTACTTGTCGGTGTGAACCTATCATGCATATGTGATGGAGTATGAAGTAGCATACCATTCAATAGGGTAGGAAGTGGGCTCGCATAGAGGAACGGATTCACCTTTGGAGTCCATGACGACTTGGCGTAAGTTGGAGACCATGATGTGGTAACGACCATAGGTCGGGCTGCATCACATGTTAAGGAGGTCCTTCAAATCCTTCGTCATGAAAAGCTTTATGCTAATCTCCCAAAGTGCACTTTTACAAAAGACAAACTCATTTTCCTTGGTTTTGTTGTGTCTTCTAATGGCATTGAAGTTGATGTATCAAAAGTTAAGGACATACGAGATTGGCCCATACCTACCAATGTTAGTGAACTTCATAGTTTTCATGGGTTGGCTGGCTTTTACCGTCGCTTTGTGAAAGACTTTTCCACCATTGCTTGTCCCCTCAACGAATTGACCAAGAAAAATGTCACGTTCGTTTGGGGAAAAGCACAACAAAAGGCTTTTGATGAGCTCAAAAATAGGCTCACCGAAGCACCACTTCTTGCATTACCAGATTTCACAAAAACCTTTGAGATTGAATGTGACGCTAGTGGAATTGGCATTGGAGGCGTCCTTATGCAAAATGGGCGTCCTATTGCATACCATAGTGAGAAACTTGATGGCGCACGCCTTAACTATCCCATTTATGACAAAGAGCTTTTTTCCTTGGTTCGTGTCCTTCAAGTGTGGCAACACTACCTTTGGCCCAAAGAATTTATCATCCATTCCGACCATGAGTCGTTGAAATATATTAAGGGCCAAGCTGATAGGGCAAAGGTGTCCGATCTTTCGATGAGATGGCGATATTCGATTTGGTGGAGTTCGGGCTTGACGATCCGACTACACGTGCGAGCACGAGCGCCAATGCAATCGCTAGGCCAATCTCCTGGAGGTTACCGATCCTGCGTGAACACGATCAGCCTGACCAGCGAGGGTCTTAATTCCTACCTGAAATCGAGAACAAGTAAGAACCAATATTGCAATCAAGATATTGCGGATTAAGAGGAAAACTTTATTGAAGCGGTGGGATCCTGAATAGGTGCGAAGTACAAGAGGCCTCTGCGACGCTCGAGCCTTGGCGAAGTTGCGACTATGGCTAACTTAATGTCTAAACAAAATCCGAGTCTAGAGGTTCGGCTATGGGGCGTATTTAAGGGCGAAAAGGTGAGGTTTCAGCAAGCCATGGAAGTGGTGGCCGAATCCAACCCTAAAAGTCCTTTTCCCCTCAAATACGGACTCTAAAAAGTGGCTAATAAAAATCCTGCGAAAATTACATGGGCCTGGCCCAAAATACAGGTGTCGCAGCACCATATTAAGCTATGGACGAATTCGTAAAGTATTGATCTTGAATATTTCGTCCAAGCCTTCTTTCTTCATTATGGTGGCCTCAAAGTTATGAAATCTTCATATGTGGCCTTCTCTTGGATCATCACATGCTTGCTGCCATCTCCATGCATGACCATGCTCCAATGCTTGTCCCTCTCATCCATGCTTGGTCCATCATTCCTAAGAGTAAGAAATATATCTGATTTAGGCAGCATCATATTCTCATGTATGTGAGGAATAGTTCCAAGAAACGAAAGTACCTGATAGT
Source organism: Avena longiglumis (assembly GCA_030063025.1). Lineage (NCBI taxonomy): Eukaryota > Viridiplantae > Streptophyta > Magnoliopsida > Poales > Poaceae > Avena > Avena longiglumis. The sequence goes on from CP125977.1 coordinate 308,316,344, forward strand.
TAATTTGTTTGGCACGAGATCTTGTGATGGGTCCTTGTATGTGCGTTGCTGTAGGTACAATGGTTGTATCAATAGTAGGGATGTCCACATCATGCTCCCCTTCTTGAATTGAAGTCGTCCTTGACGCAATCTCATCTTCCTCACCAAAGTACGGCTTCAAATCTGGAATGTTAAATGTAGGACTAACCATACCAAAGTCTGCAGGCAACTCAAGTTTATATGCATTATCATTGATTTTCTCTAACACCTTAAAGGGACCAGCAACACGTGGCATTAACTTAGACTTGCGTAAATCAGGAAAACGATCTTTACGCAAATGTAACCAAACAAGATCGCCAACATCAAACACAACATGCTTTCTCCCTTTATCCCCAGCAAGTTTATACTTAGCATTCATGTGTTCAATGTTATCTTTAGTAGTCTTATGCAAGTTTAATATCATTTCAGCGTTGTGTAGCATCCAAATTATGTTGCACCGAAGAAGGTAAAGGCAATAAATCAATAGGTGCACGAGGAACAAAACCATACACAATCTCAAATGGGCACATCTTTGTGGTAGAATGCAATGAACGATTATAAGCAAATTCTATATGAGGTAAACACTCTTCGCACAATTTTAAGTTCTTCTTTAAAACAGCTCGTAACATAGTAGACAAAGTTCTATTTACTACTTCAGTTTGACCATCAGTTTGCGGATGACATGTAGTACTAAAGAGCAATTTAGTCCCCAACTTAGCCCATAAACATCTCCAAAAGTGGCTAAGAAATTTAGTATCACGATCAGAGACAATAGTATTTGGCACACCATGCAAACGTGCATGGGGATTAAGGCGAGACTTAGCTTTTTGACAAGTAGTGCAGCGTGCCACAAATCTCTCAACATCTCGACGCATACGTGGCCAAAAGAAGTGTGTAGCAAGAACATCCTTCGTCTTCTTGACACCAAAGTGTCCCATCAATCCTCCTCCATGCGCCTCCTGTAACAACAAAAGACGAACAGAGCTATCTGGAATGCATAGTTTGTTAGCACGGAACACAAATCCATCATTGAAGACGAACTTGTTCCAAGTTCTACCATCTCTACAATTCTGCAACACATCTTTAAATTCAGCATCATGCACATATTGTTCCTTAATAGTTTCCAATCCAAATATTTTGAAGTCAAGTTGAGATAACAAAGCATAACGGCGTGACAAAGCATCAAGAATAATATTATCTTTACCCTTTTGTGTTTGATAACATAGGAAAAGACTCAATAAATTCAACCCACTTTGCATGACGACGATTCAACTTAGCTTGACTACGAATATGCTTCAAAAATTCATGATCGTAATGAATAACAAACTCTTTAGGCCATAGATAATGTTGCCAAGTTTCTAATGTCCAACCAACGATATAATTCTTTATCATAAGTAGAATAGTTCAGACTAGCCCCACTCAATTTCTCACTAAAATATGCAACAGGTTTTCCCTCTTGTAATAACACCCCTCCCAAACCAATTCCACTAGCATCACATTCAAGCTCAAAAGTCTTAGTAAAATCAGGAAGTTGGAGTAAGGGAGCATGTGTTAGCTTATCTTTTAATATGACGAAGGCCTGTTGTTGTGCATCGCCCCAAACAAAGGGCACATCCTTCTTGGTAAGCTCATTCAGCGGCGTGGAAATTGATCCAAAGTCTTTGACAAAGCGCCTATAAAAACCAGCGAGGCCAAGAAAACTCCTCACTTGTGTGACCGTCTTGGGCTGCGGCCAATTCTCAATAGCTTCAATCTTGGCTGGATCCACTTCAAGATGTAACAACATAGCCAAGAAACGCAACTCGATTGGTGCAAAAGGTGCACTTCTCAAGGTTACCAAACAAACGTGCATCTCGTAAAGCATTGAAAACAGCACGTAAATGGTCCAAATGATCCTCTAAAGATTTGCTATAAATCAGAATATCATCAAAGTAGACTAGCACAAAACGTCCAATGAAAGCACGTAAAACTTCGTTCATTAATCTCATGAAAGTGCTAGGTGCATTAGTTAAACCAAACGGCATTACTAACCACTCATATAAACCGAACTTAGTTTTAAATGTTGTTTTCCATTCATCTCCTAATTTCATACGAACTGTGGTAACCACTACGCAAATCAACTTTAGAAAACATGGTAGAGCCACTCAATTCATCAAGCATGTCATCTAAACGTGGAATAGGATGACGATATCGAATAGTAATATTATTGATAGCTCTACAATCAAGACACATGCGCCAAGAACCATCTTTCTTAGGTACCAAAATAATAGGAACAACACAAGGGCTAAGGGACTCACGAATATGATCTCTGCCGAGTAGTTCTGAATTTGGCGTTGTATCTCCTTTGTCTCCTCTGGATTGGTTCTATATGGCGCGGTTGGGCAATGTGGCACCAGGAATTAGGTCAATTTGATGCTCAATTCCTCTAATAGGAGGTAGTCCCGGTGGCAACTCAAATGGAAAGACGTCCTCATATTCCTGCAAAAGGTTAGCAACAACGGGTGGCAAAGAAGGAGGCATATCCTCAAATGAAAACAAAACCTCTTTGTAGACAATTGCATAACATTGAGTATTGTTTACATCTAGTTCAGCAATATCAATTTTATTTGCAAGCATACATGGACTCTTCAAACGAATTTCAGTAGCATGTGTAGAATCAGATTTAGTGTTCTTTGGTGGTATAAAATCTGCAGCAACAATCTGATTCTCACTTTTATTTTTCTCCTCAGTTTTAGCTCTACTAGCTCTAGCAAGATCATCTTTTAAAATTTGTTCGGGAGTCATAGGTTTTAGACCAATTTTCTTTCCATCATGCATAAGAGAATAGTGATTTGTTTTACCATTATGAATAGATTCTCTATCAAATTGCCATGGTCTACCAAGTAACAAAGAACAAGCTTGCATAGGTACAACATCACAATCAACAAAATCAGAATATGTACCAATAGTAAAATGCACGCGTACCGTTCTTGTTACCTTGATCTTGCGAGAACTCTCAAACCATTGGATGTAATATGAATGTGGGCATTGTCTTGTTGGAAGCGCAAGCTTCACTACCATGTCAACACTGGCCAGATTATTACAACTCCCTCCAGGGCATTGTCTTGTTGGAAGCGCAAGCTTCTCTACCATGTCAACACTGGCCAGATTATTACAACTCCCTCCATCGATGATGATCCGTATAGCTCTTTCCTTGACAACACCACGTGTTTGGAACAGGTTGTGGCGTTGATCTTGCTCAGATTTGCTCAATTGCACACTTAACACACGTTGTGTAATTAAGCTCTTGTATTGATCAGCAGCTTCAGCTCCCATTACCTCTGGCTCTTCATCGATCGTAATTGTCTCCATCTCGAGCGTAAATAAGGGCTAGTGTATCTTCATCAAAGTCACTTTGAATCGTATTGACCATCTTCGCACCATCATCACACGTTGTGTTGTGCACTGTCTCTCAATATGACCAAAACCCCAAAGACTTGCGGCATTGTATATCCTTTGACTTACCCGTGGAAGCCATAGAAGATGCACTACGAAGGAGCATTGGATGATGGTGGAGAAGCAATTGGAAATCTTGTGGTGGCCTTGGATGTGGTAGTAGCGGAGGTGAATCACGAGGAGGCCGATTGTCGGGATGTCCAAGTGGATGTGCAGAATTATTAGTCCTCATCCATGGTGTTTGGCGATCCTGCACTTCACGCTCACTTTGCAAGCAAGATGAAACAAACGAGTGATAGAATTATATTCCTTATAATCTAATATGTGCTGAATGTCCTTGTTTAATCCACCAAAGAAAGCGTGCAAGCATTTGTTCATTAGATTCAACAAGACCACACCTAACCATCCCGTTGCAATTCCTGATAATACTCTTCTACAGAATTTTTCCCTTGCTCTAAGCGTGTCAGATTCTTTAGTAAATCACGTTGATAAGTGGGAGGTACAAAACGAACACGCATAGCAGTTTTTAAAGCAGTCCAAGTACTAGGAATAGTAGTAGGATTTAAACGACAATACTCAGACCACCAAAGGGAAGCAAATTTAGTAAATTCACATGTAGCAGCACTAACACGCATATTCTCAGGATATTTTAAGCAGGCAAAACGTTGTTCTACTTCCATCTCCCATGTAAGATATGCATCAGAATTATATTTACCCTCAAAAGATGGGATATTTAATTTAAGCTTTGCAACATGATCATCATCACGCATCGGGGCGTTGCGGTAGTAATGTCGGGGACCAGCGGTACCGTGGAGGTTGTTCAACCTCCTCATCAAACAGATCGTCGTCCGGGTCGTAGTAGTACCCGTCGCCCCGTCTCAATGTCGCAACAGCCGCGCGGAAGTCTCAAGAACGCCGGGCCGCAAAGAGTCAGCGGTGCGGAAGCCAAACCAGCATCCGACCGTGATCGGAATGCGCCGTCGCCATGTGTGGGTGCCGTGCGAAGGGCAATCGGTTCAGAAGCTCCTTGAACCGAACGTCAAGCTTGGCGTTGAAGGATTTCTCTAGTCCATCGATCTTGTCCACGGCGTTGGTGAGCTTGGTGTCAAACTCCCCGAGGCGCGTATCCATGTCTTCAGCGCGACTGACCAAGAGCGCGGAGAAGTGGGCATGTAGTTCTTCGTTCGTCATTGTGGCAGGGGTCCGCGAAGTATCTGTCATGGTTAGTACTTAAAAAAGCACAGGTATATAGTACGGAAATATGGTGGAAATCACGCGTAATCCGTCAAGCAATATACAAAGCTCTTACAAGTTCTTACCAAACAGCAGGAAAAGGCGATGTGCAACCACGAGGATCAGTGGGACCAGAGATTGAACCAAGCGATAACCAGGAGTCGAAACACCGCACGTGGAGAGTATCTGTGGAGCTCTAGGAAGGCTTAGCAAAGGGGGTTAGCAATTATCAAAACAGCAATGCAAAAGTTGAAAGAATGCTCAACGACGGTACTGTGCTGGTCCTAGGCTATACGGTACTAGAGACGCGAGCCTAGATCACCAACGATGTCACGACGCGACACAACAAGCACTGTATGATGATATGGCACCCTGAAAATCGAACCGAGAGGTGAAAAATCACTATGATGGCGAGTGTCTAGAATTGATCTACGGGGTCTAAAAATAGGTTAGCCCCAAAAAAAAATTTCGAAATTTTTTTATTTTGTTCTCAAGCAGACGCCAAAAATTATTGCTATAACGGCGATGGAGAAAAGTGATCCCCGGGTCGAAAAATAGTATAGCGAAATTTTTTTTGCTCTCCTTCACTTACGACTGCACTCTTAGCGACCGAACTTTTAGTTGAACATGGAAACAACAAAGAAGGAAAGGCAAAAGAAATAACTAGGAAACAGTAACTCTACTCGGACTCGTACCGCGGCAGGAAAATTGATCGGATGTGTGTCGCGGTAGGAAGGCGGTGGCGGAGTATTAGGGTTTATGGTGGCTGCGTATATGGCGGCGGAATATGGTGGAGGAATATGGTGGCGGTGATCGGAGAGTGTGGCGGTGACTATTATGATCAGAACTCGAAACTCTAAGGGACGAGACACTAAGACCAGCAACTCGACGCGACGATGTAGACACAAATTCAACAATGCAAAAACTGAAAAGATAATGCGAGGCGTAGATTGGTTATGGGATGGATCTAAACTATAACTGTGTTTTTGGCTTTTTCGTGGGTTATAGGTAAAAACAGATCTAATCTACGAAAGTAAAAATCTCACCGAGCAACCTGAAATCGATACCACTTGATAGGGCAAAGGTGTCCGATCTTTCGATGAGATGGCGATATTCGATTTGGTGGAGTTCGGCTTGACGATCCGACTACACGCGAAAGCACAAGCGCCAATGCAATCGCTAGGCCAATCTCCCGGAGGTTACCGATCCTGCGTGAACACGATCACCGACCGAGGGTCTTAATTCCTACCTGAAATCGAGAACAAGTAAGAACCAATATTGCAATCAAGATATTGCGGATTAAGAGGAAAACTTTATTGAAGAGGTGGGATCCTGAATAGGTGCGAAGTACAAGAGGCCTCTGTGACGCTCGAGCCTTGGCGAAGTTGCGACTATGGCTAACTTAATGTCTAACCAAAATCCGAGTCTAGAGGTTCGGCTATGGGGCGTATTTAAGGGCGAAAAGGTGGGGTTTCGTCCAAGCATGGAAGTGGTGGCCGAATCCAACCCTAAAAGTCCTTTTCCCCTCAAATACGGACTCTAAAAAGTGGCTAATTAAAATCCTGCGAAAATTACATGGGCCTGGCCCAAAATAAAGGTGTCGCAGCACCATATTAAGCTATGGACGAATTCGTAAAGTATTGATCTTGAATATTTCGTCCAAGCCTTCTTTCTTCATTATGGTGGCCTCAAAGTTCTGAAATCTTCATCTGTGGCCTTCTCTTGGATCATCACATGCTTGCTGCCATCTCCATGCATGACCATGCTCCAATGCTTGTCCCTCTCATCCATGCTTGGTCCATCATTCCTAAGAGTAAGAAATATATCTGATTTAGGCAGCATCATATTCTCATGTATGTGAGGAATAGTTCCAAGAAATGAAAGTACCTGATAGTTAAGTTGTTTGGCACGAGATCTTGTGATGGGTCCTTGTATGTGTGTTGCTGTAGGTACAATGGTTGTATCAATAGTAGGGATGTCCACATCACAAGCCAATTTGAGTAAACGGCACGCCAAATGGGTTGAGTTCATGGAATCCCGCAAAAAAAATTGTTATGGGGTAATGTGGCATCCCGCAAAACCACTACTAGAAAATCGCGTTGTTTTGTGCTTTGCATCGTCATCATCATGCTTTGTTTGTCTGAACTATTTCGGAAAAAGCCTAATTTTGCTTTGTACAAATACCCCCCCTTTATTTCAAATGCAAAACCCCGATCGTATCGGGTATTTTATTTACCTAAAAACTATTTGCAAAGTAGCCTTGTTGTAAAATAAACAAAACCAAATAAACACATATTTACAAAACCTAAACTCTAAATCCTATATTCACCCAGACCTAACCTACCCACCAACCGCAGCGTGCCACCTCACCCCTCCCCAATTTCCTACCCACCTCGCCACCTCACCAATCCTCTCCCTCACCCCCTCCTTCTCTCACCCAGCTCCCATCTACCCCATCTCTCTCTCTCACCGACACCTGGACCCCACCCCACAGCCCCCACTCCCTCCCAAACCGACCCACTCCCTGGCCAACCCCCTCCCTCTTTCCCTGTCCCGTGGGACCCGCCCCCGGCCCCCCCTCTCCGGCCCCACCACAGCCACTCTCTCTTCCTCAACGTCCCCCACGCTGCAGGCCCTCTCCCCACCTCCCCGACGCGTCCCTCACCTCCCTCTCTCCTTCCTCTCCCCGAGCGGCGTCGGCCCCTCCTCCTCGCCCCGCTCTCCACCCCCCGACGCCACCCCCACCTTCTCCCTCCTCTCCTCCGCCCCGCCTCCTCAGAGCCTCCTCCTCCAAGATCCTCCGCCTGCCTCATCGACGCTGGCCGCCAGGGATCCTCCGCCTCCCGTCGCCTCCCGACACGGCCTCGCCCCACGCCTCGCCATGCCCGGCTTCGCCACCGCGGCGCCCTCGACCGCCCGCCTCTTCCGCCAGCGCTGCCGCCTCCCGCGCAACCCCGCCGATCCCGCCTCTCGGCCCATTCTCCTGCCACCGCCACCACCGCCGCCTCCGTCGACCGGCCTCGCCGGAGCTCCTCGCGTCTTCCGCCTCGGCCGCCTCCTCGCCGGGCGTTCCCGAACGCCCGAGCCTCCCGTCGTCTGCCCGCCTCTCCGGCGGGCCGTCCTCAGCGCCACCGCCCGCTCGCTCGCCCGGCCTCCGCTCCGCCCAGCGCCCTCAGTCTGCGCTGCCGGCCCCGTGCCCTCGTCACCGACCGTGCCCCGCTCTGTCCGGCCAGAGCCCGCCTCCCAGGTCGCCTCCCCCGCGTCACCTCTGGCCGCCCTCGGTCTTCCCGTCGTCCTGGTGCCATGGCCGCGACCGCGACCGCGGGCCCCTGCCCCGTGCCGTCTTGTTGCTAGGCCGTTGCAACAGAGAGGGCTCCTGACTCAACAAGATCTGCCTGACGATGTTTTTAGCTTCACAAGATCTCCCGGAGGCCTTCGACAAGGACACCAAGATCGCCTTCCCGGGCCCGAGAACCGACCTCGACACGCCAAGTTCGCCGAAACCCGCGAAGACCGATCCCGGCGTCCGAGACCCCGAAGGCCGACCTCGCCGAACCCCAACCCTGGAACTCCCGCCTAGATCTTCATCGAAACCGAGGACTCACATGCAGCGGTGATCCCCTGAGGACCTCGACCGAACCGAAGACCTTCCCGAACCCTCGAGGCCTTCCACACGGAGCGACGAGTTCTTCTTCCCGGAACGCCAAGACTAGCTACCCGAAAATCACGGACCCAGAGAACCCCGGACGACGAGCTCTTCTACCTGGACCCAAAGACCACATGTGCGACAGGCACTTCCCCGAGGATGCGAAGTCGAGAACCCGACGCCAAGATCGCCCCGAAGGCCGCACCCCGTGAACCGACATGCTCTTCTTCACGGATACGACAAGCACTTCGCCTCGAAACGCCAAGTACTCCCTCGAGGACGCCGAATACTTCACCCCGGACACCGAGACCCTGGACGACAAGTTCTCCTCCCGGACGCCGAGCTCGCCGAGAACCCGGATGCGACAAGATCTACCTCTGTTATCCGAGAACGATCCCGCCGAGACCGAACCCCAGATCCGAACCCTGAGACCAACCCCGAACCCTCGGAACACCAAGATCGTCGAACCCTAATGTGTGACCCTTATCCGAGAACCCTATTTTATAAATGGTCAACTATATAAATTGTTGCATATTTAATTGTTCATCTCGCATGCATCTTGTGTGGTTGGGGGCCTTATGCCGATTCACCTCATAATTAAATATGGGGCCCATATGCGGGCAAATCTACTCTCATATTGGCCTCATTTAAATTTGTGTCGCGAACCCGGTGCTATCTGCTGCCATGTTAAGACAACATTTAATTGCGGGATAGCTAAATAACCTGAACCGTTTAATTAATTGTCGGAACCCCGGTTCCGCTTAATATGACCTAATTGCATTGCATCTTGCCATGTCATACATCATACATGCATCATGCCGATTTTCTACCGTAGTATTAAATATTGCATCCGGTGTTTATTCTAGTGTTTTGCTTCTTCGCGGATAAGGCCGTTGAGTTGATGCGAGTGTCGACCCGATCTTCGGATGAACCTTCGAGAATGTTTTCAGGCGAGCATCTCCCCCTTTCTACCTATCTTACTTTTATAGTATTTATTCCCTCCTGTGGATCAATTGCTATCTGTGTTGCGTTGCTCTAGCTTTCGTACCCGTGATAACCTTTGCAACCTTATATTGTCTTGGACACATCCTATTACCTATTGTTTGGTAGATAGTTGGACTTGCGCGTCGTAGTCGCTTGCTCAAGTGCTGTTGCGTGTCGTCCAGTACCACAGTTGTTGGAGTGTTGCCGCATGTTTAAGGTTGGAGATGATCATGGCTTTCATTATCGTTTACTTTAATTACTGTTTAACAAGTAAAATTGAAGTAAGTAAGCAGAGGCATCGGTGGGTGATAGATAATGTTGGTTTCATCCCACTTGTGTCGTGGGACCCGAGTTCTTGACACTGCTTAGAGATCGAGCGCTAACCACGGTGGGGAGATATGGGCCCCATTGATTAGTACCTGATTTCAAAGTATTGTCTTTGGGGCCACAAACTAGTTCGAGGTTTTATTTACTATCCTGTACTTATGCCATGCTTATCGCTTTATTTACGATTGTCAGGAGCACACTTTATCGCTTAGGAAAGCGGAGTGTTTTCGTGGTATCGACAGTCCAGTTTGGGATTTCTTTGTCGTTCCACCGCTGTCGCAAACCCCGAGTCCGTCTCGGAGACCAGCCGTTCTTGGGTAGACTTAGTGGGTGGCCCCGTGCTTGCTTTGGTGCAGAAACGTCATGACTTAGGCCCCACCGACATACCGATGGGTGTATGTTAACTCGGCAAAAGGGTCAAGTGCTTGTGGATACTTTGGTGCACCCTGCGGTTAAATCTTTTCGAGAAGCCGTGTCCGCGGTTATGGACGACTTGGAGCACAGTGCTTGATCATAGACAACTATAACTAAAGTTTACTGTTATAAATTGACTTGTATCCGATATGACTAGTAATCAGCTTCACTACAACGGAATGGCTAAATAAAAGTACCAACAACTGCTGGGTTTTGGGTTATCTCATGCTAATTGTATCTAACTAGTAAGTGTTGCAACCACAACGGAACGGTTAAATAAAAGTGCCCACTGCTTATTTTATCAATATGATTATCTACATCTGACTAGTAATTGCTGCAACGATAACTGAATAAATAAAACTGCCAACTGTGTGAGTTCCTCGGTGGACTTCCTCGTTTGGTATCGAGGGGGAAACACCAGGATGGGATTGTTTGGTGTTAGAATCAGGTTGGATCCGAATAGCTCTTTATTACCCCTCTCTGATAGCCGCCAGTTGTATCGAGTCTCTATAGGTTGTTTAGTGCATGCTGCCGCTGCCGCTCCAGTCCACCATACCTATGTAGTCGAGGACCGCCGAATTCTAGCCTCGCTGTCTTGGCCTCGATCTTGACGTTCCTCTTTTTCCTTTGCCCTTTGTCGGCACCCCTTTTGTTTAAGCAGGTTTTGAGATCGACGTCGTTAGCAGGGTTACCCTTCCGGCTTGGCCTGGGCAGGGTTATGGACGCCATTGGTTATTCTTCAGGGCTCTTAGCCCCATTTGCATCTTGTCCGTAGTCGGACACTGTATCATTTTCAAGGTGATTTGGATCTTCGTATTGTATATATGTATTCTTGACTCATTGAGTCGCTGTTATATATATATATATCTGTTCTGTGGGTCCCATCGAGGACTGTTGTGTAATGTTATTACTTCGTTTTCCACCCGCACGAAAGTGCCTGGTGGGCACCTTTGAATCGTTTCTATGCGGGTTTGGCGGGTTTCGCTAAACTTGCATAGGGCCGATTCTGAGGGTGTTACAGAGTGGTATCAGAGCCCAGCAGTTGCGATACCCCACAAGTCCAGCCTGTAGGATAACCTAGCTAACGGCCGAAGTAGAATGTCAAAACTATTTTTGCAAAAACGGTTGGATAGTTCTGGTTAGGTCTGATTTTTATTCCTTACCCCTCTGCTATTCTCCTCTTACCTCTACGTCTTTTGAATCCGCTCTCGTCTTTTTCTTTGAGTCCAGGGATTCTCGTGGTTGGGTTTCCGTCGCACCTTTAGGGTTTCGCTTCCTCCTTTGATAACGGTGTTTCTACATCCGGTCCTCCTGCTATCTGATTGTTCCTTTATATGTGGTACCATCCTTTGTTCCTTGTCCATGCCTTCCGGTGTTTTCCGACGCGACGACATCATCTACGCCAGATCCGATGCAGAGTCTGCATCACTCCTTTGTTCTGAACCTCGCTTGTCGAGATCTTCAGTCTAATTCCGAGAGTTGGTTGCATAATTCGCCTATTCGTGTGCAGAGTAATGGTTTGGGTGCGCGATGGATTGATCACCATCCGACTACTCTTATCATTCGCTCTTGTACATCGAATCAGTGGATCCAGCGATTTTACTCCGTCCACGGAAGCTAGAGGTGGCTTTATTTGTGGATACCTCTACCTTCGACTTTTGTTCCCGGAGTGTCCTCTCGCCGATCACGGACAACGACCTCTTGTTGGTGGTGTCGCCGATTTCCAAGACGGAACAAGAACCTTTGTTAGTGGTGTCGCGAGGATCTACGCGCAGCGAGAAGATTCAGATCGCCGGCTTTCTTTCCGGTACCATGAGGCGGATCTCGAGGGCGAGATCCATTGTTAGTGGTGTCGAATTGTGGCATCCCGCAAAACCACTACTAGAAAATCGTGTTGTTTTGTGCTTTGCATTGTCATCATCATGCTTTGTTTGTCTGAACTATTTCGGAAAAAGCCTAATTTTGCTTTGTACAAATACCCTCCCCCCATTTATTTCAAATGCAAAACCCCGATCGTATCGGGTATTTTATTTACCTAAAAACTATTTGCAAAGTAGCCTTGTTGTAAAATAAACAAAACCAAACAAACACATATTTACAAAACCTAAACTCTAAATCCTATATTCACCCAGACCTAACCTACCCACCAACCGCAGCGTGCCACCTCACCCCTCCCCAATTTCCTACCCACCTCGCCACCTCACCAATCCTCTCCCTCACCCCCTCCTTCTCTCACCCAGCTCCCATCTACCCCCTCTCTCTCTCACCGACACCTGGACCCCACCCCACAGCCCCCACTCCCTCCCAAACCGACCCACTCCCTGGCCAACCCCCTCCCTCTTCCCCTGTCCCGTGGGACCCGCCCCCGGCCCCACCTCTCTGGCCCCACCCGCGCCGCTGGCCACTCCCTCTCTCTTCCTCAGCGCGTCCCCCACGCGTGGCCCTCTCCCCACCTCCCCGACGCGTCCCTCACCTCCCTCTCTCCTTCCTCTCCCCGAGCGGCGCCGGCCCCTCCTCCTCGCCCCGCTCTCCACCCCCCGACGCCACCCGCGCGCCCCCACCTTATCCCTCCTCTCCAGCACCCCCTCTCCTCCTCGGCCCGCCTCCTTGAGCAGCCTCCTCCATGTGGCATCCTCACGCCCCGCCTCGACGCCGCCGCCAGGGGATCCTCCCGCTCTCCCCGTCGCCTCCCAGCCTTGGCCTCCCACGCTCCCTGGCTTGCCGGCCTTGGCGCCCTCCTCTCACTCCGCCGCCAGCGCCTCAAGCCGGCCGCGCCCAGCAAGCCCGCCTCTCGGCCGTTCTCCCGGCCGCGCCACCACCGCCCCTCCGTCGACCGCGGCCTCCCTCGGAGCTCCTCCTCGCGTCTCCCGCCTCGGCGCGCCTCCCGCCTCGCCGGTCGTCCTCGAACGCCGCCCGAGCCTACCCGCGTCGTCGCCTCTCTCCGTGGGCGTCCTCTGCGCCGCCGCCTTTCGCCTCGCCCGCCTCACCATCCGCCCTCCTCCGCAGTCTTTGTCGGCCGGCCCCGTGCCCTCGTCACCGACCGTGCCCCGCTCTGTCCGGCCAGAGCCCGCCTCCCAGGTCGCCTCCCCCGCGTCACCTCTGGCCGCCCTCGGTATTCCCGTCGTCCTCGTGCCATGGCCGCGACCATGAGCCCCTGCCCGTCTTGTCTTGTTGCTAGGCCGTTACAAGAGAGGCTCTGACTCAACAAGATCTGCCTGACGATGTTTTTAGCTTCACAAGATCTCCCGGAGGCCTTCGACAAGGACACCAAGATCGCCTTCCCGGGCCCGAGAACCGACCTCGACACGCCAAGTTCGCCGAAACCCGCGAAGACCGATCCCGGCGTCCGAGACCCCAAAGGACGACCTCGCCGAACCCGAACCCTGGAACTCCCGCCTAGATCTTCATCGAAACCCCGAGGACTCCGCCGCGGTACGCGGTGATCCCCTACAGGGACCTCAGACCGAACCCGAAGACCTTCCCGAACCCTCGAGGCCTTCCACACGGAGCGACGAGTTCTTCTTCCCGGAACGCCAAGACTAGCTACCCGAAAATCACGGACCCAGAGAACCCCGGACGACGAGCTCTTCTACCTGGACCCAAAGACCACATGTGCGACAGGCACTTCCCCGAGGATGCGAAGTCGAGAACCCGACGCCAAGATCGCCCCGAAGGCCGCACCCCGTGAACCGACATGCTCTTCTTCACGGATACGACAAGCACTTTGCCTCGAAACGCCAAGTACTCCCTCGAGGACGCCGAGTACTTCACCCCGGACACCGAGACCCTGGACGACAAGTTCTCCTCCCGGACGCCGAGCTCGCCGAGAACCCGGATGCGTCAAGATCTACCTCTGTTATCCGAGAACGATCTCGCCGAGACCGAACCCCAGATCCGAACCCTGAGACCAACCCCGAACCCTCGGAACACCAAGATCGTCGAACCCTAATGTGTGACCCTTATCCGAGAACCCTATTTTATAAATGGTCAACTATATAAATTGTTGCATATTTAATTGTTCATCTCGCATGTATCTTGTGTGGTTGGGGGCCTTATGCCGATTCACCTCATAATTAAATATGGGGCCCATATGCGGGCAAATCTAGTCTCATATTGGCCTCATTTAAATTTTTGTAGCGAACCCGGTGCTATCTTCTGCCATGTTAAGACAACATTTAATTGCGGGGTAGCTAAATAACCTGAACCGTTTAATTAATTGTCGGAACCCCGGTTCCGCTTAATATGACCTAATTGCATTGCATCTTGCCATGTCATACATCATACATGCATCATGCCGATTTTCTACCGTAGTATTAAATATTGCATCCGGTGTTTATTCTAGTGTTTTGCTTCTTCGCGGATAAGGCCGTTGAGTTGATGCGAGTGTCGACCCGATCTTCGGATGAACCTTCGACAATGTTTTCAGGCGAGCATCTCCCCCTTTCTACCTATCTTACTTTTATAGTATTTATTCCCTCCTGTGGATCTATTGCTATCTGTGTTGCGTTGCTCTAGCTTTCGTACCCGTGATAACCTTTGCAGCCTTATATTGCCTTGGACACATCCTATTACCTGTTGTTTGGTAGATAGTTGGACTTGCGCGTCGTAGTCGCTTGCTCAAGTGCTGTTGCGTGTCGTCCAGTACCACAGTTGTTGGAGTGTTGCCGCATGTTTAAGGTTGGAGATGATCATGGCTTTCATTATCGTTTACTTTAATTACTGTTTAACAAGTAAAATTGAAGTAAGTAAGCAGAGACATCGGTGGGTGATAGATAATGTTGGTTTCCGACCGCCCACTTGTGTCCCGTAGGACCCCGAGTTCTTGACACATGTTCCGAGATCGAGCGCGCTAACCACATGTGGGGAGATATGGGCGCCCCATTGATTAGTACCTGATTTCAAAGTGTTGTACTGGGGGCCACAAACTAGTTCGAGGTTTTATTTACTATTCTGTACTTATGCCATGCTTACTGCTTTATTTACGATTGTGCGAGGAGCACACTGTGCTGTTTAGGTAAGCGGAGTGTTTTCGCGGTATCAACAGTCCCAGTTTTGGGATTTGCTATCGTTTACAGCCACTGTCGCAAACCCTGAGTCCGTCTCGGAGACCGGCCGACTTCGTTGCGGGTAGACTTAGTGGGGTGGCCCCTCGTGCTTGCTTTGATTCTGGAAACGTCATGACTTAGGCCCCACCGACATACCGATGGGGGTATGTTAACTGATCTGGCAAAAAGGGTCGAAGTGCTTGTGGATACTTTGGTGCACCCCTGCAGGGTTAAATCTTTTCGAGAAGCCGTGTCCGCGGTTATGGACGACTTGGAGCACAGTGCTTGATCATAGACAACTATAACTAAAGTTTACTGTTATAAATTGACTTGTATCTGATATGACTAGTAATCAGCTTCACTACAACGGAATGGCTAAATAAAAGTACCAACAACTGCTGGGTTTTGGGTTATCTCATGCTAATTGTATCTGACTAGTAAGTGTTGCAACCACAACGAAACGGTTAAATAAAAGCGCCCACTGCTTATTTTATCAGGATGATTATCTACATCTGACTAGTAATTGCTGCAACGATAACTGAATAAATAAAACTGCCAACTGTGTGAGTTCCTCGGTGGACTTCCTCGTTTGGTCTCGAGGGGGAAACACCAGGATGGGATTGTTTGGTGTTAGAATCAGGTTGGATCCGAATAGCTCTTTATTACCCCTCTCTGATAGCCGCCAGTTGTATCGAGTCTCTATAGGTTGTTTAGTGCATCTTTGCCGCTCCGATCCACCATACCTATGTGGCGAGGACCGAATTCTAGCCTCGCTGTCTTGGCCTCGATCTTGACGCTCCTCTTTTTCCTTTGCCCTTTGTCGGCACCCTTTTGTTTAAGCAGGTTTTGAGATCGGCGTCGTTAGCGTGGTTACCCTTCCGCTTGGCACAGGCGAGTTATGGACGCCATTGGTTATTCTTCAGGGCTCTTAGCCCCATTTGCATCTTGTCCGTAGTCGGACACTGTATCATTTTCAAGGTGATTTGGATCTTCGTATTGTATATCTGTATTCTTGACTCATTGAGTCGCTGTTATATATATATCTTCATGGGTCCCATCGAGGACTGTTGTGTAATGTTATTACTCGTTTCCACCGCACGCGAAGTGCTGGTGGGCACCTTTGAATCGTTTCTATGCGGGTTTGGCGGGTTTCGCTAAACTTGCATAGGGCCGATTCTGAGGGTGTTACAGGTAACCCCTTGGGGTGATCCGATCTTTCATGAATTTCCACGAGAAACGAGGGGAAAGCGGTGGTCGGGGAAAGAAGGGAATGAAAACCATGAACACACGCACACAAATCACGATACACGCCGATCTCTCACGCCGGTGGCAACCGGTCCAACATAATCTCTAGGATCGGTGTTGGGCGAAGCTCTCTCTCCACGCCAACAACGGGGGACGAGGTGCTTGGTGAGACCTTGACGACTTGGGGGCGAGAAACCGAGAACCCAAGGCCTTGTACAACTTGAACGCACTAGGCAAGATCCAAGAGGAGGGTGGATAATAGGGTGCCCCTTGGTAGGAGCATGAGACCAATAGATTGAAATATCCTCAAAGGGGTGTCCTTAATCTATTATTATCCAAGTCTAGGGTTTACAATGGAGGGTGGGGGCTATTTATAGGACAACCACATAAACAGGGGTATTTTAGGAACAAATAGCAAAATATAGAGAGGGTTACAAGGCGCTGGGCCGTATTAACACGATCAGGTCCACACACATCCGGTAGTACCGGTCCGGCCTGACGACCGTAATGCAGGTCGGCCAGTAGTCGGTCAGTAATCCGCTTCTGGCCCGATAGTACCGCTTGTCGCCTGGGACTTCATTGGCGGGCATTGGTGGCGTAGCGAGGCGGTAGTGTCGTCCGATAGTACTGGGTCCGGTAGTACCGTAGAAACAGAAGAGTTTTGGCCTGCGGTGTCGTCTGTTGGTGGCGGTAGAAGAGGGCGGTAGTACCGGTCGCCAGGTCCGGTAGTACCGCTGGCGACAGAGAGCATTTGGTCACTTCCGCTGGTGCTCCTCCGTTCTGTGGGTCCTTCTCTTCGTACCTGATGATGCACAAGGTATGCATATGAAGTAGCAGGCCATCCAAGGGTGTATCGAAGTCACACAAGTAGAGGAGCGAGTTCACCTTCTCTTGAAGGAGTTTGGCTCGGGCGCGAGTCATGGGTCCACTTGGGGAGCTCGTGGGAGTAGATGTAGTAGCGGTCGTAGGACGGTCTGCATCAGCTCCCCCCCTTGGGAAAGAGTCGTCCTCGACTCTTCAACCTTCTCAACTTCATCTTCTCCATGGTAGGGTGATAGGTCCTTGACATTGCATGTCGAGCTCAGAAGATACTTTGATGTTGGGATATCGATGATATAGGCGTTGTTATTGATCCTCTTTAGCACTTTGAATGGTTCACCACCTCTTGGCTTGAGTTTGGAGTCGCGTTCCTTGGGGAAGCGGTGTTTACTTAAGTGTATCCAAACAAGGTCGCCTTCTTCGAAGATCATCTCTTTCTTGTTCTTGTTTAGTCTTGATGCTTGGCGAAGTACTTGTTGCTCGATCGTAGCTCTTGTGTCTTCATGGAGTTTCTTCATTGTGTGGGCGCGCTTGACAACGTCCATATTGGCACGTTCATGAAGTGGTAGTGGAAGGATATCGAGCGCGGTGAGAGGCTCGAATCCGTAGACGATCATGAACGGGCTCCTCAAGGTGGTGGAGTGCTTGGTGCGGTTGTAGGCGAACTCGGCGTGTGGAATACATTCCTCCCAGTCTTTAAGGTTCTTCTTTATCAACACCCGGAGGAGTGTGCCAAGACTTCGATTGACGACCTCGGTTTGTCCATCGGTTTGAGGATCTGCGGGCGAGAAGAGGAGCTTGATGCCGAGCTTGGCCATGAGAGTCTTCCAGAAGTAGCTCATGAATTTTACATCGCGGTCGGAGACGATTGTTCTTGGTACACCGTGTAGCCTAATTATTTCCCTGAAAAACAAATTTGCTACATGTGAAGCATCATCGGTCTTATGGCACGGAATGAAATGTGCCATTTTTGAAAAGCGATCCACTACTACAAATATAGAACCATGTCCATATTTAGATCTAGGCAAGCCTAACACGAAGTCCATGCTAATGTCCGACCAAGGTGCATGAGTAATAGGCAATGGCATATAAAGACCAAAGGGGTTGGACTTAGACTTAGCTTGGATACATGTAGTGCATCGTTGGACATGGCGCTCCACGTCGCGCTTCATCTTTGGCCAAAAGTAGTGAGTGGAGAGCATGTCATACGTCTTGTCACGGCCAAAGTGACCCATAAGGCCTCCACCATGGGACTCTTGAAGAAGCAAAATTTGGAGAGACGACTTCGGAATGCAAAGCTTGTTTTGTTTGAAAAGAAAACCCTTATGCAAATAGAAATCATCAATCCCTTTGTCTATTGAACATCTTGCAAAAATTGGTCCAAAGAAAGGGTCGTACGCGTACAAAGATTTGATGTCATCAAGACCCAAGACATTTACTTCGAGCCGTGTAAGAACGTTTGTGTTTTTGCGAGACAAGGCGTCCGCTACCACATTTTCTTTGCCCTTCTTGTATTTGACAATGTAAGGAAAAGACTCCATGAATTCAACCCATTTGGCGTGCCTTTTACTCAAATTGGCTTGACCCTTGAGATACTTCAACGACTCATGGTCGGAATGGATGATAAATTCTTTGGGGCAAAGATAGTGTTGCCACACTTGAAGGATTTGAACCAAGGCAAAAAGTTCTTTGTCATAAATGGGATAGTTAAGGCGTGCGCCATCAAGTTTCTCACTATGGTATGCAATAGGACGCCCGTTTTGCATAAGGACACCACCAATGCCAATACCACTAGCGTCACATTCAATCTCAAAGGTTTTTGTGTAATCCGTTAATGCAAGAAGTGGTGCTTCGGTGAGCCTCGTTTTGATCTCATCAAAAGCCTTTTGTTGTGCTTTTCCCCAAACGAATGTGACATTTTTCTTGGTCAATTTGTTGAGGGGGCAAGCAATGGTAGAAAAGTCTTTCACAAAGAGACGGTAAAAGCCAGCCAACCCATGAAAACTACTAAGTTCACTAACATTGGTGGGTATGGGCCAATCTCGTATGTCCTTAACTTTTGAGACATCAACTTCAATGCCATTAGAAGACACAACAAAACCAAGGAAAATCAGCTTGTCTTTTGCAAAAGTGCACTTTGGGAGATTATCATAAAGCTTTTCATGACGAAGGATTTGAAGGACCTCCTTAACATGAGTAACATGCTCCTCTAGTGACTTGCTATAGACAAGGATGTCATCAAAGTAAACAACTACACTCTTCCCAATGAGAGATCTCAAAATATGGTTCATGAGGCGCATGAAGGTAGATGGGGCATTAGATGAGCCAAAAGGCATAACCAACCATTCATAGAGACCAAGCTTGGTCTTGAAGGCGGTTTTCCACTCATCACCTTCGGCCATGCGAATTTGATGGTAACCACTACGAAGATCAATTTTCGAAAATATAGTGGCTCCACATAACTCATCAAGCATGTCATCAAGACGCGGTATAGGATGTCAATAACGCACAGTGATAGCATTGATTGGACGGCAGTCCATGCATAACCGCAACGTATCATCCGTTTTTGGAACTAGAATCACGGGGACCGCGTTTGGGCTAGTGCTTACTTGGATCAAACCTTTGGAGATGAGTTGGTTGATTTGACGTTCTATCTCCTTCGTCTCTTCCGGGTTCGTGCGATACGCGGCGCGGTTTGGGAGTGGTGCGCCGGGTATGAGGTCGATGCTTTCGATTCCACGAAGAGGAGGAAGGCCATGAGGAAGCTCTTCGGGAAATACATCTTGGAATTCCTGCAAAATAGCCATCAAAGAAGGAGGAACATTTGTCAAGTTGTTAGTTCCTTGCGCTAGTCCCTTGCATACAAGGACATAGTGCAAGATGGATGGGTTGTTCCGCACTTCTCTCATCTCACTTTTGGTGGCAAGAAGAACACTCTTAGTTTTTCCACTCGAGTTTGGCTTGTAGCTCTCACTCACTATGGTGTGGTTCTCTCACTCACCACTCTTCTCACAAGGTGTCTTTGTGTATTGCGCCCTCGCTAAAGCCTTTGCATTGTCCGCAATTATTTGGCTAGGAGTCATTGGTTGCAACACACAAGTTTTATCAAGCCATTTGAAGGTATAAGTGTTTGAGTGACCATCATGCAAAGCACACTTTTCATATTGCCACGGCCTTCCGAGCAACATATGGCAAACCGTCACTGGGACCACGTCACATTCCACCGTGTCCTTGTAGGGTCCAATTGAGAACGTTACCGAGACGGTGTGCTTGATCTTGACGGATCCATGGTCACTTAGCCATTGTATATGGTAGGGGTGTTTATGCGGATGGAGGGTGAGGTTGAGTTTCTCACACAATTCCGTGCTTGCAAGATTGTGGCAACTCCCTCCATCGATGACAACTTTGATGGACTTCCCATTGATGCCGGCACGAGTTTGGAAGATGTTCGAGCGTTGGTCTTTATTCTCATTGGCTTGTGTAGTTAAGACCCTTGTGACCACAAGCGATGGACTTGCGTCATGCTCACACACAAGAAGTTCTTGGTCCTCTTCCAAATGTTGCCTTGCCATGGCTTCCTTGACCCTTGCATCAAACTCTTCTTCACTCAAGTATTCTTCATCGCCGTTGTCATGAATGAACAAAACTTTCTTGTTTCCACATGCGTTCGACTTGTGTCCTTTGCCTCCACACTTGTAGCATTCACCATTGAATGGTTGATCATCCCTTGCGTTTTTGCCACTTGGGGGCTGTTTTCCTTGAGGGAGTGTTGGCTTGAAGGGAAGCTTGGTGGTACTTGAGGAGCTTCCACTTGGTGTTGTTGGAGTAGTGGTTGGTGCTTGCTTGTAGGTAAAGTACGTCTTTGGCTTTTTGTACTTGATGTCCTCTTGCACTTGACGATCGGCCTTTGATGCGATGTGTACAAGCTCAACCATTTTGTTATACTTTTGGAACTCGGTGATGCACTTGATGGGATGGTTCAAGCCATTGAGGAAGCGTGC
Organism: Avena longiglumis; assembly: GCA_030063025.1. NCBI lineage: Eukaryota > Viridiplantae > Streptophyta > Magnoliopsida > Poales > Poaceae > Avena > Avena longiglumis. The sequence continues at coordinate 308,337,511 of CP125977.1, forward strand.
CATTGTTTGTTCATCTCGCTCTTCAATGTTGGCACGGATCATGTTGAGCTCCATTTGCTTGAAGTACTCTTCCACGGCCTTTGTCCCTTGACTAAGCGTTTGAAGCTTGTTGAAGAGGTCACACGTGTAGTGCGAAGGAACAAAGCGGGATCTCATATGGGCCTTCATATCTTGCCAAGTTTATATTGGAGGCTCTTCTTTTTCTTCGCGAGCGAGTTGGACTTGTTCCCACCAAAGATTGGCATATTCATCGAACTCGAGGGATGCCATGGCCATCATCTTCTCATTGCTATAGTTGTGCATGTGGAAGATCTTGTCAACCTTGAGTTCCCACGAGAGATATTCTTCGGGTTCAATGGAACCGGTGAACTTGGGCATGGTGAATTTGAGCTTGCCAAAAGTTTCTTCTACATTGCGGTTCCGGTTGCGGCGGTTGCCATGATTTTGGCGGTCATCCTCATCATCCGAGCTCTCATGTCTTGCTTGGTGATGGTTGTGTTGATCTTGCTATTGTTGAGGTGCCACGTTTGGTGGTGCAACTTGGTTTTGACGACGAGCTTGGGGAGCTTGCTCGTGTTGTTGGCACGGTTGAGGACGAGGAGGAGGTTGTGCATCCTCATGACGAGCTTGGGGAGCTTGCTCTTGTTCTTGTCGCGGTTGATGCCGAGGAGCATTGTCTTGCGCCATGTGGCGAGGAGGACGTCGAGCCGCATGCGCAATGGGATGCTCTTGTTCTTATTGATGTGGTGGAGGCTCGTCATGAATATCATGTTGCCGACGTTGACGATCATGTCGATGATGACGCCTTGGTAGATCTTCGAGTGCTTCACGTCGACGGTGATCTTGTTCGTCCTCTTCGGATGCTTCACTTGTTGTTGAAGGGACTTGTCGACGGCTATGGGCTTGGTGGTCCATGTGAGGTTGCTCTTGTTGAATCACAAGTGCCCTTGGTTGTGGCCGGTTCGCTTCACGTCGTGGAGGTCTTGCGGAGAGGTCACCATCATAGCTTGACGTTGCGGCGTGTCGCGGAGATGGTACCGCTTGAGAAGAGCTCATGGATTGAAGAACGGGTCCATCCCGGTGCCTTGAAGCGTGTCGGCGAGGTGCACTTGATTCACTTGAGGAGTGTCGAGATGAGCTTGAGTCATGCGAGCGTGGCCTTGCTAGTCCATCAATGAGGCGTTGAAGCTTCTCATCCGTTGAGGCGAGTGCACGACCAAGAGCTTCATTTTGATGACCGAGGTTGTGTTGCATGGCATGCATTTGGCCACGGACTTCTTCGAAGCGATTGTCGATGTTCTTGAATTCCACACGGGCCTCACTAAATTGTTCATCTTGGTTCCGCTCAAGAGCTTCACAACGGTAGTTGAATTCTCCTCGGACCTTCCAATGGTCCCATCTTGTCATGAATTGTGTGTCGTCCTCCGGAGGTTGTGGTGGTTGGGACGGCTCTCCATTCCTGTCCATGATGCAAAGCCAAAAAGGGTTGTATATGGAAAATAAGGGTGCGTAGAGTTAGCCTTTTACCTCACCTTGGAGATTATATCAAACCAATTGCCACACAAATGAGCGAACAGCGTGCAAAGTGAAATGGGCAAGAAACTCACACACAAATATGCTACAACTCTCAAAAGCTTTTGGTGGAAGGTTAGGATTGTTGAAAACCAAACGAAACGATCCAAGCAAAAGGTTATTGTTCTATGTGGTAAAGAACCAAAGATCAAAAGCAAAAGGATACGATCTACAAAAAACACGGAAAACGCACATGTGGAGAAAAACGGGGTTAGCACGACTATGAAAATGAGCACAAAAGGTCCTAACGAAGACTACGCTCGGTTGTCGTGCCAACTCAAGGAGAGACCACAACTCGTTTGCCAAAAGAGGATAAGCAATAGATTTGTGCACTTGCCTTGGTGCGCTCTTTCTTCTCTATTTCTTGGCTTACAAGCTTTGTATTCTCTTTGTATTGGGAGACTATGTATCTTTTTCTCTTTCTCTTTCTTCTTTTTTGTTTTTTTGTTCTTTTTCCTTTTTCTCCCTTTCTATGCTACTATGTTATCTTTTGTATTTGGCCTCACACTCTCACTTTCCGAAGGCAAGTTCACAATGCTTAGACAAACACAAAATGAGTTGCTCTCATAGGATAGATACACACAAAGGAAGATATGGGGCTGTCAAAGGGGCGCAAGTTATACCTTTGGTATTGTTGACGACTTGCAACCGTTGGTGGGGATGATGTTCGAGTGTCGCGGTGTCGATGAGCGCGAGTGACTTTGATGCGGAAGCTTGTGTTAAATTGGTGACAAACACGCGAAACACGAACAAATTGAAGATGTAAAGTCAGCAAACGAAGTTGAGGTGTCAAGAGAAGAAGAAAAAACCTTCATCTTGGCGTGGTGGTAGTACCGCTTGATGCAGGCGGTAATCTTGGACGGCGGTAGTACCGCTGAAACCTTTGGTAGTACCGCTGGTCACGAGCGAGAACGAGATCCAATTGTGAAACCTCAAATTCATGGGAATCGACCGAAAGGTGCTAGGAACAAGGGCTATAGATCGACTCCAAAAGCAACAGATCAATGGACCAAAACCACAAAAAACTCACCAAATCCAAAGATCGATCCGAAGGCAAATTGGGGCTCTTTTTGGTGGGATTTTCGATTTTAAGGTGGATAAAAGAAAAATTGGGGAAATTCGTGATCAACCTTGCTCTTGATACCAAGATGTTATGGGGTAACCCCTTGGGGTGGCCCGATCTTTCACGAATTTCCACGAGAAACGAGGGGAAAGCGGTGGTCGGGGGAAGAAGGGAATGAAAACCACGAACACACGCACACAAATCACGATACACGCCGATCTCTCACGCCGGTGGCAACCGGTCCAACATAATCTCTAGGATCGGTGTTGGGCGAAGCTCTCTCTCCACGCCAACAACGGGGGACGAGGTGCTTGGTGAGACCTTGACGACTTGGGGGCGTGAAACCGAGAACCCAAGGCCTTGTACAACTTGAACACACTACGCAAGATCCAAGAGGAGGGTGGATAATAGGGTGCCCCTTGGTAGGAGCATGAGACCAATAGATTGAAAGATCCTCAAAGGGGTGTCCTTAATCTATTATTATCCAAGTCTAGGGTTTACAATGGAGGGTGGGGGCTATTTATTGGCCAACCACATAAACAGGGGTATTTTAGGAACAAATAGCGAAATATAGAGAGGGTTACAAGGCGCTTGGCCGTCTTAACACGATTAGGTCCACACACATCCGGTAGTACCGGTCCAGCACGACCGGTAGTACCGGTCAGCCGGTAGTACCGCTTCCTGGCGCGGTAGTACCGCTTGTCGTCCTGGGACTTCTGCTGGCGGCTTATGTCGGTGGCGGTGGCGAAGCGATAGTCTGCGTGGTCCGGTAATCTTGGGTCAGTCCGTAGTACCGCCGAAGACAGAGAGTTTTTGGCTTCTGCTGGTGTCGTCTGTTGGTGGCGGTAGGGCGGTAATGCCGCCGTGTCCGGTAGTACCGCTGGCGACAGAGAGCATTTGGTCTCTTCCGCTGGTGCTCCTCCGTTCTGTGGGTCCTTTTCTTCGTACCTGATGATGCACAAGGTATGCGTATGAAGTAGCAGGCCATCCAAGGGTGTATCAAAGTCACACAAGGAGAGGAGCGAGTTCACCTTAGCTTGAAGGAGTTTGGCTCGGGCACGAGTCATGGGTCCACTTGGGGAGCTCGTGGGAGTAGATGTAGTAGCGGTCGTAGGACGGGCTGCATAAAAAATGTTGTAGCGGACGCCTTGTCTCGCAAAAACACAAACCTTCTTACGCGACTCGAAGTAAATGTCTTGGGTCTTGATGACATCAAGTCTTTGTACGCGTCCGACCCTTTCTTCGGACCAATTTTTGCAAGATGTTCAATAGACAAAGGGATTGATGATTTCTATTTGCATAAGGGTTTTGTATTGAAACAAAACAAGCTTTGCATTCCGAAGTCGTCTCTCCAAATTTTGCTTCTTCAAGAGTCCCATGGTGGAGGCCTTATGGGTCACTTTGGCCGTGACAAGACCTATGACATGCTATCCACTCACTACTTTTGGCCAAAGATGAAGCGTGATGTGGAGCGCCACGTCCAACGATGCACTACCAAGCTAAGTCTAAGTCTAACCCCTTTGGTCTTTATATGCCATTGCCTATTCCTCATGCACCTTGGTCGGACATTAGAATGGACTTTGTGTTAGGATTGCCTAGATCTAAACATGGACATGATTCTATATTTGTGGTAGTGGATCGCTTTTCCAAAATGGCACACTTCATTCCGTGCCATAAGACCGATGATGCTTCACATGTAGCAAATTTGTTTTTCAGGGAATAATTCGGCTACACGGTGTACCAAGAAAAATCGTCTCCGACCGCGACGTCAAATTCATGATCTACTTCTGGAAGACACTCATGGCTTAGCTCGGCATCAAGCTCCTCTTCTCGTCTGCCTCGCATCCTCAAACCGATGGACAAACCGAGGTCGTCAACCGAAGCCTTGGCACACTCCTACGTGTGTTGATAAAGAAGAACCTTAAAGACTGGGAGGAATGTATTCCACACGCCGAGTTCGCCTACAACCGCGCCAAGCACTCCACCACCATGAGGAGCCCGTTCATGATCGTCTATGGCTTCGAGCCTCTCACCGCGCTCGATATCCTTCCGCTTCTGCTTCATGACCGTGCCAATATGGACGTTCTCAAGCGTGCCCAAACAATGAAGAAACTCCATGAAGACACAAGAGATACGATCGAGCAACAAGTCCTTCGCCAAGCATCAAGGCTAAACAAGAACAAGAAAGAGATGATCTTCGAAGAAGGCGACCTTGTGTGGATACACGTGAGTAAAGACCGCTTCCCCAAGGACCGCGACTCCAAACTCAAGCCAAGAGGTGATGGACCGTTCAAAGTACTAAAGAGGATCAAAAACAACGCCTACATCATCGATATCCCAACATCCAAGTATCTTGTGAGCTCGACGTTCAATGTCAAGGACCTCTCACCCTACCATGCAGAAGATGAAGTTGAGAAGGTTGAAGAGTCAAGGATGACTCTTTCCCAAGGGGGGGGAGCTGATGCAGCCCGTCCTACGGACGCACCTCCATCTACAACACCTAGTGATGGAGGGGTTAACCTCTTGGGTGCCCGATCTTCACGGATCTCGTGGTCAAATCGATGGGAAAGCGAGGGGAAAGGGAGAAGGTAGCGGAAGCGAACACACACCTCGCGAAGAACACGATCAACACACGCAAAACTCACACGATACAAGGCCGATTGCTCCCGAACGGCGGCCACCGGTCCGATAGAATCCTCGCAAGGAAAGATCGGTCAACGTGCTCCCTCAAATCCACATCGGAGAGGGAAGAACACCTTGGGGAGGGTCTTGACAACTTGGAGACGGGACATCGAACTCCAAGGCCTTGTTCAACGATGGATGCGTGATGCAAAGTCCAATCGAGGTTGTTTACGATAGTCGGTCCCCTTGGATAAGGGGATGAGGCAAAACTAGAGATTCCACACAAGGGGGTTGTCTTTAGTCTATCATCTATGCCTAAGGGATACATGAGGGGTGGGGGCACTATTTATAGGCCAACCACTAAACAAGGGTAGTTTGGGGATAAAACTAGGATTTGGACCAGCTAGAGGGGTACATGGGCCGAAGGCCCAACAGGTGCGCGCAGGCACACATGACCGGTAGTACCGGACTTGGGTCCGGTAGTACCGCTGACCGGTAGTACCGGGTCCAGATCCGGTAGTACCGCTTGTAGTCCTGGGACTTCTGTTGGCGTCGTCTGTATGGGGCGGTAGTAGTGATGAGTACGAATCTGGGTTGCCAGATCCGGTAGTACCGCTGGTGACAGAGAGCAGTTGGCGATCTGTCTTCTTCCGCCTCCTCTTCCAAGCCTTCGTCTTGTCGGTCTTGATGATCCGGGCTTCCTCCCTTGCCTACGTACTTGTCAATGTGAACCTATCATGCATATGTGACGGAGTATGAAGTAGCATACCATTCAATAGGGTAGGAAGGGGGCTCGCATAGAGGAACGGATTCACCTTTGGAGTCCATGACGACTTGGCGTAAGTTGGAGACCAAGATGTGGTAACGACCGTAGGTCGGGCTACATCATCTCCCCCCTTCAAAAAGAGTCGTCCTCGACTCTATATGCTCATCACAAAGTAGAAGCGGTCGAGAGACCTTCTTGATCCTGGGGTTCACCATATAGTCGTCCTCGGGAAGATTGACTTGACAACCCTTCAATGTTCCTTCACCTTTCTTGAAGCCTACAATGCTCACAACAAAAGCAAAGCAACACTCAAAGCGTAGCCAATTCATGAAGATTATTGCATGAGTCCTCAAGTAGAAGGAAGTCACCTTATCTTGTAGAGATAGCTCGATGAAGGGTAGCCATAGGTAACTCTCTTCGGTTCTTCTTGTCAACATATAGTCCATAGAGGTTGACGTGTATGCATTTCTACCTTCATAAAACAAAGACCAAGCAACATATGTTTGTGTGTGATAGAGGAGCATGTCATTTGTGGCATGTCCATTCTTGTCCACAACACGATTAGCACAACTCAAGTATAGCAAACGGGATGTATATGCAAGGTCAAAGTGCATGGAAGTCGTTGCAAAATCATCCAAATGTGGTAACTCAAAAACTCCATATAGCATCTTATTGTGGCATTCAAAGCAATCGAATAGAAATTTGATCAACATCTTTGATGCAAAACTAGGAGGATTTGGCAAAAACACAAAAGGAAGAATGTCCAAAGCAACATCATTATGTGTGCAAACCAACCATTGGAAAGAGAAATTGCTCGACATGTTGGATGTCACACACAAATCATTGAAAGCAAATATCATGGGAATATGAGTATCCCAAGCGGAAGCAAAAGCAATATATTTTCAAATAAACCAAATGAAAGAGCAAGTGGTCCTTATGTTTGTTGCAACAACAAGACGAGATTCTTGGAATCTCTCATGACAATACATGCTCTTAATGGAATTGTGGTTGCACCCAAAACATCGTAAAGAGAAAATGTTCAACATTTTTGTTACAACACACAAAGCATCATTATCCAAAAGCAAAGAAACATGAATGTCACAAGGGAAGATAATACCATTAACATGCTTTCAAGCAAACCATAGGAAAGAACAATTTGTCAACATGAAAGATGCAAAGCATGCAAAAGGTATCAGGGCTGGGTTCGATCTTGAACTCACTTGTGGGATGCTCTCTAGAGCTCTTTTTGTCAACTGGTGCTCAACCGAGGTTGACATTCTCGTGCGGGCACCTACACACATCATATGTAAAAGGAAGAACGTGTGTGCATGATAGAGATACACATCATCCATCATGACGTATCTCTTCTTGTGCACATCACCATTAATGTCATTCAAGTATGAAATAGATGCATGGTGAGTATGCAAGTGGGGAACATGCTTATCATGGCAATCATCAAAATCTCCAAAAATTGAGAAAGCTATGGGGGCCATCTCATTATAACGCATATGATCAATATTGTTGCAAGCAAAACAAGTGAAATAGCAAGCATTCATCTTATCGCAGGCAACGGGAGAAATTGAATGACTAGCATGACAAGGCAAGTCCAACGCAATTGGAGGATACACACAAGATGCATAGCATGGCATGTTTATGGCAATGATATCGCAATCAAACAATTCCACATGATCAATATTATGCAAAGGCAAATCATCACATGGGAAAGTGGGTGAAGCATATGTAATGTCACAAGTATCATCCATCGCATGCATATCCTCACAATTCATCATGTCCACTAGGGGGATCATGGCATCATCAACACCCTTATTGTTACCTTGTTCATACCTCTCATATGAAGTGGGTGTTGTGGTAGTAGTGACCTCCTTGTGGACGACTTCGTCTTCTTGATGTAGTGATGGCATAGCATCATCTTCGTGCACCATGTACATCTTTTCCAATTGAGGAATCATTGCTTCATGGCTTCGGGCGTCATCCTCCATGGAACCTAGCACAACACAAGAGAACACACTAGAGGTAGAGGGTAAGTTGTTAGAAATCGAAATGGTCTCACTTGACCTATCAACTACCACTCTCAACTCACTAGGAGTATCACTCATGCCCTCCAAGTGGAAGCACTCAATCTCACATAAGGTGGAGTCACTCATCTCACTCTTGTTCTCACTCGAGTGGGCTAAGTGGCTCTCATACTCACATGGGATTGGTACCACATCATCACTCAAGCATATGGGGGTAGGCTCGGTTTCCTCAACTCCATGCGCCTCCTTTGGTGAAGGGAAAATCCCATGCTCACCATTCTTGACCTTGTCGCCTTCAAGATTGGATGCCATAAGGTGGGCATCATCGCTCTCCTCCATGGTCGAAGGGAAAATCCCATGCTCGACCGTCTCGTGGCCATCGCATAGTAGTGGTGGAGGTAGGCTCATGCTATCCAACTTGGCGAAGTAGTGGTCTACATTTTCCTCGTTGGCGAGGTTGTGGAAGTCAAGCGTAGGCATTGAAGCTTGATGGCGTGGAGGACGGCTTGCTCTTGGTGCCATTGTGGTGGTGTCACGAGTAATTAAAGGTGCCCTATGATGGTGTCGACGGAGGTCATTGGCGTGCCTTGCCGATGGTTGATGTAGGTGGCGCACTTGGTCATCCACATGACACTCACGACGGTGATCATTTGCCTCGGCACTCTTCTTGTGCTTGTGGTGCCTTCTTGAGCTTTCTTGAGCATTATGGTTGGTGCTCATCATGAATTCTTCTTCTTTATGGCGAAGATGCCTTTGACGATGTCTTGTATCCTCTTTATGGTGGCGATGCTCATGAGAGGATGTTTGTCGATGAAGAGTCTTGTTTCTTGGCGCCTCTTGATGCATATGATGTTTGGACACCACTCTTGTTTGGATAGGAGTTGGAGCTTGGCGCCTCGGAGGCGATGGAGCTTGGCGCCTTGGAGATGGTGGAGCTTGACGCCATCTAGGTGGTGGCACTTGATGCCTTGTCGATCTTTGGCGCTTGTCTTGGAGGTGGATCAAGTAGGTGGTGCCCTTTGGTGTGGCACGCTTGGCCTTGAAGGTCATGGATTCTTGATGATGCGCCTCCTCTTGCTTGGCGTAGTAGGCTTCCATATCCACGCGGTGGAGGAATTCTTCATGGATCGTGGAGGAGCCATCAAACTCGATGAAGTTCTCCGTGTCCTCCATGCTCGTGAGTCGTCGATGTCGCACTCGAAGTCATCCATGCTTGGGGAGTAATTGTTGGTGTAGTACTCCATATCACCCAAGCATGTGGAGCCATTGTCGGTGTAGTGCTCCATAGGCTCCATGCATGAGGAGCCATTGTCGACGTAGAGCTCCATGTCTTCCATGCATGTGGAGTCGTCGCAGGTGTAGAGCTCCGGGTCCTCAAAGCATGTGGAGCCATTGTCGGTGTTGTGCTCCGTCATGTCCTCTATACTTGTGGAGTCGTAGTCATGGTGGCTCATTATGGATTCTTCATAGATATCATCCTCGGTTCCGGAGTCCCTAGACATGATGCACAAGACCAAGCGGTGTATATGGAAGTGGTAGTGGGATTTAGGGATACAACGTCAAACCTTACCTTTCCTTGGAAGATCGTATCGTGCAAGTGGCCACACTTGTGAGCAATAATCCAAGCAAAGTTAAGTTCATGCGGAACACCAAAAACAACTACGAACCAAAAAACACACACACACAAGTCCTATGGTGGTTAGGTATGGAAAGTGGCATGTCAAGAACCAATCTGAAATCAAGATGTTGTAATGGCAAGTAAAGAACCACAATGATCACAAAGCAAACAAGTCAATCCACAAGATAGGAAATATGTACAAGGAAACACACACAGTGGGATAAATGGGACTTGTGCGATGGAGAAAGTGAGCTAAGAACCAAATGATTACCTAGCTAAGACTATAAGCTCGTGTCACACAAGTACAAGGAGGGACGCTAGTTCGATTGCACAAAATTGGTGGGCTACAAGATATGCACAATAAGTACCACCTATATGATGTTCATCGAGCTTGCGCTTCCTATTCTATGAGGCACATGTATATTTATTTCCTTTTCTCTTTTCCTTTTCCTATTTTTTTCTTTTTCTTTCTATTTTTCTTTTCATTTCTTTTTCACTTGCCTCTTCCTTGTGCCAACAACTATACAGATAACTATATGAGATAGCGCTCACAACATTTGCTCGGAATCTACAAGGTACCAAATGTGCATAGCCCAAGAAATTATAAGAGGAACTAGTCTCAATAGGTGTTTGTTGCTCGCAAAGATTCCGGGGTTCAGAAAGGAATGCAAGTGGGGAGAAGTCGCGGAATGTTTATACCTTTCGTCGATAATCTTCACCCTTTATTGTTGGATTCCGCCATGCTGACGGAATTTGGATGGAGTAGATAGCATGAAAAACATGGATGATGATGTAGAGCTCCTTCTCCTCTTCGAAACGAGCTAAAGAACACCAAAATCCGAGTTCGAATGCAAAAGTTATGCTCAAAACAGTGAGAGGCTGAAATCTGGGAACTCTTTGTTTCTTTCAGTCTTTGGCGGTAGTACGGATTTTGGGCCCGTAGTGCAGGAAAAGGCGGTAGTACGGATTTTAAGCCGGTAGTACCGGGTCGTAAACTCTCGGTTTTGACGCCTTTTCACGATTTTGGGGTGATTTGGGGAAAATCTTCAAGAAAAGCACCAAATCAAAGGGAAATCAAGGAATTAGGCCATGGGAGCATAAAGGAAGGTAGATCAACAAGTTTAGCAAGTAATCCGGATCAAAACCTACCAAAAGCACTCAAATCACAGATCGATCCAAAACACGAATTGGGGCTATTTTTGGTGGAATTTTGAATTTATGGGAAAAGACCAAATCGATGAAATCCATGGCAACCAAAAGCTGCGATACCGGATGATGGAGGGTTAACCTCTTGGGTGCCCGATCTTCACGGATCTCGTGGTCAAATCGATGGGAAAGCGAGGAAAGGGAGAAGGTAGCGAGCGAACACACACCTCGCGAAGAACACGATGAACACATGCAAAACTCACACGATACAAGGCCGATTGCTCGAGCGGCGGCCACGGTCCGATAGAATCCTCGCAAGGAAAGATCGGTCAACGTGCTCCCTCAAATCCACATCGGAGGGAAGAACACCTTGGGAGGGTCTTGACAACTTGGAGCGGACATCGAACTCCAAGGCCTTGTTCAACGATGGATGCGTGATGCAAAGTCCAATCGAGGTTGGTGACGATAGTCGGTCCCCTTGGATAAGGGGATGAGGCAAAACTAGAGATTCCACACAAGGGGGTTGTCTTTAGTCTATCATCTATGCCTAAGGGATACAGTAGGGGTTGGGGCTCTATTTATAGGCCAACCACTAAACAAGGGGAGTTTGGGGATAAAACTAGGGTTTGACGAGCTGTCGAGGGTACATGGGCGAAGGCCCAATAGTCTTATGAGCACACATGACCGGTAATCTGGGACTTGGGTCCTAGTAATCTGCCGACCGTAATGTCGGGTCCAGATCCGGTAATGCACCCGATCTGGGACTTACATTGGCGTCGTCTGTATGGGTCGGTAGTAGGGGCGGTAGTCCCACCGGCCGGTAGTACCGCTGGTGACAGAGAGCAGTTGGCGATCTATCTTCTTCCGCCTCCTCTTCCAAGCCTCCGTCTTGTTGGGCTTGATGATCCGGGCTTCCTCCCTTGCCTCCGTACTTGTCAATGTGAACCTATAATGCATATGTGACGGAGTATGCAGTAGCATACCATTCAATAGGGTAGGAAGGGGGCTCGCATAGAGGAATGGATTCACCTTTGGAGTCCATGACGACTTGGCGTAAGTTGGAGACCAAGATGTGGTAACGACCGTAGGTCGGGCTACATCACCTAGTCCCCTAAGCGGACCAATGACTCGCGCCCGAGCCAAGCTCCTACAAGCCAAGGTTAACTCGCTCCTCTCCTCATGTGATTTTGCTCTACCTTTGGATGGCTTGCTACTTCATGCAACTACGTTGTGTATCCTCGGATATGAAGCAACATCACCACACCAAGCCACCAAGGAAGAAGGACCAGGAGAAGACACTGCTGGAGCTTGGCACACCGGAGTCTCCGGTGTACACCGGAGTCTCTGGCCCTGTACACTGGTGTTATGGGGAAGTGATGAGGCAAAGGTGTCCGATCTTTCGATGAGATGGCGATAATCGATTTGGTGGAGTTCGGGCTTGACGATCCGACTACACGTGCGAGCACGAGCGCCAATGCAATCACTAGGCCAATCTCCTGGAGGTTACCGATCCTGCGTGAACACGATCGGCTGACCGAGGGTCTTAATTCCTACCTGAAATCGAGAACAAGTAAGAACCAATATTGCAATCAAGATATTGCGGATTAAGAGGAAAGCTTTATTGAAGAGGTGGGATCCTGAATAGGTGCGAAGTACAAGAGGCCTCTGCGACGCTCGAGCCTTGGCGAAGTTGCGACTATGGATAACTTAATGTGTAAACAAAATCCCAGTCTAGGGGGTCGGCTATGGGGAGTATTTAAGGGCGAAAAGGTGGGGTTTCGGCCAGCCATGGAAGTGGTGGACGAATCCAACCCTAAAAGTCCTTTTCCCCTCAAATACGGACTCTAAAAAGTGGCTAATTAAAATCCTGCGAAAATTACATGGGCCTGGCCCAAAATAAAGGTGTCGCAGCACCATATTAAGATATGGACGAATTCGTAAAGTATTGATCTTGAATATTTCGTCCAAGCCTTCTTTCTTCATTATGGTGGCCTCAAAGTTCTGAAATCTTCATCCGTGGCCTTCTCTTGGATCATCACATGCTTGCTGACATCTCCATGCATGGCCATGCTCCAATGCTTATCCCTCTCATCCATGCTTGGTCCATCATTCCTAAGAGTAAGAAATACATCTGATTTAGGCAGCATCATATTCTCATGTATGTGAGGAATAGTTCCAAGAAACGAAAGTACCTGATAGTTAAGTTGTTTGGCACGAGATCTTGTGATGGGTCCTTGTATGTGTGTAGCTATAGGTACGACGGTTGTATCAATAGAAGGGATGTCCACATCATGCTCCCCTTCTTGAATTGAAGTCGTCCTCGACGCAATCTCATCTTCCTCACCAAAGTAAGGCTTCAAATCTGCAATGTTAAATGTAGGACTAACCGTACCAAAGTCTGCAGGCAACTCAAGTTTATATGCATTATCATTTATTTTCTCTAACACCTTAAAGGGACCAGCATCATGCGGCATTAACTTAGACTTGCGTAAATTAGGAAAACGATCTTTACGCAAATGTAACCAAACGATCTTGCTTAGATTTGCTCAATTGCACACTCAACACACGTTGTGTAATTAAGATCTTGTATTGATCAGCAGCTTCAGCTCCCATTACCTCTGTCTCTTCATCAGCATCAGAATTGTCTCCATCACGAGCAGAAATAAGGGCTAATGTATCTTTATCAAAGTCACTCGCTGAATCGTATTGACCATCCTCCCGCACCATCATCACTCGTTGTGTTGTGCACTGTCTCTCAATATGACTAAAACCCCAGCACTTGCGGCATTTTATATCCTTTGTCTTACCCGTGGAAGCCATAGAAGATGCACTACGAGCAGGAGCATTGGATGACGATGGAGGAGCAGCTGGAAACCTTGTGGTGGCCTTGGATGTGGTAGTAGCTGGTGGCGAATCACGAGAAGGAGGCACTGATTGTCGGGATGTCCAAGTGGATGTGCGACCAGCAGAATTATTAGTCCTCCTCCATGGTGTTTGGCGATCCTGCACTTCATGTTCAGCTTTGCAAGCGAGATGAAACAAATGAGTGATAGAATTATATTCCTTATAATCTAAGATGTGCTGAATGTCCTTGTTTAATCCACCAAAGAAACGTGCAAGCATTTGTTCATTAGATTCAACAAGACCACACCGAACCATCCCCGTTTGCAATTCCTGATAATACTCTTCTACAGAATTTTTCCCTTGCTCTAAACGTGTCAGATTCTTTAGTAAATCTCGTTTATAAGTGGGAGGTACAAAACGAACACGCATAGCAGTTTTTAAAGCAGTCCAAGTACTAGGAATATTAGTAGGATTTAAACGACAATACTCAGACCACCAAAGGGAAGCAAATTTAGTAAATTCACATGTAGCAGCACTAACACGCATATTCTCAGGATACTTTAAGCATGCAAAACGTTGTTCTACTTCCATCTCCAATGTAAGATATGCATCAGGATTATATTTACCCTCAAAAGATGGAATATTTATTTTAAGCTTTGCAACATGATCATCCTCACGTACCGGTGGTCGAGCGTTGCGGTAGTACTGTCGGGGACGGCCAGCAGGTACCTGTGGAGGTTGTTCAACCTCCTCGTCAAACAGATCGTCGTCGTCGGGGTCGTAGTAGTACCCGTCGTCTGTCCCCAATGTCGCAGCAGCAGCCGCGGCGGAAGTCTGAGGTGTGTCAGTGATGTGGAGAGTAGAGTTATTGTTTCCTAGTTATTTCAGCTGCGGAAGTTTTCCTGCCGCGATACGAGTCCGAGTAGAGTTATTGTTTCCTAGTTATTTCTTTTTACTTTACTTCTTTGTTGTTTCCGTGTTAAGCTAAAGTCCGTGTCGAGCTAAGAGTCCGGTCGTAACTCCAGAAGGAGAGCTAAGAGTCTAGAACCGCCGTGGCTACTGCCTCAGACTTCTGCCGCGGCTGCTGCTGCGACATTGGGGACAGACGATGGATACTACTACGACCCAGACGACGATGATCTGTTTGACGAGGAGGTTGAACAACCTCCACAGGTACCTGCTGGCCGTCCCCGACATTACTACCGCAACGCTCGACCACCGGTACATGATGATGATCATGTTGCAAAGCTTAAATTAAATATTCCATCTTTTGAGGGTAAATATAATCCTGATGCATATCTTACATGGGAGATGGAAATAGAACAACGTTTTGCATGTTGAAAATATCCTGAGAATATGCGTGTTAGTGCTGCTACATGTGAATTTACTAAATTTGCTTCCCTTTGGTGGTCTGAGTATTGTCGTTTAAATCCTACTACTATTCCTAGTACTTGGACTTCTTTAAAAACTGCTATGCGTGTTCGTTTTGTACCTCCCACTTATCAACGTGATTTAGTAAAGAATCTGACACGTTTAGAGCAAGGGGAAAATTCGGTAGAAGAGTATTATCAGGAATTGCAAATGGGGATGGTTCGGTGTGGTCTTGTTGAATCTAATGAACAAATGCTTGCACGTTTCTTTGGTGGATTAAACAAGGACATTCAACACATATTAGATTATAAGGAATATAATTCTATCACTCGTTTGTTTCATCTTGCTTGCAAAGCTGAACATGAAGTGCAGGATCGCCAACCACCATGGAGGAGGACTAATAATTCTGCAGGTCGCACATCCACTTGGACATCACGAAAATCAGCGCCTCCTTCTCGTGATTCACCACCATCTACTACCACATCCAAGGCCACCACAAGATTTCCAGCTGCTCCTCCACCATCATCCAATGCTCCTGCTCGTACTGCATCTTCTATGGCTTCCACGGGTAAGACAAAGGATATACAATGCTGCAAGTGATGGGGGTTTGGTCATATTGAGAGACAGTGCACAACACAACGTGTGATGATGGTGCGGGAGGATGGTCAATACGATTCAGCGAGTGACTTTGATGAAGATACATTAGCCCTTATTTCTGCTCGAGATGTAGACAATTCTGATGCTGATGAAGAGACAGAGGTAATGGGAGCTGAAGCGGCTGATCAATACAAGAGTTTAATTACACAAGGTGCGTTGAGTGTGCAATTGAGCACATCTGAACAAGATCAACACCACAACCTGTTCCAAACACGTGGTGTTGTCAAGGAAAGAGCTATACGGATCATCATTGATGGAGGGAGTTGTAATAATCTGGCTAGTGTTGACATGGTAGAGAAGCTTGCGCTTCCGACAAGACAACACACACATTCATATTACATCCAATGGTTTGAGAGTTCTCGCAAGATCAAGGTAACAAGAACGACGCTGCAGCATTTTACTATTGGTACATATTCTGATTTTGTTGATTGTGATGTTGTACCTATGCAAGCTTGTTTTTTGTTACTTGGTAGACCATGGCAATTTGATAGAGAATCTGTTCATAATGGCAAAACTAATCACTATTCTCTTATGCATGATGGAAACAAAATTGGTCTAAAACCTATAACTCCCGAACAGATTTTAAAAGATGATCTTGTTGGAGCTAGTAGAGCTAAAACTAAGGAGAAAAATAAAAGTGAGAATCAGATTGTTGCTGCAGATTTTATACCACCAAAGAACACTAAATCTGATTCTACACATGCTACTGAAATTCGTTTGAAGAGTCCATGTATGCTTGCAAATAAAATTGATATTGCTGAACTAGATGTAAACAATACTCAATGTTATGCAATTTTCTGCAAAGAGGTTTTGTTTTCATTTGAGGATATGCCTCCTTCTTTGCCACCCGCTATTGCTAACCTTTTGCAGGAATATGAGGACGTCTTTCCCGCTGAGATGCCACCAGGACTACCTCCTATTAGAGGAATTGAGCACCAAATTGATCTAATTCCTGGAGCCACATTGCCCAACCGTGCGAGCATATAGAACCAATCCAGAGGAGACAAAGGAGATACAACGCCAAATTCAGGAACTACTCGACAGAGATCATATTCGTGAGTCCCTTAGCCCCTGTGTTGTTCCTATTATTTTGGTACCTAAGAAAGATGGTTCTTCGCGCATGTGTACTGATTGTAGAGCTATAAATAATATTAATATTCAATATCATCATCCTATTCCACGTTTAGATGACATGCTTGATGAATTGAGTGCCTCTACCATGTTTTCTAAAGTTGATTTGCGTAGTGGTTACCACCAGATTCGTATGAAATTAGGAGATGAATGGAAAACAGCATTTAAAACTAAGTTCGGTTTATATGAGTGGTTAGTAATGCTGTTTGGTTTAACTAATGCACCTAGCACTTTCATGAGATTAATGAACGAAGTTTTACGTGCTTTCATTGGACGTTTTGTGGTAGTCTACTTTGATGATATTCTGATTTATAGCAAATCTTTAGAGGATAATTTGGACCATTTACGTGCTGTTTTCAATGCTTTACGTGATGCACGTTTGTTTGGTAACCTTGAGAAGTGCACCTTTTGCACCAATCGAATTGCTTTTCTTGGCTATGTTGTTACTTCACAGGGTATTGAAGTGGATCCAGCCAAGATTGAAGCTATTGAGAATTGGCCGCAGCCCAAGACGGTCTGATGGAGGGGTTAACCTCTTGGGTGCCCGATCTTCACGGATCTCGTGGTCAAATCGATGGGAAAGCAAGGGGAAAGGGAGAAGGTAGCGGAAGCGAACACACACCTCGCGAAGAACACGATGAACACACGCAAAACTCACACGATACAAGGCCGATTACTCCCGAACGGCGGCCACCGGTCCGATAGAATCCTCGCAAGGAAAGATCGGTCAACGTGCTCCCTCAAATCCACATCGAAGAGGTAAGAACACCTTGGGGAGGGTCTTGACAACTTGGAGACGAGACATCGAACTCCAAGGCCTTGTTCAATGATGGATGCGTGATGCAAAGTCCAATCGAGGTTGGTGACGATAGTCGGTCCCCTTGGTAAAGGGGATGAGGAAAAACTAGAGATTACACAATGGGGGTTGTCTTTAGTCTATCATCTATGCCTAAGGGATACATGAGGGGTGGGGGCTCTATTTATAGGTCAACCACTAAACAAGGGTAGTTTGGGGATAAACTAGGCGAATAGGTAAGTAAAGGGGGATACATGGGCGGTGGCCCAACTAGTGCTGCTGTGAGCAGACGGAGCAGTAGTACGGACTTGGGACCGGTAGTACCGCTTGCTCTGAGTGCGCTCAGGGACCGTAGTACCGCTTTATGTCTGGGACTTTGTTGGCGTCGTCTGTATGGGACGGTAGTAGAGGCGGTAATGACTGGTAGTACCGGTCGCCAGATCCGGTAGTACCGCTGGAGACAGAGAGCATTTGGCGATTTGTCTTCTTCCGCCTCCTCTTCCAAGCCTCCATCTTGTCGGGCTTGATGCTCCGGGCTTCCTCCCTTTCCTACGTACTTGTCAATGTGAACCTATCATGCATATGTGACGGAGTATGAAGTAGCATACCATTCAATAGGGTAGGAAGGGGGCTCGCATAGAGGAACGGATTCACCTTTGGAGTCCATGACGACTTGGCGTAAGTTGGAGAGCAAGATGTAGTAACGACCGTAGGTCGGGCTACATCATCCCCCCTTTAAAAAGAGTCTTCCTCGACTCTACATGCTCATCACAAAGTAGAAGCGGTCGAGAGACCTTCTTGATCCTGGGGTTCACCATATATTCGTCCTCGGGAAGATTGACTTGACAACACTTCAATGTTCCTTCACCTTCCTTGAAGCCTACAAAGCTCACAACAAAAGCAAAGCAACACTCAAAGCGTAGCCAATTCATGAAGATTATAGCATGATTCCTCAAGTAGAAGGAAGTCACCTTAGCTTGTAGAGATAGCTCGATGAAGGGTAGCCATAGGTAACTCTGTTATGGGGTAAACCCTTGGGGTGGCCCGATCTTTCACGAATCTCCGCGGGAATCGAGGGTAAAACGGTGGAAGGGGGAAAGGGGATGGAATCCACGAACACACGCCACGAAGAACCCGATGAACTCACGCACACGAAACACGATACACGCCGATAACTCACGCCGGTGGCAACCGGTCCAACATAATCCCTAGGATCGGTGTTGGGCGAAGCTCTCTCTCCACGCCAACAACGGGGGACGAGGTGCTTGGTGAGATCTTGACGACTTGGGGACGAGAAACCGAGAACCCAAGGCCTTGTACAACTTGAACGCACTAGGCAAAATCCAAGAGGGGGGTGGATAATCCGGTGCTCCTTGGTAGGAGCATGAGA
This sequence comes from Avena longiglumis, assembly GCA_030063025.1. Lineage (NCBI taxonomy): Eukaryota > Viridiplantae > Streptophyta > Magnoliopsida > Poales > Poaceae > Avena > Avena longiglumis. The sequence continues at coordinate 308,356,523 of CP125977.1, forward strand.
CCAATAGATGTAAGTTCCTCAGAGGGTTTCCTTAATCTATTATTATCCAAGTCTAGGGTTTAAAATAAAGGGTGGGGGCTATATATAGGCCGGCCACATAAACAAGGGTAGTTTCGGAACGAAATGGGAAAATATAGAAAGGGGTACAGGGCGCTGGGCTGAACTGAGGCGTTCTGGTTCAATCAGGACTGGAAGTACCGGTCGAGCAACCGGTAGTACCGCTCCGGGGGCGGTAGTACCGCTGGCGGGCCTGGAGCTTCCGTCGGAGTCGCCTGTAGCGAGCGGTAGTACCGGCCACCGGTACCGGTTCTGGGCGATAGTACCGGTGTCCGGGCGTGGAGTGGTTCTTCTGAGCGTCCCAGAGCGGGTCCCAGTAACGCTTGTACCGGTAGTACCGGTCACCTTATCCGGTAGTACCGGTTGAGTCTGGCAGCGACTGGTTGCTTCCGCTCCGGTTCCTTCGTCCCATGGGTCCTTCTCTTCATACCTGATGATGCATAGTGTATGCTGTAGGGGTTCGTAGCATGGAAAACAAAAATTTTCTATCGCATACAAACAAACAAGCCAAGATCTATCTACTAGATTGTAGCAACGAGTCGATGGAATAACTTACCCTCGAAGATTCCAAAGCGGTTAACGAGAGCAGATTCTCGTGGGTGATGTAGTCGTACTCTTTCCGATCTCAAGATCGCGTAGACGATCCTTCCAAGGCGTTAAGCGCTCCATGATCGGTCACGTTACTTTTGACGAAGACCTTCCTCTCCCTTGTTCCAAAGCGGCGGAGGTTGTAGCACTCTCCTCGCGATTCGGCAAAGACCTGTGGCGTGGTACCGGAAGTAGAGGGGAGATCTCGCAGGGCTTCGCCTTAATCCGGAGCGAGTATGGTGGAGTATGAGAGAGCTATTAGTGGTCTAGTGTTTAGACACACCAATTAGAAGGCTCTAAACCGAAGGCTAAGGCAATTAGAAGCTCTAAACCAAAACGGCTCTAAACCGGAGGCTTTGGCTAGGGTTTAGATTAGAGGATAGGAACTTGTGTGTCTAGAGGAGGAGGCCCTACCCCTCCTTTTATAGGTGGGAGGGGCGGCCAAGGGGAGGGAGTCCCTCCCCAAGTCGGCATTGGGTGGCGCGCCGGCTTGGAGAGGAGGGACTCCTCCCCCAAGTCGGTTTCAACCTCCTCTTGCTTGTTTCCCTCAGTTTCCTGTTTTAGCCGTTTGACTTTCAAACTGGCCATTTGACTTTTCAGTTTTAGGATTCAATTTAATCCTTTATTTGGAACAGCGAGAACACTTAGTACATGATGCAATCATTCCAATCTGTAATGACACATTCATGTACCCTTTCCCCCCCGGAGTGCCGGACTTTCCGGAACCTTCTAGAACATTCCCGATGAAAACATCGGAATCATTCCCGAACTCCGAAACGGGACTTTCCTTATATGAATCTTATTTTCCGAACCATTCCGGATCACCTCGTGATATCCCGGATCCCATCCGAGACTCCGAACAACATTCGGTCTCTTTCTCATAATACCATAACTACTCAAACAACGTCGAATCCTTAAGTGTGTCTCCCTACGGTTCGTGAATTATGCGGACATGATCGAGACACTTCTCCGAACAATAACCAATAGAGGAATCTGGAAATTCATATGGCTCCCACATATTTCTACGATTACTTTGCGATCGAATGAACCACTTACATACGACACCAATTTCCCTTTGTCTCACGATAGTTTACTTATCCGAGGTTATGATCGTCGGTATCACTACATACCTAGTTCAACCTCGTTACCGATAAGTACTCTTTTCTCGTTCCCGTGATATGTGATCCCTTGTGAGCCAGTCACATGCTTGCAAGCTAATTGGATGACATTTCACCGAGAGGGCCCAGAGTATATCTATCCTTCATATGGATGGACAAATCCCACTCTTGATCCATGTGTTTCAACCAATACTTTCTGAACACTCAATGCCACCTTTATAGCCACCCTGTTACGGTGTGGTGTTTGATGACATCAAAGTATCCATCCGGAAAAGGTGATATGCATGATCTCACGGTCGAAGGAATTAGGTTACTATGTATCAGAAAGCATATAGCAATTGAACTATTGAAATGACTTGATCTTTATGCTACGCTTATCTATAGGAGTATGTCCATCACATCATTCTCCTAATGATATGATCCTATTGTTAATAACATCTCTATGTTCATGATCAGGAAACCATGATCATATATTAACCAACAAGCTAGTTTAACAAGAGGCTTTACTAGGGACTCTTATTTTAGTTTACAAATCACACAAGTATTAATGTTTCCGGTTAATACAATTATAGCATGGTATGTAAACATTTATCATAAGTGTGAAGATATGATAATAACCACTTTATTATTGCCTCTTGGGCATATCTCCATGACAGTCTCCCACTTGCACTAGAGTCAATAATGTAGTTTCAAACCTTTGTGTATTCAACACCTATGGCTTTCCGGTGTTGTATGTACCACGATTGCTAGTGGTCAAGATCTCGGATCGACACTTCAGTCCGTGTGTAATTGCATGTCTTTGCGTCTCTACGCATCACTCATTCTCTAATGAGATGGCTTTGTACAAATTTGGTCTTTCGGTGTGACCTTTATCTCTTTGGGGTTAAAACATGTTGATAATATTGTCGCACAATATATCTTCATAGTATTATCCCACTGTGAACTACACCTAGTTTGATAACAAACTACTTGACACAAATGCCCTCTTTTGCTGCTAAAATAGTCGTATACTTAGCCTTTTGTTGTAGTATCTGTCACAATGTCTTAACTTTGGAACTCATCCAAATCCATTATGGAACTCACTTTCCATTATATTGTGCCACCCTTAGTTTAGATTGAGATAAACTTAATTTGTACTTTGTGACAAAACTAGTATCAATGTAGTACTTTTACAATGAACTAACCATCTATTTGTCACTTCTACAAATATTATACTCTTAGTTCTTCCAAAAGATCATAAGAATATCCTTACTATTGTCCAATGATCATCTTACGAATCATTACGGTATATGCTCACAACATTTAGAGCATAGGACATATCTGGATTTGTACATATCACAAGATGATTGATATAAATACTCTTTGTGATTTCATACATCAAGTATCAATCTATACTTGATTATTTGTTTCACTTTACCAAATGTCAATACACTTGAATATATCATCAACATTGAACTCATTCAATCCTTTCTGTGCGACAAGAACCTCTCTTGTAGTTGCTATATTGAACTCATTCAATATCTTATCTATGTATATACAGCACAACCATATTAGCGTCTATTGATGCCAAATATTTGGGTTTTGCCTAAGTCTTTCATCGGGATGAAATTCTTAATATGTGTTAATAAAAGATACATTATTTCCAATCAACAATATGTCTTTCACATAATGTATTAGAAACATGTCTTAGCGCTCCCACTTAATTTCTTGCAAATGCAAGCATCTTCATCGTCTCTAATGAAATTTTAAACTCCTTTAACAGTTTCATCACAGTGAAGATTCCAACTCCGCGATGCTCACTTTAACCATTGAAGTTTGCATATGCTTTTAGCATCCTTTGAATTAACAAAACCCTATGGACCGTGTTATGCACATGTCCTTGGTAAAGATTCTATTAGAAGAACTTGTTTTGTTTATTCAACTACCATATAACAAATTATATGTAGTGGTTGCTACATTAATCCGTCTAGACTAAATATCACTATGGAAGATCAAATCTTGTCATAGTCAACCTTTGAACATTTTGTGAACTCTTTCCCAGCATGTCGACTATTTCATAGATGTAAAACATCCATGTCTATTTCTTTATAGATCCAGACACAACTGTAAGGTCTTACACCTTTCTCGAGGGTCCTTCAAGTTCAAAACTTGATTTCTCGTGTATGGAACTATCACGAATTTTATGGCTTCAAGCCATTTTACGGAGTCAGGGCCCATCATCACTTCTTTGCATGTAGTCCGTTCATTATTCTCAAATAATGATTCAACCCTCAAATCTTGGTATTTGATTGTTTATTCGACCTACTTGTTTCAATAGGAACTTAGATCTTCGTGACCACAACCTTTGAGGCACGTGAGCCATGAGCATTGCTGCCTCGGCACTGCGCAACTCTGCACATATAGCTAAGGTTCTTTTAACCTTATCAAAGTTCTATTGTCCTCCCACTTAACTTTTCACGAAAAATTCCTTCTAAAAGAAACTTGACGTTCTAAGTGACAAACACTTTTGTCTCCGGTGTTATGGAGGAATACTTAACAAAGACAGGTTCATCCGACTTTGGTTGCAAACATCTTTCTTATGCATAGCATACCAATGTTTAAGAAAGGACAACTTGGGTTTTATCCCAAACCATAACATATGGTGTCATTTCAACGGATTATGATGGAGCTCTTTTCAGTGGAAAAACGGTAATCTCTAAAGCTTTTAATCTTTAAAATATAATGGCAGTTTTATGAATTATACCTTTGATCTTACCATGTCAAACAAGGTTTAATTACATATCTCGAATGCTCCACACTCTTATGGTGTTTTGGGAAATGCAAATCCATGGAACGATTCCATAAATCTTAGGTATTATGCTAAACTTTGTAACTCAAATATCTTCCTTTATGATCTTTATCATAAACTGTTTATATTCTTGTTACAATGATTTTGCACTTCATCTTGAAAATCTTTGAACTTTTCAAATATTTCACACTTCATCCTTATTAAGTAAATATTCATATATTCACTCAAATTTTTGGAGAAAGCATATGAAGTTGAAATCCATCGCTCTTGACTACACATAATGGACTTTGTACAACAATATGTACAAGTTCCAATAAGCTAGTCATTCTTTCCCTTTTGGCCTATGAACGAAGTTTTAATTATTTCTAGGAAAGTTTCTCAAGCGTCATTTGATCAAAATCAATAGACTCCAAAATTCCATCTACATGGAGTTTCTTCATGTTTCCTTTCCAATATAATTTAAACGGCGATGTCACTTCCTAAGTGATCTTTCAATCAATTTGTCTTTCGACATATTAGCACTAGTTTTATGGATGTGATTTTTCCAACGAGATTTGTAAATCATCCATCTTTTATGGATTACGGCAATTATTTGAACAATCCTTTTGTTCTCATAATACCTGATAAAACAAATCTTGAAGGCAAGCTTTGACTTTTAACGAGCAACACAATAACCTTTTATTTGTTCTCGATGAACATCATCACATATTCTTTTGCTAATTACTTAGGCCATTGTAGTTCATGAATTGTGTTGTTTCGTATGACGATTCACACCAACAAATTCAGTATCAAATACTTTAAGAACCACATTGTTTAATAAGCGAAGAATATAGCCATAACATGTATATCATCTATATACTTAAACTGAACAATTCTAGTCTTTTCTTTTACGCCATATATTTATGAGATTCTCTTTCAGTATTTCTGTTTGAAAGAATCTATCAACATCAATAGTGGAGTCATACATATGACACATAGTCCAAAGCGTGTATAGTTAAATACCAATGTCTTTGGACTTGCACTTTGAAGTAGATCACCATTATCAAATGTTTGGTGTTCTTTCAAATTCCTTTCTTTAGTAATCTCTTGGTGTAGTAAATATTTTACCTACATCAAATATTCACCCTCATCATGGATTTATCCATGATCAAGCTACTTTTAGCTTGTAACGGTGAATCGCGAGTATAATGTTGCTCTCCAAAACCTTTTGGAGGATTAGGACAACTAGTGTCTCCAACCTTTTGCAAATTCTCATCAAATATGAGAACATGACTTTTGCCATATTATACTCTATCATGTTGCAACCAAAACTTTGTTTCAGATATCACAATATCTTCCACACATCATGGTTTCTGAAAAAACTCTTTCAGATCCTATATAACCTTGATATTAAGACAATCCTTTGAATATCAAGAATCACGGAGACAAACATGATACTCATACACTAACTCTTGGAATTGTTACTCTTGATTTAATACTAATTATTAAACTTCATGGAGTAACCGGAACTTACTAAAAGTTTGCAATAGGACTTTTAAACTTTAGATTAACACTTCAAAACAATACGATACCAGTTCGTAAAGTAACTAACCAGAATTCTATAGTTCTATTATCTCAATTATAACTAAGCGCAAGGTGGTAAACGGATGCCAATGACTACAACAGCTATGCAAATTCACTTTGATTTAGTTTATGATAAATTGAGTTCTAATTAATAATTAAATTAATCTAGGTGAACTCCCACTCAAAACAATATCCCTCACATTGTTTTAGTGATCACACGAACCAAATCCACCACATCAAAACCGATCATCACGAGAGTTAATATAGCTTCAATGGCGAACAATCAACATGTTCATCATATCTACTATATGACTCATGATCTACCTTTAGGTAATCCGTGTTCCTGAGGCCATGTCTGTACATGCTAGGCTCGTCAAGATCAAACCTTAGTTTCCGCATGAGCAAATCTGGCTTGCTCACGTTGTATACACTTGTAGAATCTAACACACCCGATCATCACGTGGTGCTTGAAACAACAAGCTTTATAGCGGTGCTAACTAAGGGTGAACACTTTATGACTTGATATTCATGTGCATGAGGGATCATCTTATAATGCTACCGTCGTCTACTAAGCAATACAAGATGCATAAAGGATTAACATCACATGCAATTCATAATATGTGATATGACATGGCCTTTCTTCTTTGTGCTTCCGATCTCCATCTTCAAGCACGGACATGATCTCCATCATCACCGACATTGCATCAAGGTCAATGATGCTTCTCCATGGTTGTTGTCCACCGCTTCAACTATTACAACTACTTTGAATAGACACGCTGGTCTTAACAAATTAACGACAACCATATGGCTCCGGTTGCCTACTTACAATAAGGAACATTGCATACATCATATATAATCACAATCATAGCCATATCACATCACAGCACACCCCTGCAAAACAAAGTTAGATGCTTCTAATTTTCTTTGCATGTTTTACGTGGTTTGGGGCTTTCAATAAGTGTCGTTCTAACTTACGAACAAGAACCACAACATTGATACTAGTATTGTCAATCACCCGTTGTAAATTGGATCTTAACTATGCTAGGAGAAAGCAGGCACATAAAGCCACTTATGCAATACAAGTTGCATGCCAAGCGTGGAGCAAGTCTCATGAACGATGTCATGTAAGGTTAGCCGGGCGCTTCATCCCAACATACCGCAAGATGCAAAGTACACAAGAAGCAATTGACAATAAAAGCATCAACGCCCACAATGACCATTGTGTTCTACTCGTGTGAGATCTACATATAGACACGACTGATACCCTTTGTAGGGGTTCGTAGCATGGAAAACAAAATTTTTCTATCGCATACAAACAAACAAGCCAAGATCTATCTACTAGATTGTAGCAATGAGTCGATGGAATAACTTACCCTCGAAGATTCCAAAGCGGTTAACGAGAGCAGATTCTCGTGGGTGATGTAGTCGTACTCTTTCCGATCTCAAGATCACGTAGACGATCCTTCCGGCGTTGCGTTCCGGCAGCGCTCCCGCATTCGGTCACACGTTCGGTACTCGACGAAGACCTTCCTCTCCCTTGTTCCAGTAGGCATCGGAGGTTGTAGCACTCTCCTCGCGATTCCGTGACAACGGCGTGGTAAGTAGAGGGAGATCTCGCAGGGCTTTGCCTTAAGCCGGAGCGAGTATGGTGGAGTATGAGAGAGCTATTAGTGGTCTAGTGTTTAGACACACCAATTAGAAGGCTCTAAACCGAAGGCTAGGGCAATTAGAAGCTCTAAACCAAAACGGCTCTAAACCGAAGGCTTTGGCTAGGGTTTAGATTAGAGGATAGGAACTTGTGTGTCTAGGAGGAGGCCCTGCCTCCTTTTATAGGTGGGGCGGCCAAGGGAGGAGTCCCTCCCAAGTCGGCCTTGGGTGGCGCTGGCTTGGAGGAGGGACTCCTCCCCAAGTCGGTTCAACCTCCTCTTGCTTGTTTCCCTCGGTTTCTGTTTTAGCTTTGACTTTCAAAGCGGCCATTTGACTTTCAGCTTTAGGATTCAATTTAATCCTTTATTTGGAACAGCGAGAATACTTAGTACATGATGCAATCATTCCAATATGTAATGACACATTCATGTACCCCTTCCCCAGTCTGGGACATTTCGAACCTTCTAGAACATTCCGATGAAAACACGGAATCATTCCCGAACTCAAAACGGGACTTTCCTTATATGAATCTTATTCTCCGGACCATTCCGGATCACCTCGTGATATCCGGATCCCATCGAGACTCGAACAACATTCGGTCTCTTTCTCATAATACCATAACTACTCAAACAACGTCGAATCCTTAAGTGTGTCTCCCTACGGTTCGTGAATTATGCGGACATGATCGAGACACTTCTCCGAACAATAACCAATAGAGGAATCTGGAAATTCATATGGCTCCCACATATTTCTACGATTACTTTGCGATCGAATGAACCACTTACATACGACACCAATTTCCCTTTGTCTCACGATAGTTTACTTATCCGAGGTTATGATCGTCGGTATCTCTACATACCTAGTTCAACCTCGTTACCGATAAGTACTCTTTTCTCGTTCCCGTGATATGTGATCCCTTGTGAGCCAGTCACATGCTTGCAAGCTAATTGGATGACATTTCACCGAGAGGGCCCAGAGTATATCTATCCGTCATATGGATGGACAAATCCCACTCTTGATCCATGTGTTTCAACCAATACTTTCTGAACACTCAATGCCACCTTTATAGCCACCCACATTACGGTGTGGTGTTTGATGACATCAAAGCATCCATCCGGAAAAGGTGATATGCATGATCTCATGGTCGAAGGAATTAGGTTACTATGTATCAGAAAGCATATAGCAATTGAACTATTGAAATGACTTGATCTTTATGCTACGCTTATCTATAGGAGTATGTCCATCACATCATTCTCCTAATGATATGATCATGTTGTTAATAACATCTCTATGTTCATGATCAGGAAACCATGATCATATATTAACCAACAAGCTAGTTTAACAAGAGGCTTTACTTGGGACTCTTATTTTAGTTTACAAATCACACAAGTATTAATGTTTCCGGTTAATACAATTATAGCATGGTATGTAAACATTTATCATAAGTGTGAAGATATGATAATAACCACTTTATTATTGCCTCTTGGGCATATCTCCAGCATATGCGTATGAAGTAGCAAGCCATCCAGGGGCGTATCAAAATCACACAAGGAAAGGAGCGAGTTAACCTTGGCTTGTAGGAGCTTAGCTCGGGCGCGAGTCATTGGTCCACTTGGAGGGCTAGGTGTTGTAGATGGAGGTGCGTCCGTAGGACGGGCTGCATCAGCTCCCCCCCTTGGGAAAGAGTCGTCCTCGACTATTCAACCTTCCGAACTTCATCTTCTCCATGGTAGGGTGAGAGGTCCTTGACATTGAATGTCGAGCTCACAAGGTACTTTGATGTTGGGATATCGATGATATAGGCGTTGTTGTTTATCCTCTTTAGCACTTTGAATGGTCCATCACCTCTTGGCTTGAGTTTGGAGTCGCGTTCCTTGGGGAAGCGGTCTTTACTTAAGTGTATCCATACAAGGTCGCCCTCTTCAAAGATCATCTCTTTCTTGTTCTTGTTTAGCCTTGATGCTTGGCGAAGGAATTGCTGCTCGATCGTAGCTCTTGTGTCTTCATGGAGTTTCTTTATTGTTTGGGCACGCTTGACAACGTCCAGATTGGCGCGTTCATGAAGTGGTAGTGGAAGGATATCGAGCGCGGTGAGAGGCTCGAAGCCGTAGACGATCATGAACGGGCTCCTCAAGGTTGTGGAGTGCTTGGCGTGGTTGTAGGCGAACTCGGCATGTGGAATACATTCCTCCCAGTCTTTAAGCTTCTTCTTTATCAACACCCGGAGGAGTGTGCCAAGACTTCGATTGACGACCTCGGTTTGTCCATCGGTTTGAGGATGCGAGGCGGACGAGAAGAGGAGCTTGATGCCGAGCTTGGCCATGAGAGTCTTCCAGAAGTAGCTCATGAATTTTACGTCGCGGTCGGAGACGGTTTTTCTTGGTACACCGTGTAGCCGAATTATTTCCCTGAAAAACAAATTTGCTACATGTGAAGCATCATCGGTCTTATGGCACGGAATGAAATGTGCCGTTTTTGAAAAGCGATCCACTACTACAAATATAGAATCATGTCCATGTTTAGATCTAGGCAAGCCTAACACAAAGTCCATGCTAATGTCCGACCAAGTTGTATGAGGAATAGGCAATGGCATATAAAGACCAAAGGGGTTGGACTTAGACTTAGCTTGGATACATGTAGAGCATCGTTGGACGTGGCGCTCCACGTCGCGCTTCATCTTTGGCCAAAAGTAGTGAGTGGAGAGCATGTCATATGTCTTGTCGCGGCCAAAGTGACCCATAAGGCCTCCACCATGGGATTCTTGAAGAAGAAAAAGTTGGAGAGACGATTTCGGAATGCAAAGCTTGTTTTGTTTGAAAAGAAAACCCTTATGCAAATAGAAATCATCAATCCCTTTATCTATTAAACATTTTGCAAAAATTGGTCCAAAGAAAGGGCTTGACGGCATTACAAAGATTTGATGTCATCAAGACCCAAGACATTTACTTCGAGTCGTGTAAGAAGGCTTGTGTTTTTGCGAGACAAGGCGTCCGCTACCACATTTTCTTTGCCCTTCTTGTATTTGACAATGTAAGGAAAAGACTCCATGAACTCAACCCATTTTGCGTGCCTTTTACTCAAATTGGCTTGGCCCTTGAGATACTTCAACGACTCATGGTCGGAATGTATGATAAATTCTTTGGGCCAAAGATAGTGTTGCCACACTTGAAGAACTCGAACCAAGGCAAAAAGTTCTTTTTCATAAATGGGATAGTTTAGGCGTGCTTCATCAAGTTTCTCACTATGGTAAGCAATAGGACGCCCATTTTGCATAAGGACGCCACCAATGCCAATACCACTAGAGTCACATTCAATCTCAAAGGTTTTTGTGAAATCTGGTAATGCAAGAAGCGGTGCTTTGGTGAGCCTTGTTTTCAGCTCATCAAAAGCCTTTTGTTGTGCTTTTCCCCAAACGAATGTGACATTTTTCTTGGTCAATTCGTTGAGGGGGCAAGCAATGGTAGAAAAATCTTTCACAAAGCGACGGTAAAAGCCAGCCAACCCATGAAAACTACGAAGTTCACTAACATTGGTCGGTATGGGCCAATCTCGTATGTCCTTAACTTTTGAGACATCAACTTCAATGCCATTAGAAGACACAACAAAACCAAGGAAAATCAGCTTGTCTTTTGCAAAAGTGCACTTTGGGAGATTAGCATAAAGCTTTTCATGACGAAGGATTTGAAGGACCTCCTTAACATGAGTAACATGCTCCTCTAGTGACTTGCTATAGACAAGGATGTCATCAAAGTAAACAACTACACTCTTCCCAATGAGAGATCTCAAGATGTGGTTCATGAGGCTCATGAAAGTAGATGGGGCATTTGATAAGCCAAAAGGCATAACCAACCATTCATAGAGACCAAGCTTGGTCTTGAAGGCGGTTTTCCACTCATCACCTTCAGCCATGCGAATTTGATGGTAACCAATACGAAGATCAGTTTTCGAAAATATAGTGGCTCCACATAACTCATCAATCATGTCATCAAGACGCGGTATAGGATGTCGATAACGCACGGTGATAGCATTGATTGGACGGCAGTCCATGCATAACCGCAACGTATCATCCGCTTTTGGAACTAGAATCACGGGGACCGCGCTTGGGCTAGTGCTTACTTGGATCAAACCTTTGGAGACGAGTTGGTTGATTTGACGTTCTATCTCCTTCGTCTCTTCCGGGTTCGTGTGATACGCGGCGCGGTTTGGGAGCGGTGCGCCGGGTATGAGTTCGATGCGGTGATCGATTCCACGAAGAGGAGGTAGTCCATGAGGAAGCTCTTCGGGAAATACATCGCGGAATTCCTGCAAAATAGCCATCAAAGAAGGAGGAACATTTGTCAAGTCATTAGTTCCTTGCGCTAGTCCCATGCAAATAAGGACATAGTGCAAAATGGATGGGTTGTTCCGCACTTCTCTCATCTCACTTTTGGTGGCAAGAAGAACACTCTTAGTTTTTCCACTCGAGTTTGGCTTGTGGCACTCACTCACTATGATGTGGTTCTCTCGCTCACCACTCTTCTCACAAGGTGTTTTTGTGTATTGCGCCCTCGCTAAAGCCTTTGCATTGTCCGCAATTATTTGGCTAGGAGTCATTGGTTGCAACACACAAGTTTTATCAAGCCATTTGAAGGTATAAGTGTTTGAGTGACCATCATGCAAAGCACGCTTGTCATATTGCCACGGCCTTCCAAGCAACATATGGCAAACCGTCATTGGGACCACGTCACATTCCACAGTGTCCTTGTAGGGTCCAATTGAGAACGTTACCGAGACAGTGTGCTTGATCTTGACGGATCCATGGTCACTTAGCCATTGTATATGGTAGGGGTGTTTATGCGGATGGAGGGTGAGGTTGAGTTTCTCACACAATTCCGTGCTTGCAAGATTGTGGCAACTCCCTCCATCGATGACAACTTTGATGGACTTCCCATTGATGTCGGCACGAGTTTGGAAGATGTTCGAGCGTTGGTCTTCATTATCATTGGCTTGTGTAGTTAAGACCCTTGTGACCACAAGCAATGGACTTGCGTCATGCTCACACACAAGAAGTTCTTGGTCCTCTTCCAAATGTTGCCTTGCCATGGCTTCCTTGACCCTTGCATCAAATTCTTCTTCACTCAAGTATTCTTCATCGCCGTTGTCATGGATGAACAAAACTTTCTTGTTTCCACATGCGTTCGATTTCTGTCCTTTGCCTCCACACTTGTAGCACTCACCATTGAATGGTTGATCCTCCCTTGTGTATTTGCCACTTGGGGGCTGTTTTCCTTGAGGGAGTGTTGGCTTGAAGGGAAGCTTGTTGGTACTCGAGGAGCTTACACTTGGTGTTGTTGGAGTAGTGGTTGGTGCTTGCTTGTAGGTGAAGTACGTCTTTGGCTTGTTATACTTGATGTCCTCTTGCACTTGACGATCGGCCTTGGATGCGATGTGCACAAGCTCAACCATGTTGTTGTACTTTTGGAACTCAGTGATGCGCTTGATTGGATGGTTCAAGCCATTGAGGAAGCGTGCCATTGTTTGTTCATCCCGCACTTCAATGTTGGCACGGATCATGTTGAGCTCCATTTGCTTGAAGTACTCTGCCACGGTCTTTGTTCCTTTACTAAGCGTTTGAAGCTTGTTGAAGAGGTCACGCGTGTAGTGCAAAGGAACAAAGCGGGATCTCATATGAGCCTTCATATCTTGCCAAGTTGAGATTGGAGGCTCTTCTTTTGCTTCACGAGCGAGTTGGACTTGTTACCACCAAAGATTGGCATACTCATCAAACTCGAGGGATGCCATGGCCATCATCTTCTCATTGCTATAGTTGTGCATGCGGAAGATCTTGTCGACCTTGAGTTCCCACGAGAGATATTCCTCGGGTTCATTGGAACCGATGAACTTTGGCATGGTGAATTTGAGCTTGCCGAAAGTTTCTTCTCCATTGCGGTTCCGGTTGCGGCGGTTGCCATGATTTGGGTGGTCATCATCATCATTCGAGCTCTCATGTCTTGCTTGGTGATGGTTGCGTTGCTCTTGCGGTTGTTGAGGTGCCGCGTTTGGGGGTGGAACTTGGTTTTGACGACGATCTTGGGGAGCTTGCTCTTGTTCTTGTCGCGGTTGAGGACGAGGAGGAGGTTGTGCATCCTTACGACGAGCTTGGGAAGCTTGCTCTTGTTCTTGCCGTGGCTGATGCCGAGGAGCATTGTCTTGCGCCATGTGGCGAGGAGGACGTCGAGCCGCATGCGCAATTGGTTGCTCTCTTTCTTCTTGGTGTGGAAGAGGCTCGTCATGATGATCTTGTTGTCGACATGGACGTTCATGACGGTGATGACGTCTTGGTGGATCTTCGAGTGCTTCACGTCGACGGCGATCTTGTTCGTCCTCTTCGGATGCTTCACTTGTTGTTGAAAGGACATGTCGATGGTGATGGGCTTGGTTGTCCATGTGAGGTTGCTCTTGTTGAATCACAAGTGCCCTTGGTTGTGGCCGGTTTGCTTCACGTCGTGGAGGTCTCGCGGAGAGGTCACCATCATAGCTTGACGTTGCGGCGTGTCGCGGAGATGGTACCGCTTAAGAAGAGCTCATTGATTGAAGAACGGGTCCATCCCGGTGCCTTGAAGCGTGACGGCGAGGTGCACTTGATTCACTTGAGGAGTGCCGAGATGAGCTTGAGTCGTGCGAGCATGGCCTTGCTAGCCCATCAATGAGGCGTTGAAGCTTCTCATCCGTTGAGGCGAGTGCGCGACCAAGAGCTTCATTTTGATGAACGAGGTTGTGTTGCATGGCATGCATTTGGCCTCGGACTTCTTCGAAGTGGTTGTCGATGTTCTTGAACTCCATGCGGGCTTCGCTAAATTGTTCATATTGGCGCTGCTCAAGAGCTTCACAACGGTAGTTGAATTCTCCTCGGACCTTCCAATGGTCCCATCTTGTCATGTATTGTGTGTCATCCTCCGGAGGTGGTGGTTGGGACGGCTCGCCATTCCTGTCCATGATGCAAAGCCGACAAGGGTTGTATATGGAGAGTAAGGGTGTGGAGAGTTAGCCTTTTACCTCACCTTGGAGATTATATCAAACCAACTGCCACACAAATGAGCGAACAGCGTGCAAAGTGAAATGGCAAAGAAACTCACACACAAATATGCTACCACTCTCAAAAGCTTTTGGTGGAAGGTTAGGATTGTGGAAAACCAAACGAAACGATCCAAGCAAAAGGTTATTGTTCTACGTGGTAAAGAACCAAAGATCAAAAGCAAAAGAATACGATCTACAAAAACATGGAAAACGCACACGTGGAGAAAAATGGGGTTAGCACGACTATGAAAATGAGCACAAAAGGTCCTAACGAAGACTACGCTCGGTTTTCGTGCCAACTCAAGGAGAGACCACAACTCGTTTGCCAAAAAAGGATAAGCAACGGATTTGTGCACTTGCCTTGGTGCGCTCTTTTTCCTCTCTCTTGTTGGCTTACAAGCTTGGTATTCTCTTTGTATTGGGAGACTATGTATCTTTTTTTTCTATTTTTGTTTTGTTCTTTTCTTTGATTCTTTCTCTTTTTCTCCCTTTCTATGCTACTATGTTAACTTTTGTATTTGGCCTCACACGCTCACTTTCCAAAGGCAAGTGCACAATGCTTAGACAAACACAAAATGAGTTGCTCTCATAGGATATATACACACAAGGAAGATATGGGCTGTCAAAGTGGCGCAAGTTATACCTTTGGTATTGTGGACGACTTGCAACCGTTGGTGGGGAAAGATGTTTGAGTGCCGCGGTGTCGTTGAGCGCGTGGTGACTTTGATGCGGAAGCTGTTATGAAAATGGCGACAAACACGCGAAACACGAACAAGTGAAGTGGAAAAGTTATTAAACGAAGTTGAGGCGTCAAAGGAGCAAAGAGACACGGTCAGAGGCGGGCGGTAGTACCGCTGGCAAAATCGATCGTCTTAAGGATAGTACCGCTTGTGCGGCCGGTAGTACCGGTGATTTGCGGTAGTACCGCCCGCACAACCGGTAGTACCGTAAGGCACGGAACTGGAACGAGATCAACTTGACAAAATCCTCAAATTCGTGGTGATCTGACCGAAAGGTTGGGCTAGGAACAACAGGGGCTATAGATCGACTCCAAAAGCAACAGATCTATGGACCAAAACCATGAAAAACTCACCAAATCCAAAGATCGATCCGAAGGCAAATTGGGGCTCTCTTTTTGGTGGGATCTTCGATTTAAGGGGGGTCAAAGAAAAATTGGGGGGAAATTCGTGATCAACCGTGCTCTTGATACCAATATGTTATGGGGTAACCCCTAGGGGTGGCCCGATCTTTCATGAATCTCCGCGGGAATCGAGGGTATGGAAGGGGGAAAGGGGATGGAATCCACGAACACACGCCACAAAGAACCCGATGAACTCACGCACACGAAACACGATACACGCCGATAACTCACGCCGATGGCAACCGGTCCAACATAATCCCTAGGATCGGTGTTGGGCGAAGCTCTCTCTCCACGCCAACAACGGGGGACGAGGTGCTTGGTGAGATCTTGACGACTTGGGGACGAGAAACCGAGAACCCAAGGCCTTGTACAACTTGAACGCACTAGGCAAAATCCAAGAGGGGGGTGGATAATCCGGTGCTCCTTGGTAGGAGCATGAGACCAATAGATGTAAGTTCCTCAGAGGGTTTCCTTAATCTATTATTATCCAAGTCTAGGGTTTACAATAAAGTATGGGGGCTATATATAGGCCGACCACATAAACAGGGGTAGTTTCGGAACGAAATGGGAAAATATAGAAAGTGCAGTTTGGGCGAGGCGTTCTGATCGGACCGACAGTAGTACCGGTCAAGACCGGTAGTACCGGTCAACCGCAGTACCGCTCGAAATGAGTACTGGCAGGAACTGGAGCTTCCGTCAGTCGCTATGTGGCGGTAGGAGGGCGGTAGTACCTGCCACCGGTAGTACCGGTTCTGGGCGGTAGTACCGACGTCTGGCGTGGAGTGGTTCTTCTGGAGCGTCCGTGGTAGGTCCGTACTACCGCTTGTACCGGTAGTACCGGTCGCCTTATCCGCTAGTACCGGTTGAGTCTGGCAGCGACTGGTTGCTTCTGCTCCGGTTCCTTCGTCCCATGGGTCCTTCTCTTCGTACCTGATGATGCATAGTGTATGCGTATGAAGTAGCAAGCCATCCAGGGGCGTATCAAAATCACACAAGGAAAGGAGCGAGTTAACCTTGGCTTGTAGGAGCTTAGCTCGGGCGCGAGTCATTGGTCCACTTGGAGGGCTAGGTGTTGTAGATGGAGGTGCGTCCGTAGGACGGGCTGCATCAAACTCTCTTCCTTTCTTCTTGTCAACACATGGTTGGTAGAGGTTGACGTGAATGCACTTGTACCTTCATACAACAAAGACCAAGCAACATATGTTTGTGTGTGATAGAGGAGCATGTCATTTGTGGCATGTCCATTCGTGATCACCACACAATTAGCACAACTCAAGTATAGCAAACGGGATGCATATGCAAGGTCAATGTGCATGGAAATCATTTGAACATCATCCAAATGTGGGAACTCAAAAACTCCATATAATATAGTAGGGTGGCACGCAAAGCAATTGACTAAGATATATATCAACATCTTTGATGCAAGAATAGGAGAATTTGGCAAAAACACACGAGGAAGCATATCCAAACTAAAAGCATTATGTGTGCAAACCAACCATTGGAAAGATAATTTGCTCAATATGTTGGATGCCATACACATATCATCGATAGCAAATATCATGGGAATATGAGTATCCCAAGCGGAAGCAAAAACAACGTGTTTGCAAACAAACCAAATGAAAGAGCAAGTGGTCCTTATGTTTGTTGCAACAACACGACGAGATTCCTGGAAGTTCTCATGACAATACATGCTCTTAATGGAATTGTGGTTGCACCCAAAACATCGGAAAGAGAAAATGTTCAACATACAAAGCATCATTATCTAAAAGCGAAGAAACATGAATGTCACAAGGGAAGATAATACCATTAACATGCTTGCAATCAAACCATAGGAAAGAACAACTTGTCAACATGAAAGATGCAAAGCATGCAAAAGGTATCAGAGCTGGGTTCGATCTTGAACTCACTTGTGGGATGCTCTCAAGAGCTCTTTTTGTCAACTCGTGCTCAACCGAGGTTGACATGATAATGCGGGTACCTACACACATCAAACACAAAAGGAAGTACCTGTGTGCATGGTAGAGATACACATCATCCATCATGACGTATCTCTTCTTGTGCACATCACCATTAATGTCAATCAAGTATGAAATAGATGCATGGTGAGTATGCAAGTGGGGAACATGCTTATCATGGCAATCATCAAAATCTCCAAAAATTGAGAAAGCTATGGGGGCCATCTCATTATAACGAATGTGGTCAACATTGTTGCAAGCAAAACAAGTGAAATAGCAAGCATTCATCTTATCGCAAGCAACGGGAGAAATTGAATGACTAGCATGACAAGGCAAGTCCGAAGCAACTGGAGGATACACACAAGATGCATAGCATGGCATGTTTATGGCAATGATATCGCAATCAAACAATTCCACATGATCAATACTATGAAAAGGCAAATCATCACATGGGAAAGTGGATGAAGCATATGTAATGTCACAAGTATCATCCATAGCATGCATATCCTCACAATTCATCATGTACACTAGTGGGATCATGGCATCATCAACACCCTTATTGTTACCTTGTTCATACCTCTCATATGAAGTGGGTGTTGTGGAAGTAGTGGTCTCCTTGTGGACGACTTCGTCTTCTTGATGTAGCCATGGCATAGCATCATCTTCGTGCACCATGTACATCTTCTCCAATTGAGGCATCATTGCTTCATGGCTTGGAGCTTCTTCATCCCTTGGAACCTAGCATAACATAAGAGAACACACTAGAGGTAGAGGGTAAGTTGTTAGAAATCGAAATGGTCTCACTTGACCTATCAACTACCACTCTCAACTCACTAGGAGTATCACGCATGCCCTCCAAGTGGAAGCACTCAATCTCACATAAGGTGGAGTCACTCATCTCAGTCTTGTTCTCACTCAAGTGGGCTAAGTGGCTCTCATACTCACATGGGATTGGTACCACATCATCACTCAAGCATATGGGGATAGGCTCGGTTTCCTCAACTCCATGCGCCTCCTTTGGTGAAGGGAAAATCCCATGCTCACCATTCTTGACCTTGTCGCCTTCAAGGTTGGATGCCATAAGATGGGCATCATTGCTCGCCTCCATGGTCGAAGGGAAAATCCCATGCTTGACCGTCTTGTGGCCATCTTGTAGTAGTGGTGGAGGTAGGCTCATGCTATGCAACTTGGCGAAGTAGAGTTCTTCATTTTCCTCGTTCACGAGGTCTTCGAATGCAAGTGTAGTCGTTGAAGCTTGATGGCGTGGACGAAGGCTTGCTCTTGGTGCCATTTTGGTGGAGGCACTAGTAATTGAAGGTGCCTTGTGATGGTGTCGACGGAGGTCATTGGCGTGCCTTGACGATGGTTGATCTAGGTGGCGCACTTGGTCATCCATATGATGCTCACGACGATGGCCCTTGACCTTGGCAGTCTTCCTTGTAAGTTTCTCTAATGAGCGCAAAGCATCATTAGTCTTGGCGACCATCCTCATGTTTTTGTCGAAGTCATTGTCCATGTCCTTCTTGAAGTTGTGGAGGTCGCTTTGGAACTTGTCCATTTGATGATGGACCTTGGCGCACTCGAGTTGGAGGCTCCGTCTTGGTCGGTGCGACGTAAGGAGCTTCACGTTGTCGTTCTTGAAGTCGTCCATGCTTGGGGAGTCATTGTCTTTGTAGTACTCCATATCACCCAAGAATGTGGAGCCATTGTTGGTGTAGTGCTCCATCATGTTATCCATGCTTGTGGAGACATATGCATGGTGGCTCATCATGGATTCTTCATGGAAATCATCCTCGGTCCCAAAGTCCCTAGACATGCTTCACAAGACCAAGCGGTGTATATGTAAGTGGTAGAGGGTGTTAGGGATACAACGTCAAACCTTACTTTACCTTGGAAGACCGTATCGTGCAAGTGGCCACACTTGAGAGCAATAAACCAAGCAAAGTGAAGTTCACGTGGAACACCAAAACCAACTACCAACAAAAAAACAAACACACACAAGGCCTATGGTGGATAGGTATGGAAAGCGGCATGTCAAGAACCAATCCGAAATCAAGATGTTGTAATGACAAGTAAAGAACCACAATGATCACAAAGCAAAACAAGTTAATCCACAAGATAGGAAATATGTACAAGGAAACACACACGGTGGGATAAATGGGACTTGTGCGACGGAGAAAGTGAGCTAAGAACCAAATGATTACCTAGCGAAGACTATAAGCTTGTGTCACACAAGTACAAGGAAAGACGCTAGTTCGATTGCACAAAATTGGTGGGCTACAAGATATGCACAATAAGTACCACCTATATGATGTTCATCGAGCTTGCACTTCCTATTCTATAAGGCACATGTATATTTTTTTCTTTCTTTTTCTTTTTCTATTTTTTTTCTCTTTTTCTTTTTCTTTCTTTCTTTTTCCTTTTCACTTGCCTCTTCCCTGTGCCAACAACTATACAAGATAACTATATGAGATAGCGCTCACAATGTTTGCTCGGAATCTACAAGGTATCAAATGTGCATAGCCCAAGCAATAATAAGAGGAACTAGTCTCAATAGGTGTTTGTTGCTCACAAAGATAGTGGGGTTCACAAAGGAATGCAAGTGGGGAGAAGTCGCGGAATGTTTATACCTTTAGGTAAGCGATCTTCACCCTTTATTGTTGGATTCCTCCTTGCTCACGGAATTTGGATGGAGTAGATAGCATGAACAACGTGGATGATGATGTAGAGCTCCTTCTCCTCTTCGAAACGAGCTAAAGAACACCAAAATCCGAGTTCGAATGCAAAAGTTATGCTCAAAACGGTGAGAGGCTGAAATCTGGGAACCTGCTGTTTTCTTTCTGTACTGGGCGGTAGTACCGGATTTTGGGCCCGGTAGTACCGGAAAAGGGCGGTAGTACCGGATTTTAAGCCCGGTAGTACCGCTGGGTCCAGAAACTCCCAGTTTTGACGCGGTTTCGCGATTTTGGGGTGATTTGGGCGGAAAATCTTCAAGAAAAGCACCAAATCGAAGGGGGAAATCAAGGAATTAGGCCATGGGAACGCAGGGGAAGGTAGATCAACAAGTTTAGCAAGCAATCCATGGATCAAAACCTACCAAAACGCACTCAAATCACAGATCGATCCAAAACACGAATTGGGGCTATTTTTGGTGGAATTTTCGAATTTATCGGGAAAAGACCAAATCGATGAGAAATCCGTGGCAACCAAAAGCTGGTGATACCAGATGATGGAGGGGTTAACCTCTTGGGTGCCCGATCTTCACGGATCTCGTGGTCAAATCGATGGGAAAGCGAGGGGAAAGGGAGAAGGTAGCGGAAGCGAACACATACCTCATGAAGAACACGATGAATACATGCAAAACTCACACGATACAAGGCCGATTGCTCCCGAACGGCGGCCACCAGTCCGATAGAATCCTCGCAAGGAAAGATCGGTCAACGTGCTCCCTCAAATCCACATCGGAGAGGGAAGAACACCTTGGGGAGGGTCTTGACAACTTGGAGACGAGACATCGAAGTCCAAGGCCTTGTTCAACGATGGATGCGTGATGCAAAGTCCAATCGAGGTTGGTGACGATAGTCGGTCCCCTTGGTAAAGGGGATGAGGCAAAACTAGAGATTCCACAATGGGGGTTGTCTTTAGTCTATCATCTATGCCTAAGGGATACATGAGGGATGGGGGCTCTATTTATAGGCCAACCACTAAACAAGGGTAGTTTGGGGATAAACTAGGCGAATAGGTAAGTAAAGGGGGATACATGGGCGGTGGCCCAACTAGTGTAGCGTAAACCTTGGAGCGGAGTAATCTGGGACTTGGGACCGGTAGTACCGCTTGGTCCGGTAGTGCCGCTCCGGGACCGGTAGTACCGTTTGCGGTCCTGGGACTTCTGTTGGCGTCGTATGTATGGGGCGGTAGTACCGCTGGCCGGTAGTACCGGTTGCCAGATCCGGTAGTACCGCTGGAGACAGAGAGCATTTGGCGATCTGTCTTCTTCCGCCTCCTCTTCCAAGCCTCCGTCTTGTCGGGCTTGATGCTCCGGGCTTCCTCCCTTGCCTTCGTACTTGTCAATGTGAACCTATCATGCATATGTGACGGAGTATGAAGTGGCATACCATTTAATAGGGTAGGAAGGGGGCTCGCATAGAGGAACGGATTCACCTTTGGAGTCCATGACGACTTGGCGTAAGTTGGAGAGCAAGATGTAGTAACGACCGTAGGTCGGGCTACATCACGGTCACACAAGTGAGGAGTTTTCTTGGCCTCGCTGGTTTTTATAGGCGCTTTGTGAAAGACTTTTGATCAATTACCGTGCCGCTGAATGAGCTTACCAAGAAGGATGTGCCCTTTGTTTGGGGCGATGCACAACAGCTGGCCTTCGTCATATTGAAAGAGAAGCTAACACATGCTCCCTTACTCCAACTTCCTGATTTTACTAAGACTTTTGAGCTTGAATGTGATGCTAGTGGAATTGGTTTGGGAGGGGTGTTATTACAAGAGGGAAAACCTGTTGCATATTTTAGTAAGAAATTGAGTGGGGCTAGTCTGAACTATTCTACTTATGATAAAGAATTATATGCATTGGTTCGGACATTAGAAACTTGACAACATTATCTATGGCCTAAAGAATTTGTTATACATTCTGATCATGAATCTTTGAAGCATATTCGTAGTCAAGCTAAGTTGAATCGTCGGCATGCAAAGTGGGTTGAATTTATTGAGTCTTTTCCTTATGTTATCAAACACAAAAAGGGTAAAGATAATATTATTGCTGATGCTTTGTCGCGCCGTTATACTTTGTTATCTCAACTTGACTTCAAAATATTTGGATTAGAAACTATTAAGGAACAATATGTGCATGATGCTGAATTTAAAGATGTGTTGAAGAATTGTAGAGATGGTAGAACATGGAACAAGTTCGTCTTCAATGATGGATTTGTGTTCCATGCTAACAAACTAAGCATTCCGGATAGTTCTGTTCGTCTTTTGTTGTTACAGGAGGCGCATGGAGGAGGATTGATGGGACACTTTGGTGTCAAGAAGACGGAGGATGTTCTTGCTGCACACTTCTTTTGGCCACGTATGCGTCGAGATGTTGAGCGATTTGTAGCACGCTGCACTACTTGTCAAAAATCTAAGTCTCGCCTTAATCCACATGGTTTATATATGCCACTTCCTGTTCCTAGTGTTCCTTGGGAGGATATTTCTATGGACTTTGTTTTGGGATTGCCACGAACACAAAAGGGGAGGGATAGTATTTTTGTTGTTGTGGATCGGTTTTTTAAGATGGCACACTTTATTCCTTGTCATAAAACGGATGATGCTGCGCATATTGCTGATTTGTTCTTTGGTGAAATTGCTCGTTTGCATGGTGTGCCAAATACTATTGTGTCTCATCGTGATACTAAATTTCTTAGCCACTTTTGGAGATGTTTATGGGCTAAGTTGGGGACTAAATTGTTGTTTAGTACTACATGTCATCCCCAAACTGATGGACAAACTGAAGTAGTAAATAGAACTTTGTCTACTATGTTGCGGGCTGTTTTAAAGAAGAACTTAAAATTGTGGGAAGAGTGTTTACCTCATATAGAATTTGCTTATAATCGTTATTGCATTCTACCACAAAGATGTGCCCGTTTGAGATCGTCTATGGTTTTGTTCCTCGTGCACCTATTGATTTATTGCCTTTACCTACTTCGGTGCAACATATTTTGGATGCTACACAACGCGCTGAAATGATATTAAACTTGCATAAGACTACTAAAGATAACATCGAACATATGAATGCTAAGTATAAACTTGCTGGGGATAAAGGGAGAAAGCATGTTGTGTTTGATGTTGGAGATCTTGTTTGGTTACATTTGCGTAAGGATCGCTTTCCTGATTTACGCAAGTCTAAGTTAATGCCGCGTGCTGCTGGCACCTTTAAGGTGTTAGAGAAAATAAATGAAAATGCATATAAACTTGAGTTGCCTGCAGACTTTGGTACGGTTAGTCCTACGTTTAACATTGCAGATTTGAAGCCTTACTTTGGTGAGGAAGATGAGATTGCGTCGAGGACGACTTCAACTCAAGAAGGGGAGCATGATGTGGACATCCCTTCTATTGATACAACCGTTGTACCTACAGCTACACACATACAAGGACCCATCATAAGATCTCGTGCCAAACAACTTAGCTATCAGGTACTTTCGTTTCTTGGAACTATTCCTCACATACATGAGAATATGATGCTGCCTAAATCAGATGTATTTCTTACTCTTAGGAATGATGGACCAAGCATGGATGAGAGGGACAAGCATTGGAGAATGGCCATGCATGGAGATGGCAGCAAGCGTGTGATGATCCAAGAGAAGGCCACGGATGAAGATTTCAAAACTTTGAGGCCACCATAATGAAGAAAGAAGGCTTCGACGAAATATTCAAGATCAATACTTCACGAATTCGTCCATAGCTTAATATGGTGCTGCGAAACCTTTTACTTTGGGCCAGGCTCATGTAATTTTCGCAGGATTTTAATTAGCCACTTTTTAGAGTCCGTATTCGAGGGGAAAAGGACTTCTAGGGTTGGATTCGGCCACCACTTCCATGGCTGGCTGAAACCCCACCGGATACCTTTTGAAGTACTCTTCCACGGTTCTTGAAGATACCTTTTGCATGCTTTGCATCTTTCATGTTGGCAAATTTCTCTTTCCTATGGTTTGATTGCAAGCATGTTAATGGTATTATCTCCCCTTGTGACATTCATGTTTCTTCGCTTTTAGATAATGATGCTTTGTGTGTTGCAACAAAAATGTTGAACAATTTACCTTCTCGATGTTTTGTGTGCAACCACAATTCCTTTAAGAACATGTATTGTCATGAGAGCTTCCAAGAATCTCGTCTTGTTGTTGCAACAAACATAAGGACCACTTGCTCTTTCATTTGGTTTGTTTGCAAACATAATACTTTTGTTTTGGATATGCTTCATTGTGTGTTTTTGCCAAATTCTCCTATTCTTGCATCAAAGATGTTGTTTGAAATTTGGATCCAATGCTTTGAATGCCCCAGTTCTATGTTATATGGAGTTTTTGAGTTTCCACATTTGGATGATGTTCAAACGATTTCCATGCACATTGACCATGCATATGCATTCCGTTTGCCATACTTGAGTTGTGCTAATCGTGTTGTGAACAAGAATGGACATGCCACAAATGACATGCTCCTCTATCACACACAAACATATGTTGCTTGGTCTTTGTTGTATGAAGGTACAAATGCATACACGTCAACCTCTATGGACTATATGTTGACAAGAAGAACCGAAGAGAGTTACCTATGGCTACCCTTCATCGAGCTATCTCTACAAGCTAAGGTGACTTCCTTCTACTTGAGGACTCATGCTATAATCTTCATGAATTGGCTATGCTTTGAGTGTTGCTTTGCTTTTGTTGTGAGCTTTGTAGGCTTCAAGGAAGGTGAAGGAACATTGAAGTGTTGTCAAGTCAATCTTCCCGAGGACGACTATAAGGTGAACCCCAGGATCAAGAAGGTCTCTCGACCGCTTCTACTTTGTGATGAGCATGTAGAGTCGAGGACGACTCTTTTTGAAGGGGGGGAGCTGATGTAGCCCGACCTACGGTCGTTACTACATCTTGGTCTCCAACTTACGCCAAGTCGTCATGGACTCCAAAGGTGAATCCGTTCCTCTATGCGAGCCCACATCCTACCCTATTGAATGGTATGCTACTTCATACTCCGTCACATATGCATGATAGGTTCACATCGACCGATGCGGAGTAGGGAGGAAGCCGAAACATCAAGCCCGACAAGGCGGAGGCTTGGAAGAGGCGGAAGAAGGCAGTGAGGCTGCCGGGTCCAAGCGGTACTACCGGTCGGGCAGACGTACTACGGTTGGCGGTACTGCCCCTACTACCGCCTTGAAGCTGCGCCATCACCACTGGATGCCCTGACAGTGCGGCTTGCGGTACTACCGCATAAGCGGTACTAGGATACCATGGCGGTACTACGGTGATGACGGTACTACCGGTCCCAGTCGTACTACCGGTCATATATGTGCTGCAGACCTTTGTTGGGCCGCCCATGTATCCCCCCTTTACTTACCTATTCGCCTAGTTTATCCCCAAACTAACCTTGTTTAGTGGTTGGCCTATAAATAGAGCCCCCACCCCTCATGTATCCCTTAGGCATAGATGATAGACTAAAGACAACCCCCATTGTGGAATCTCTAGTTTTGCCTCATCCCCTTTACCAAGGGGACCGACTATCGTCACCAACCTCGATTGGACTTTGCATCACGCATCCATCGTTGAACAAGGCCTTGGGTTGTCGGTTTCTCGCCCCCCAAGTCATCAAGACCCTCCTCAAGGTGTTCTTCCCTCTCCGATGTGGATTTGAGGGAGCACGTTGACCTATCTTTCCTTGCGAGGATTCTATCGGACCGGTGGCCGCCGTTCGGGAGCAATTGGCCTTGTATCGTGTGAGTTTTGCGTGTGTTCATCGTGTTCTTCGCGAGGTGTGTGTTCGCTTCCGCTACCTTCTCCCTTTCCCCTCGCTTTCCCATCGATTTGACCACGAGATCCGTGAAGATCGGGCACCCAAGAGGTTAACCCCTATATCAAAGATATTGCGGATTAAGAGGAAAGCTTTATTGAAGAAGTGGGATCATGAATAGGTGCGAAGTACAAGAGGCCTCTGTGACGCTCGAGCCTTGGCGAAGTTGCGACTATGGCTAACTTAATGTCTAAACAAAATCCGAGCCTAGGGTGATGGCTATGGGGAGTATTTAAGGGCGAAAAGGTGGGGTTTCGGCCAGCCATGGAAGTGGTGGCCGAATCCAACCCTAAAATTCCTTTCCCCTCAAATATGGACTCTAAAAAGTAGCTAATTAAAATCCTGCGAAAATTACATGGGCCTGGCCCAAAATAAAGGTGTCGCAGCACCATATTATGCTATGGACGAATTCATAAAGTATTGATCTTGAATATTTCGTCCAAGCCTTATTTCTTCATTATGGTGGCCTCAAAGTTCTGAAATCTTCATCTGTGGCCTTTTCTTGGATCATCACATGCTTGCTGCCATCTCCATGCATGGCCATGCTCCAATGCTTGTCCCTCTCATCCATGCTTGGTCCATCATTCCTAAGAGTAAGAAATACATCTGATTTAGGCAGCATCATATTCTCATGTATGTGAGGAATAGTTCCAAGAAACGAAAGTACCTGATAGTTAAGTTGTTTGGCACGAGATCTTGTGATGGGTCCTTGTATGTGTGTTGTTGTAGGTACAACAGTTGTATGAATAGAAGGGATGTCCACATCATGCTCCCCTTCTTGAATTGAAGTCTTCCTCGACGCAATCTCATCTTCCTCACCAAAGTAAGGCTTCAAATATGCAATGTTAAACGTAGGACTAACCGTACCAAAGTCTGCAGGCAACTCAAGTTTATATGCATTATCATTTATTTTCGCTAACACCTTAAAGGGACCAGCAACACGTGGCATTAACTTAGACTTGCGTAAGTCAGGAAAACGATCTTTACGCAAATGTAACCAAACAAGATCGCCAACATCAAACACAACATGCTTTCTCCCTTTTCCCCAGCAAGTTTATACTTAGCATTCATGTGTTCAATGTTATCTTTAGTAGTCTTATGCAAGTTTAATATCATTTCAGCGCGTTGTGTAGCATCCAAATTATGTTGCACCGAAGAAGGTAAAGGCAATAAATCAATAGGTGCACGAGGAACAAAACCATACACAATCTCAAATGGGCACATCTTTGTTGTAGAATGCAGCGAACGATTATAAGCAAATTCTATATGAGGTAAACACTCTTCCCACAATTTTAAGTTCTTCTTTAAAACAGCCCGCAACATAGTAGACAAAGTTCTATTTACTACTTCAGTTTGACCATCGGTTTGGGGATGACATGTAGTACTAAAGAGCAATTTAGTCCCCAACTTAGCCCATAAACATCTCCAAAAGTGGCTAAGAAATTTAGTATCACGATCGAGACAATAGTATTTGGCACACCATGCAAACGAACAATTTCACGAAAGAACAAATCAGCAATATGCGGCATCGTCCGTTTTATGACAAGGAATAAAGTGTGCCATCTTAGAAAACCGATCCACAACAAAAATACTATCCCTCATACGTTTGGCAATCCCAAAACAAAGTCCATAGAAATATCCTCCCAAGGAAAACTAGGAACAAGAAGAGGCATATATAAACCATGTGGATTAAGGCGAGACTTAGATTTTTGACAAGTAGTGCAGCGTGCCACAAATCTCTCAACATCTCGATGCATACGTGGCCAAAAGAAGTGTGCGCAAGAACATCCTCCGCCTTCTTGACACCAAAGTGTCCCATCAATCCTCCTCCATCGCCTCTGTAACAACAAAATACGAGTAACTATCTGGAATGCATTGTTTGTTAGCACGGAACACAAATCCATCATTGAAGACGAACTTGTTCCAAGTTCTACCATCTCTACAATTCTGCAACACATCTTTAAATTCAGCATCATGCACATATTGTTCCTTAATAGATTCCAATCCAAATATTTAGAAGTCAAGTTGAGATAACAAAGCATAACGGCGCGACAAAGCATCATCAATAATATTATCTTTACCCTTTTTGTGTTTGATAACATAAGAAAAAGACTCAATAAATTCAACCCACTTTGCATGACGACGATTCAACTTAGCTTGACTACGAATATGCTTCAAAGCTTCATGATCAGAATGAATAACAAATTACTTAGGCCATAGATAATGTTGCCAAGTCTCTAATGTCCGAACCAACGCATATAATTCTTTATCATAAGTAGAATAGTTCAGACTAGCCCCACTCAATTTCTCACTAAAATATGCAACAGGTTTTCCCACTTGTAATAACACCCCTCCCAAACCAATTCCACTAGCATCACATTCAAGCTCAAAAGTCTTAGTAAAATCAGGAAGTTGGAGTAAGGGAGCATGTGTTAGCTTATCTTTCAATATGACGAAGGCCTGTTGTTGTGCATCGCCCCAAACAAAGGGCACATCCTTCTTGGTAAGCTCATTCATTGGCGGCAATTGATCAAAGTCTTTGACAAAGCGCCTATAAAACCAATGAGGCTAAGAAAACTCCTCACTTGTGTGACCGTCTTGAGCTGCGCCAATTCTCAATAGCTTCAATCTTGGTGGATCCACTTCAATACCAGTGATGTAACAACATAGCCAAGAAAACGCTCGATTGGTGCAAAAGGTGCACTTCTCAAGGTTACCAAACAAACGTGCATCACGTAAAACATTGAAAACAGCACGTAAATGGTCCAAATGATCCTCTAAAGATTTGCTATAAATCAGAATATCATCAAAGTAGACTACCACAAAACGTCCAATGAAAACACGTAAAACTTCGTTCATTAATATCATGAAAGTGCTAGGTGCATTAGTTAAACCAAACGGCATTACTAACAACTCATATAAACCGAACTTAGTTTTAAATGCTGTTTTCCATTCATCTCCTAATTTCATACGAATCTGGTGGTAACCACTACGCAAATCAACTTTAGAAAACATGGTAGAGCCACTCAATTCATCAAGCATGTCATCTAAACGTGGAATAGGATGACGATATCGAATAGTAATATTATTGATTGCTCTACAATCAGTACATATGCGCGAAGAACCATCTTTCTTAGGTACCAAAATAATAGGAACAACACAAGGGATAAGGGACTCACGAATATGATCTCTGTCGAGTAGTTCTTGAATTTGGCGTTGTATCTCCTTTGTCTCCTCTGGATTGGTTCTATATGGCGCGCGGTTGGGCAACGTGGCACCGGGAGTTAGATCAATTTGGTGCTCAATTCCTCTAATAGGAGGTAGTCCTGGTGGCAGCTCAGCGGGAAAGACGTCCTCATATTCCTGCAAAAGGTTAGCAATAGCGGGTGGCAAAGGAGGCATATCCTCAAATGAAAACAAAACCTCTTTGTAGACAATTGCACAACATTGAGTATTGTTTACATATAGTTCAACAATATCAATTTTATTTGCAAGCGTACATGGACTCTTCAAACGAATTTCAGTAGCATGTGTAGAATCAGATTTAGTATTCTTTGGTGTTATAAAATCTGCAGCAACAATCTGATTCTCACTTTTATTTTTCTCCTCAGTTTTAGCTCTGCTAGCTCTAGCAAGATCATCTTTTAAAATCTGTTCGGGAGTCATAGGTTTTAGACCAATTTTCTTTCCATCATGCATAAGAGAATAGTGATTAGTTTTGCCATTATGAACAGATTCTCTATCAAATTGCCATGGTCTACCAAGTAACAAAGAATAAGCTTGCATAGGTACAACATCACAATCAACAAAATCAGAATATGTACCAATAGTAAAATGCACGCGTACCATTTTTGTTACCTTGATCTTGCGAGAACTCTCAAACCATTGGATGTAATATGAATGTGGGCATTGTCTTGTTGGAAGCGCAAGCTTCTCTACCATGTCAACACTGGCCAGATTATTACTACTCCCTCCATCAATGATGATCTGTATAGCTCTTTCCTTGACAACACCACGTGTTTGGAACAGGTTGTGGCGTTGATCTTGCTCAGATTTGCTCAATTGCACACTCAACACACGTTGTGTAATTAAGCTCTTGTATTGAACAACAGCTTCAGCTCCCATTACCTCTGTCTCTTCATCAGCATCAGAATTGTCTCCATCTCGAGCAGAAATAAGGGCTAGTGTATCTTCATCAAAGTCACTCGTTGAATCGTATTGACCATCTTCTCGCACCATCATCACACGTTGTGTTGTGCACTGTCTCTCAATATTAATAAAACCCCAGCACTTGCGGCATTGTATATCCTTTGTCTTACCCGTGGAAGCCATAGAAGATGTACTACGAGCAGGAGCATTGGATGATGGTGGAGGAGCAGCTGGAAATCTTGTGGTGGCCTTGGATGTGTTAGTAGCTGGAGGCGAATCATGAGGAGGTACTGATTGTCGGGATGTCCAAGTGGATGTGCGACCTGTAGAATTATTAGTCCTCCTCCATGGTGTTTGGCGATCCTGCACTTCACGTTCAGCTTTGCAAGCAAGATGAAACAAACGAGTGATAGAATTATATTCCTTATAATCTAATATGTGCTGAATGTCCTTGTTTAATCCACCAAAGAACCGTGCAAGCATTTGTTCAGTAGATTCAACAAGACCACACCGAACCATCCCCGTTTGAAATTCCTGATAATACTCTTCTACAGAATTTTTCCCTTGCTCTAAACGTGTCAGATTCTTTAGTAAATCACGTTGATAAGTGGGAGGTACAAAACGAACACGCATAGCAGTTTTTAAAGCAGTCCAAGTACTAGGAATAGTAGTAGGATTTAAACGACAATACTCAGACCACCAAAGGGAAGCAAATTTAGTAAATTCACATGTAGCAAGACTAACGCATATTCTCAGGATATTTTAAGCATGCAAAACGTTGTTCTACTTCCATCTCCCATGTAAGATATGCATCAGGATTATATTTACCCTCAAAATATGGAATATTTAATTTAAGCTTTGCAACATGATCATCATCACGTACCGGTGGTCGAGCGTTGCGATAGTAATGTCGAGGACGGCCAGGAGGAACCTGTGGAGGTTGTTCAACCTCCTCGTCAAACAGATCGTCGTCGTCGGGGTCGTAGTAGTACCCGTCGTCCGTCCCCAATGTCGCAGCAGCAGCCACGGCGGAAGTTTGAGGCGTCGCCACCGCATGATAGCCGCCGAAGTGCGGCGGCAGCAACCGATCAAACCGTGATCGGAATGCGCCATGTGTGTGCCAGGTGCGGGAGTGGGCACTCGGTTCAAAAGCTCCTTGAACCGAACGTCAAGCTTGGCGTTGAAGGATTTCTCGAGTCCATCGATCTTGTCCACAGCGTTGGTGAGCTTGGTGTCAAACTCCCCGAGGCGCGTATCCACGTCTTTAGCGCGACTGACCAAGAGCGCGGAGAAGTGGGCATGTAGTTCTTTGTTCGTCATTGTGGCAGGGTTCCGCGAAGTATCTGTCATGGTTAGTCCTTAAAAGGCACAGGTATATAGTACGAAAATATGGTGGAAGTCACGCCTAATCCGTCAAGCAATATACGAAGCTCTTACAAGTTCTTACCAAACAGCAGGAAAAGGCTGTGCAACCGCGAGGATCAGTGGGTCCGGAGATTGAACCAAGCGATTACCAGGAGTCGAGACACCGCACATGGAGAATATCTATGGAGCTCTGGGAAGGCTTAGCAAGGCGGGTTAGCAATTATCAAAACAGCAATGCAAAAGTTGAAAGAATGCTCAACGACGGTACTGTGCTGGTCCTAGGCTAGACCGTACTAGAGACACGAGCCTAGATCACCAACGATGTCACGACGCGACACAACAAGCACTGTATGATGATATGGCACCCTGAAAAGCGAACCGAGATGCAGAAAATCACTATGATGGCGAGTGTCTAGAACTGATCTACGGGGTCTAAAAATAGGTTAGCCCCAAAAAAAAATTTCGAAATTTTTTATTTTGCTCCGGAAAGCATGCCGGCGCCAAAAAAATATCGCTATAACGGCCATGGAGAAAAGTGATCCCCGGGGTCGAAAACTAGTATAGCGAGAAAAAAATTTCGAAGGCGGTTCCAGAGTTTTTTTTTGCTCTCCTTCTGGACTTACGACCGGACTCGGAGCTCGACACGGACTTTAGCTTAACACGGAAACAACAAAGAAGGAGAGTAAAAAGAAATAACTAGGAAACAATAACTCTACTTGGACTCGTATCGTGGCAGGAAATCTGATCGGATCTGTGTCGCGGTAGGAAGGCGGTGGCGGAGTATTAGGGTTTATGGTGGCTGGGTATATGGCGGCGGAATATGGTGATGGTGATCGGCGAGTGTGGCGGTGACTACTATGATCAGAACTCGAAACTCTATGGGACGAGACACTAAGACCAGCAACTCGACGCGACAATGTAGACACAAATTCCACAATGCAAAAACTGAAAAGATAATGCGAGGAGTAGATTGGTTATGGGATGGATCTAAACTCTAACTGTATTTTTGGCTTTTTCGTGGGTTATAGGTTAAAACAGATCTAATCTAGGAAAAACAGTAAAATCTCACCGAGCAACCTGAAAGCTGATACCACTTGATAGGGCAAAGGTGTCCGATCTTTCGATGAGATGATGATAATCGATTTGGTTGAGTTCGGGCTTGACGATCCGACTATACGTGCGAACACGAGCGCCAATGCAATCGCTAGGCCAATCTCCTGGAGGTTACCGATCCTGCGGGAACACGATCAGCCTCACCAGCGAGGGTCTTAATTCCTACCTGAAATCAAGAACAAGTAAGAACCAATATTGCAATCAAGATATTACGGATTAAGAGGAAAGCTTTATTGAAGAAGTGGGATCCTGAATAGGTGCGAAGTACAAGAGGCCTCTACGACGCTCGAGCCTTGGCGAAGTTGCGACTATGGCTATCTTAATGTCTAAACAAAATCCGAGTCTAGGGTGACGGCTATGGGGAGTATTTAAGGGCGAAAAGGTGGGGTTTCGGCCAGCCATGGAAGTGGTGGCCAAATCCAACCCTAAAAGTCCTTTTCCCCTCAAATACGGACTCTAAAAAGTAGCTAATTAAAATCCTGCGAAAATTACATGGTCCTGGCCCAAAATAAAGGTGTCGCAGCACCATATTAAGCTATGGACGAATTCGTAAAGTATTGATCTTGAATATTTCGTCCAAGCCTTCTTTCTTCATTATGGTGGCCTCAAAGTTCTGAAATCTTCATCCGTGGCCTTTTCTTGGATCATCACATGCTTGCTGGCATCTCCATGCATGGCCATGCTCCAATGCTTGTCCCTGTCATCCATGCTTGGTCCATCATTCCTAAGAATAAGAAATACATCTGATTTAGGCAGCATCATATTCTCATGTATGTGAGGAATAGTTCCAAGAATCGAAAGTACCTGATAGCTAAGTTGGTTGGCATGAGATCTTGTGATGGGTCCTTGTATGTGTGTTGCTGTAGGTGCAACGGTTGTATCAATAGAAGGGATGTCCACATCAGGAACTCGGTGATGCGCTTGATTGGACGGTTCAAGACATTGAGGAAACGTGCCATTGTTTGTTCATCACGCTCTTCAATGTTGGCACAGATCATGTTGAGCTCCATTTGCTTGAAGTACTCTTCCACGGTCTTTGTCCCTTGACTAAGTGTTTGAAGCTTGTTGAAAAGGTCACGCGTGTAGTGCGAAGGAACAAAGCGGGATCTCATATGAGCGTTCATATCTTGCCAAGTTGATATTGGGGGCTCTTCTTTTGATTCACGAGCGAGTTGGACTTGTTCCCACCAAAGGTTGGCATACTCATCAAACTCGAGGGATGCCATGGCCATCATCTTTTCATTGCTATAGTTGTGCATGCGGAAGATCTTGTCAACCTTGAGTTCCCACGAGAGGTATTCTTCGGGATCATTGGAACCGGTGAACTTGGGCATGGTGAACTTGAGCTTGCCGAAAGTTTCTTCTTCATTGCGGTTCCGGTGGCGATGGTTTCCATGATTGTGGCGGCCATCTTCATCATCCGAGCTCTCATGTCTTGCTTGGTGATGGTGGCGTTCCTCTTGCGGTTGTTGAGGTGCCGCGTTTGGTGGTGGAACTTGGTTTGGACGACGAGCTTGGGGAGCTTGCTCGTGTTGTTGGCGCGGTTGAGGATGAGGAGGAGGTTGTTGATCCTCACGACGAGCTTGGGGAGCTTGCTCTCATAAAATAGGTACACACAAAGGAAGATATGGCTACAAGGGTTGACACAAGTTATACCTTAGTTGTTGATGATGATCTTGTGTCGATGGAGCAGGGAAGAGTTTGGGGTCCGTGGTGTCGAAGAGCGCGGCGATTGTGCGGAAGCTATTTGTCAGTTGGTGACACGCACACGGAACACAAACAACAAGCGGATAGATTAGCCATTGCAGAAAAGAGGAAAAAGGTCAAAACTGGCGTCGGCGGAGACTACGTGCGGGCCGAGACTCGGTGTAGGCGAGACTCCGCATGTGCAGTGAGACTCCGGTGTGGAAGATCTGCTCGTGATTAGTTGAGACTCATGGCTTAGGCCAAACCCTGGATGGGAACCCCCTCTCATTAGATTATCTATGAGTTGTATCAAGGCCTTCTTAATTGAAGTCGTCAAGGCTCTCTTCTAGTTCTTGATCTCTCCCATGTATGGATTCTAGTAGTGCTAGGTCTCTCCCCTTTGGGATTCTACTTGGTTGCTACTCTCTCCCTACGTGTGATTCCATCAAGAGCTTGCCAATCTCTCGCAAGGGATTCTACCTTTGGTCTCTCCCTTTGTGATTCTATTGGGTTGGTGGTTCGGCCAACGAGAGCAAACCGATTTGGGTGTGTTTGTATCTTCGATTTCCCTCTCGTGTTCATCATGTTCTTCGCTCTCCTCCCCCAAATCCCCTCGAATCTATGAAGATAGGGCCACAAAAGTGGTTGTAAGCCACATCATATGGTATCAGAGCCTTTAGTTGCCATGGATTCGAGTTTGTGTTGAGTTTCTAGCCACCAATTTTCTTTTTCTTGCCTAATTTCGAAAATTTCCACCAAAAATAGCCATATTCGTGATTTGGATCGATTTGGATTTTGACAGCATTTTGGTAGGTTTTGATCCATAGATCCGCTGCTATACTCGTTGATCTACCTTCCTTTGCGTTCCCTTAGCCCAATTCCTTGATTTCCCCATTAAATTTGAGGTTTTGGTTCGAGTTTTTCCGCCCAAAACGCGCCCCGTTCGAGTTCTGGACGTCCTGGAATCTCCCGGTGATGGGGCAAAGGTGTCCGATCTTTCGATGAGATGATGATAGTCGATTTAGTGGAGTTCGGGCTTGACGATCGGACTAAACGTGCGAGCACGAGCGCCAATGCAATCGCTAGGCCAATCTCCTGGAGGTTACTGATCCTGCGGGAACACGATTAGCCTGACCAACGAGGGTCTTAATTCCTACCTGAAATCGAGAACAAGTAAGAACTAATATTGCAATCAAGATATTGCGGATTAAGAGGAAAGCTTTATTGAAAAGGTGGGATCCTGAATAGGTGCGAAGTACAAGAGGCCTCTGCGACGCTCGAGCCTTGGCGAAGTTGCTACGATGGCTAACTTAATGTCTAAACAAAATCCGAGTCTAGGGTTACGGCGATGGGGAGTATTTAAGGAGGAAAAGGTGGGGTTTGGGCCAGCCATGGAAGTGGTGGCCGAATCCAACCCTAGAAGTCCTTTTCCCCTCAAATACAGACTCTAAATAGTGGCTATTTAAAATCCTGCAAAAATTGCATGGGCCTGGCCCAAAATAAAGGTGTCGCAGCACCATATTAAACTATGGACGAATTCGTGAAGTATTAATCTTGAATATTTCGTCCAAGCCTTCTTTCTTCATTATGGTGGCCTCAAAGTTCTGAAATCTCCATCTGTGGCCTTCTCTTGGATCATCACATGCTTGCTGCCATCTCCATGCATGGCCATGCTCCAATGCTTGTCCCTCTCATCCATGCTTGGTCCATCATTACTAAGAGTAAGAAATACATCTGAATTAGGCAGCATCATATTCTCTTGTATGTGAGGAATAGTTCCAAGAAACGAAAGTATCTGATAGTTAAGTTGTTTGGCACGAGATCTTGTGATGGGTCCTTGTATGTGTGTAGCTATAGGTACAACGGTTGTATCAATAGAAGGGATGTCCACATCACCCGGACCGGAGTCCAGACCGGAGTCTCCGGACCTCCAAACCAGAGTCTCCGCCCTCCCTGCAAACAGAAAATCTGCAACACTGTTTTGAGCATAACTTTTACATTCGAACTCGGATTTTGGTGTTCTTTAGCTCGTTTCGAAGAGGAGAAGGAGCCCTACACCATCATCCACGTGTTCTTGCTATCTACACCAACAAAAAAATGTGAGCAAGGGTGAAGATCTTCGACGAAAGGTATATCATTTCCGCGATCTCCCCTACTTGTTTTCCTTTGAGAGCCACACCATCTTTGCGATAAAACAAGCACCTATTGAGACTAGTTCCTCCTTTGATTGCTTGGGCTTTGCACACTTGATACCTTGTAGAATTCCGAGCAAAATTTGTGAGCGCTATCTCATACAGTTATCTTGTATAGTTGTTGGCACAAGGAAAAGCAAGTGAAAAGTGAAAAAAAACAAAAAAAAGAGAGAGAAAAAATACAAAATACAAAAAAAAGAAGAAAGAAAGATACATGTGCCATATAGAATAGGAAGCGCAAGCTCGATGACAAACTTGTAGGTGGTACTTATTGTGCAAATCTTGTAGCCCTCCAATTTTTGTGCAATCGAACTAGCGTCTCTCCTTGTACTTGTGCGACATGAGCTTATAGTATTCGCTAGGCCTTCATTTGGTTCTTAGCTCGCTTTTTCCGTCGCACAAGTCCCATTTATCCCACTGTGTGTGTTTCCTTGATCTTAATTTCTATCTTGTGGATCAACTTGTTTGCTTTGTGATCACCGTGGTTCATTACTTGCCTTTACAAATCTTGGTTTCCGGTTGTTCCAATTTTCTTACCACTTTCCGTACCTAAGCTCCTCATAAGTCGTGTGTGTTTGGTGTTTGTTGTGTTCGTTGATATAACGCCACTTATCCTTTGTATTTGATTTGCTCTTGGTCCATACCATTGATCCAATACTATCTACAAGGTGAGCCAAGGCATAGCATCCTTGAATCCAACTTCCACTATATCACACTTGGTCTTGTGAGCAACATGTATAGGAACTCCGGAACCGATGAAGATGAATCCATGATAACCCATGGCAACGACGACTCCACAAGCATCGGTGACATGATGGAGCACAACACCGACATTGGCTCCGCATGCTTGGAGGACTTCGAGTACTACACCAACGACGACTCCCCAAGCATGGAGCACATGGAGCACCATGAGGACTTCGACTTCTCAAGCAAGGAAGACATCAAACACTTCATCGACTATGATGGTGACTCCCTCTTGAGATACAATGACTCTGTCCACCACATGGAGACCGAGAACTTCCACGCCATGTGATGTGGACATCCCTTCTATTGATACAACCGTTGTACCTACAGCTACACACATACAAGGACCCATCACAAGATCTCGTGCCAACCAACTTAACTATTAGGTACTTTCGTTTCTTGGAACTATTCCTCACATACATGAGAATATGATGTTGCCTAAATCAGATGTATGTCTTACACTTAGGAATGATGGACCAAGCATGGATGAGAGGGACAAGCATTGGAGCATGGCCATGCATGGAGATGGCAGCAAGCATGTGATGATCCAAGAGAAGGCCACGGATGAAGATTTCAGAACTTTGAGGCCACCACAATGAAGAAAGAAGGCTTGGACGAAATATTCAAGATTAATACTTCACGAATTCGTCCATAGCTTAATATGGTGCTGCGACACCTTTATTTTGGGCCAGTCCCATGTAATTTTCGCAGGATTTTAAATAGCCACTTTTTAGAGTCCGTATTTGAGGGGAAAAGGACTTCTAGGGTTGGATTCGGCCACCACTTCCATGGCTGGCCGAAACCCCACCTTTTCCTACTTAAATACTCCCCATAGCCGTCACCCTAGACTTGGATTTTGTTTAGACATTAAGTTAGCCTTCATAGCAACTTCGCCAAGGCTCGAGCGTCGCAGAGGCCTCTTGTACTTCGCACCTATACAGGATCCCACCTTTGCAATAAAGCTTTCCTCTTAATCCGCAATATCTTAATTGCAATATTGGTTCTTACTTGTTCTTGATTTCAGGTAGGAATTAAGACCCTCGCTGGTCAGGTTGATCGTGTTCCCGTAGGATCGGTAACCTCCAAGAGATTGGCCTAGCGATTGCATTGGCGCTCGTTCTCGCATGTGTAGTCGGATCGTCAAGCCCGAACTCCACCAAATCGATTATCACCATCTCATCGAAAGATCGGACACCTTTTCTCTATCAAGTGGTATCAGATTT
Source organism: Avena longiglumis (assembly GCA_030063025.1). Taxonomy (NCBI): domain Eukaryota; kingdom Viridiplantae; phylum Streptophyta; class Magnoliopsida; order Poales; family Poaceae; genus Avena; species Avena longiglumis. The sequence goes on from CP125977.1 coordinate 308,395,461, forward strand.
CAGGTTGCTCGGTGAGATTTTACTGTTTTCGTAGATTAGATCTGTTTTTACCTATACCCCCACGAAAAATCCAAAAACACAGTTAGAGTTTAGATCCATCCAATCACCAATCTATGCCTTGCATTATCTTTTCAGTTTTGCATTGTTGAATTTGTGTCTGCATCGTCGCGTCAATTTGCTGGTCTCAGTGTCTCGTCCCGTAGAGTTTCGAGTTCTGATCATAGTAGTCACCGCCACCCTCGCAGATCACCGCCACCATATTCCGCTACCATATTCCGCCGCCATAAACCCAGCCACCATAAACCCTAAAACTCCGCCTCTGCCTTCCTACCTTGACACGGATCCGATCATCTTTCCTGCCGTGGCACGAGTCCGAGTTGAGTTATTGTTTCCTAGTTTTCTTTTTTACTTTCCTTCCTTGTTGTTTTCGTGTTTAGCTAAAGTCCGTGTCGAGCTAAAAGTTCCGTCGTAAGTCCAAAAGGAGAGCAAAAAAAAAACGCCTCCGAAAAAAATTTCTGGCTATACTAGTTTTCGACTCTGGGGATCACTTTTCTCCATCGGCCGTTATAGCGATATTTTTTTGGCGCCTGCGCACTTTCCAGAGAAAAATACAAAAAATTCGAAAAAAAAAATCGGGGCTAACCTATTTTTAGACCCTGTAGATCAGTTCTAGACACTCGCCATCATAGTGATTTTCCACATCCCAGTTAGCTTTTCAGGGGCCATATCATCATACATTGCTTGTTGTGTCGCGTCATGACATCGTTGGTGATCTAGGCTCGCGTCTCTAGTACGGTCTAGCCTAGGACCAGCACAGTACCGTCGTTGAGCATTCTTTCAACTTTTGCATTGCTGTTTTGATAATTGCTAATCCCTTTGCTAAGCCTTCCCAGAGCTCCACAGATATTCTCCACATGCGGTGTCTCGACTCCCGGTAATCGCTCGGTTCAATCTCTGGACCCACTGATCCTCGCGGTTGCACATCGCCTTTTCCTGCTGTTTGGTAAGAACTTGTAAGAGCTTCGTATATTGCTTGACAGATTACGCGTGCCTTCCACCATATTTCTGTAGTATATACCTGTGCTTTTAAAGGACTAACCATGACAGATACTTCACGGAACCCTGCCACAATGACGAACCAAGAACTACATGCCCACTTCTCCGAGCTCTTGGTGGTGTGGCGAAGATGTGGATGCACGCCTAGGGGAGTTTGACACCAAGCTCACCAACGCCATGGACAAGATCGATGGGCTCGAGAAATCCTTCAACGACAAGCTTGACACTCGGTTCAAGGAGGTTTTGGCCAGATTGCCGGCACCCGCACCCGCACCCACCCCATTGGCACCTCGGCATGGCGCACGGCGCATTCCAATCATGGGTCAGACTGCTGGTTCGGCTGCCGCTGAACCTCGGTATCTGCTACATCGACACACCTCGGACTTCCATTGGCAGCTCTGCGACATTGATGGATTGACGGGTACTACTACGGCCCCGACGACGACGATCTGTTTGATGAGGAGGTTGAACAACCTCCACAGGTACCTGCTGGCCATCCCTGACATTACTACCGCAACGCTCGACCACCGGTACGTGATGATGATCATGTTGTAAAGATTAAATTAAATATTCCATCTTTTGAGGGTAAATATAATCCTGATGCATATCTTACATGGGAGATGGAAGTAGAACAACGTTTTGCATGTTTAAAATATCCTGAGAATATGCGTGTTAGTGCTGATACATGTGAATTTACTAAATTTGCTTCCCTTTGGTGGTCTGAGTATTGTTGTTTAAATCCTACTACTATTCCTAGTACTTGGACTGCTTTAAAAACTGCTATGCGTGTTCGTTTTGTACCTCCCACTTATCAACGTGATTTACTAAAGAATCTGACACGTTTAGAGCAAAGGAAAAGTTCTGTAGAAGAGTATTATCAGGAATTGCAAACGGGGATGGTTCGGTGTGGTCTTGTTGAATCTACTGAACAAATGCTTGCACGTTTCTTTGGTGGATTAAACAAGGACATTCAGCACATTTTAGATTATAAGGAATATAATTCTATCACTCATTTGTTTCATCTTGCTTGCAAAGCTGAACGTGAAGTGCAGGATCACCAAACACCATGGAGGAGGACTAATAATTCTGCAGGTCGCACATCCAATTGGACATCCCGACAATCAACGCCTCCTTCTCGTGATTCGCCACCAGCTACTACCACCTCCAAGGCCACCACAAGATTTCCAGCTGCTCCTCCACCGTCATCCAATGCTCCTGCTCGTAGTGCATCTTCTATGGCTTCCACGGGTAAGACAAAGGATATACAATGCCGCAAGTGCTGGGGTTTTGGTCATATTCAGAGATAGTGCACAACACAACGTGTTATGATGGTGTGTGATGATGGTCAATATGATTCAGCGAGTGACTTTGATGAAGATACATTAGCCCTTATTTCTGCTCGAGATGGATGATGAAGAGACAAAGGTAATGGGAGCTGAAGCTGCTGATCAATACAAGAGCTTAATTACACAACGTGTGTTGAGTGTGCAATTGAGCAATCCGAGCAATATCAACGCCACAACCTGTTCCAAACACGTGGTGTTGTCAAGGAAAGAGCTATACGGATCATCATTGATGGAGGGAGTTGTAATAATCTGGCCAGTGTTGACATGGTAGAGAAGCTTGCGCTTCCAACAAGACAACGCCCACATTCATATTACATCCAATGGTTTGAGAGTTCTCGCAAGATCAAGGTAACAAGAACGGTACGCGTGCATTTTACTATTGGTACATATTCTGATTTTGTTGATTGTGATGTTGTACCTATGCAAGCTTGTTCTTTGTTACTTGGTAGACCATGGCAATTTGATAGAGAATCTGTTCATAATGGCAAAACTAATCACTATTCTCTTATGCATGATGGAAAGAAAATTGGTCTAAAACCTATGACTCCCGAACAGATTTTAAAAGATGAACTTGCTAGAGCTAGTAGTGCTAAAACTGAGGAGAAAAATAAAAGTGAGAATCAGATTGTTGCTGCAGATTTCGTACCACCAAAGAACACTAAATCTGATTCTACCCATGCTACTGAAATTCGTTTGAAGAGTCCATGTATGCTTGCAAATAAAATTGATATTGCTCAACTAGATGTAAACAATACTCAATGTTATGCAATTATTTGCAAAGAGGTTTTGTTTTCATTTGAGGCTATGCCTCCTTCTTTGCCACCCACTATTGCTAACCTTTTGCAGGAATATGAGGACGTCTTTACCCGCTGAGCTGCCACCAGGACTACCTCCTATTAGAGGAATTGAGCACCAAATTGATCTAATTCCTGGTGCTACGTTGCCCAACCGCGCGCCATATAGAACCAATCCAGAGGAGACAAAGGAGATACAACGCCAAATTTAGGAACTACTCGACAGAGATCATATTCGTGAGTCCCTTAGCCCCTGTGCTGTTCCTATTATTTTGGTACCTACGAAAGATGGTTCTTCGCGCATGTGTACTGATTGTAGAGCTATCAATAATATTACTATTCGATATCGTCATCCTATTCCATGTTTAGATGACCTGATTGATGAATTGAGTGGCTCTACCATGTTTTCTAAAGTTGATTTGCGTAGTTGTTACCACCAGATTCGTATGATATTAGGAGATGAATGGAAAACATCATTTAAAACTAAGTTCGGTTTATATGAGTGGTTAGTAATGCAGTTTGGTTTAACTAATGCACGTAGCACTTTCATGATATTAATGAACGAAGTTTTACGTGCTTTCATTGGACGTTTTGTGGTAGTCTACTTTGATGATATTTTGATTTATAGCAAATCTTTAGACGATCATATGGACCATTTACGTGTTGTTTTCAATGCTTTACGTGATGCACGTTTGTTTGGTAACCTTGAGAAGTGCACCTTTTGCAACAATCGAGTTGCATTTCTTGGCAATGTTGTTACATCACAGGGTATTGAAGTGGATCCAGCCAAGATTGAAGCTATTGAGAATTGGCCGCAGCCCAAGACGATCACACAAGTGAGAAGTTTTCTTGGCCTCGCTAGTTTTTATAGGCGCTTTTTCAAAGACTTTGGATCAATTGCCGCGCCGCTGAATGAACTTACCAAGAAGGATGTGCCCTTTGTTTGGGGCGATGCACAACAACCGGCCTTCGTCATATTGAAAGATAAGCTAACACATGCTCCCTTACTCCAATTTCCTGATTTTACTAAGACTTTTGAGCTTGAATGTGATGCTAGTGGAATTGGTTTGGGAGTAGTGTTATTACAAGAGGGAAAATCCGTTGCATATTTTAGTGAAAAATTGAGTGGGGCTAGTCTGAACTATTCTACTTATGATAAATAATTATATGCGTTGGTTCGGACATTAGAAACTTGGCAAAATTATCTATGGCCTAAAGAATTTGTTATACATTCTGATCATGAATCCTTGAAGCATATTCGTAGTCAAGCTAAGTTGAATCGTTGTCATGCAAAGTGGGTTGAATTTATTGAGTCTTTTCCTTATGTTATCAAACACAAAAAGGGTAAAGATAATATTATTTCTGATGCTTTGTCGCGCCGTTATACTTTGTTATCTCAACTTGACTTCAAAATATTTGGATTAGAAACTATTAAGGAACAATATGTGCATGATGCTGAAATTAAAGATGTGTTGCATAATTATAGAGATGGTAGAACATGGAACGTAGGACTAACATCTTTAAATTCAAGATGTGTTGCATAAATTCAGCGGGTAAAGACCATGTTCTACCATCTCTACAATTCCGCAACACATCTTTAAATTCAGCATCATGCACATATTGTTCCTTACTAGTTTCTAATCCAAATATTTTGAAGTCAAGTTGAATCATTGAACAAAGGCGTGGAATGCAAAGTTGGCATATTCCAAAAGCGTCAGATAACCGTGGATGTGCCCAGTCTTGGTCTTTGAATTGCGAACCGGCAATCTGTTCAAAATCTCATAAGCAGGCATCAAGCTTGGCGTTGAAGGATTTCGAGTCCATCGATCTTGTCCATGGCGTTGGTGAGCTTGGTGTCAAACTCCCCTAAGCGTGTATCCGCGTCTTGGTACGGTGACCAAGAGCTCGGAGAAGTGGGCATGTAGTTCTTAGATTCGTCATTGTGGCGGGGAGGTTTCCATGAAGTATCTGTCATGGTTAGTCCTTTAAAAAGCACAGGTATATACTACGGAAATATGGCGGAAGGCACGCGTAATCCGTCAAGCAATATACGAAGCTCTTACAAGTTCTTACCAAACAGCAGGAAAAGGCGATGTTTTACCGCGAGGATCAGTGGGTCCAGAGATTGAACCGAGCAATTACCGGGAGTCGAGACACCACACGTGGAGAATATCTATGGAGCTCTGGGAAGGCTTAGCAAAGGGGTTAGCATTATCAAAACAACAATGCAAAAGTTGAAAGAATGCTCAACGACGGTACTTGTTACGGGGTAACCCCTAGGGGTGGCCCGATCTTTCACGAATTTCCACGGGAAACGAGGGGAAAGCGATGGACGGGGGAAGAAGGGATGAAAACCACGAACACACGCACACAAATCACGATACACGCCGATAACTCACGCCGGTGGCAGCGGTCCAACATAATCCTAGGATCGATTGTTGGTGACTCTCTCTCCACAACAGCGGGGGCGAGGTGCTTGGTGAGACCTTGGCGTGGGGGCGAAACCGAGAACCCAAGGCCTTGTACAACATGGGCGCACTAGGCAAGATCCAAGAGGAGGGTGGATAATAGGGTGCCCCTTGGTAGGAGCATGAGACCAATAGATTGAAAGATCCTCAAAGGGGTGTCCTTAATCTATTATTATCCAAGTCTAGGGTTTACAATAAAGGGTGGGGGCTATATATAGGCCAGCCACATAAGCGAGGTAGTTTGAACGAAAATGTAAAATAGGAAGAGTGCAGTGTTGCAGGCCAGGCCAGTGCGTTCAGGCTCGGTCGGGACCGTAGTGCAGTTGACCAGTAATACCGCTCGAGCGATAATGCCGTGGCGAACTGGAGCTTCCGTCGGAATCGCTTTGTGGCAGTAGGAGGCGGTATCTAACCACAGTAATCAGTTCTGGGCGATAGTAGTCGTCACCCTGGTTGGTTTCATACAGGCGTCCGGTGGTGGGGCAGTGGTATTGATGATCGATATTGGTGCTTTGATCCGTACCCATCAATGGTGGCGGTATTGGTTGCTTCGCTCTGGTTCCTTCGTCCTTGGTTCATTCTCTTAGTACTGATGATGCCAGCATGTGTTGAAGTAGCAAACCATCAAGGGTGTGTCGAAGTCACACAAGGAAGGAGGCGAGTTAACCTTGGCTTGGAGGAGCTTAGCTCGGCCGAGTCATTGGTCACTTGGAGGGCTAGGTGTTGTAGATGGAGGTGCGTCAAATGGGGCAGGCTCATCGACTCCCCACAGGAAGAGTAGTCCTCGACTCTTCAACCTTCTATGTATCTTACGCATGGTAGGGTGAGAGATCCTTGACATTGAGCGTCGAGCTCACAAGATACTTGGATGTTGGGATATCAATGATGTAGGCGTTGTTGTTGATCCTCTTTAGCACTTTGAGCGGTCCATCACCTCTTGGCTTGAGTTTGGAGTCGCGTTCCTTGAGAAGCGGTCTTTATAAGTGTATCCACACAAGTCGCCCTCTTCAAAGATCATCTCTTTCTTGTTCTTGTTTAGCCTTGATGCTTGGCGAAGGACTTGTTGCTCGATCCTAGATCTTGTGTCTTGATGGAGTTTCTTCATTGTTTGAGCACACTTGACAACGTCCATATTGTACGTTCATGAAGCGGTAGTGGAAGGATATCGGCCTTGATGAGAGCTCGAAACCATAAGCGATCATGAGCGGGCTCCTCATGGTGGTGGAGTGCTTTGGCGGCGGTTGTAAGCCCGAACTCGGCGTGTGGAATACATTCCTCCAGTCTTTAAGGTTCTTCTTTAGCAACACCGGAGGAGGGTGCCAAGGCTTCGATTAGCGACCTCGGTTTGTCCATCGGTTTGAGATCTGGCGGACGAGAAGGAGCTTGATGCGAGATTGGCCATGAGAGTCTTCAGTAGCTCATGAATTTGGCGTCGTGATCGGAGAGCGATTGTTCTTAGTACCGTGTATCGAATTATTTCCTGAAAAACAAATTTGCTACATGTGAAGCATCATCGGTCTTATGGGGCCGGAATGAAGTGTGCCATTTTGGCGATCCACTACCACAAATATAGAATCATGTCCATGTTTAGATCTAAACAAGCCTAACACAAAGTCCATGCTAATGTCAGAGCCAAGGTGCATGAGGAATAGGCAATGGCGTATAAATACCAAAGGGGGTAGACTTGGACGTAGCTTGGATACATGCAGTGCATCGTTGGACATGGCGCTCCACGTCGAGCTTCATCTTTGGCCAAAATTAGTGAGTGGACAACATGTCATATGTCTTGTCACGGCCAAAGTGACCCATAAGGCCTCCACCATGGGACTTTTGAAGAAGCAAAATTTGGAGAGATGACTTCGGAATGCAAAGCTTGTTTTGTTTGAAAAACCCTTATGCAAATAGAAATCATCAATCCCTTTGTCTATTGAACATCTTGCAAACATTGGTCCAAAGAAAGGTGGACGTCTAAGATTTGATGTCATCAAGACCCAAGACATTTACTTGACAGCGTAAGAAGGTTTGTGTTTTTGCGAGACAAAGCGTCCTACCACATTTTCTTTGCCCTTCTTGTATTTGACAATGTGAGGAAAAGACTCCATGAACTCAACCCATTTAGTGCCTTTTACTCAAATTGGCTTGTTAAGATACTTTAACGACTCATGGTGCGAATGGATGATAAATTCTTTGGGCCAAAGATAGTGTTGCCACACTTGAAGGACACGAACCAAGGCAAAAGCTCTTTGTCATAAATGGGGTAGTTTAGGCATGCGCCATCAAGTTTCTCACTATGGTATGCAATAGGGCGCCCATATTGCATAAGGGCGCCAATGCCAATACCACTAGCGTCACATTCAATTTCAAAGGTTTTGTGAAATCCGGTAATGCAAAGTGGTGCTTGGTGAGCCTCTTTTGAGCTCATCAAAGCCTTTGTTGTGCTTTTCCCCAAGCGAGCGTGATATTTTGTTTAGTCAATTCGTTGAGGGGCAACAATGGTAGAAAAGTCTTTCACAAAGCGATGGTAAAAGCCAGCCAACCCATGAAAACTACGAAGTTCACTTACATTGGTCGGCATGGGCCAATCTCGTATGTCCTTAACTTTTGAGACGTCAACTTCAATGCCATTAGAAGACACAACAAAACCAAGGAAAATCAGCTTGTCTTTTGCAAAAGTGCACTTTGGGAGATTAGCATAAAGATTATCATGACGAAGGATTTGGAGGACCTCCCTAACATGAGTAACATGCTCCTCTAGTGACTTGCTATATACAAGGATGTCATCAAAGTAAACAACGACACTCTTTCCAATGAGAGATCTCAAAATATGGTTCATGAGGCGCATGAAGGTGGATGGGGCATTTGATAAGCCAAAGGCATAACCAACCATTCATAGAGACCAAGCTTGGTCTTGGCGGTTTTCCACTCATCACCTTGACCATGCGAATTTGATGGTAACCACTCGAAGATCAATTTTGAAAATATAGTGGCTCCACATAACTCATCAAGCATGTCATCAAGGCGGTATAGGATGTCGATAACGCCGCGGTGATAGCATTTATTGAATGACGTCCATGCATAACTTACATTATCATCCGTTTTGGAACTAGAATAATGGGGACGGCGCTTGGGCTAGTGCTTACTTGGATCAAACCTTTGGAGCGAGTTGGTTGATTTGTTCTATCTCCTTTGTCTCTTCGGGTTTGGCGATGCAGCGGCCTTGATTTGAGAGTGGCGGCCGGGTATGAATTCGATCACGGTGCTCGATTCCACGAAAGGAGGAAGGCCATGAGGAAGCTCTTGGGAAATACATCTTGGAATTCTGCAAAATAGCCATCAAAGAAGGAGGAATTTGTCAAGTCATTAGTTCCTTGCGCTAGTCCCTTACAAGGACATAGTGCAAGATGGATGGAGTTGTTCACTTCTCTCATCTCACTTTTGGTGGCAAGAGAACACTCTTAGTTTTTCCACTCGAGTTTGGCTTGTGGCACTCACTCACTATAGTGTGGTTCTCTCGCTCACCACTCTTCTCACAAGGTGTGTTTGTGTATTAACCCTCGCTAAAGCCTTTGCATTGTCGCAATTATTTGGCTAGGAGTCATTGGTTGCAAAACACAAGTTTTCAAGCCATTTGAAGGTATAAGTGTTTGAGTGACCATCATGCAAAGCTTGTCATATTGCCACGTCCTTCCGAGCAACATATGGAACCGTCATTGGGACCACGTCATTCCACGTTTCCTTATGGGTCCAATCGAGAGCGTTACCAAGGCGGTGTGCTTGATCTTGACGGACCCTTGGTCATAGCCATTGTATATGGTAGGGGTGTTTATGCGGATGGAGGGTGAGGTTGAGTTTCTCACACAATTCCGTGCTTGCAAGATTGTGGCAACTCCTCCATTGATGACAACTTTGATGGACTTCCATTGATTCCGCGAGTTTGGAAGATGTTAGGCGTTGGTCTTCATTCTCATTGGCTTGGGTAGTTAAGACCCTTGTGACCTAGCGATGGACTTGCGTCATGCTCACACACAAGAAGGTTCTTGGTCCTCTTCAAATGTTGCCTTGTCATGGCTTCCTTGACCCTTGCATCAAACTCTTCTTCACTCAAGTATTCTTCATCGCCGTTGTCATGGATGAACAAAACTTTCTTTTTTCCACATCTGACCGACTTGTGTCCTTTGCCTCCACTTGTAGCATTCACCATTGAATGGTTGATCATCCTGTGTATTTGCCACTTGGGGTTGTTTTCCTTGAGGGTGTTGGTTTGAAGGAAGCTTGGTGGTACTTGGGGAGCTTCCACTTGGTGTTGTTGGAGTAGTGGTTGGTGCTTGCTTGTAGGTGAAGTCACGTCTTTGGCTTGTTGTACTTGATGTCCTCTTGCACTTGGCCTTCGGCCTTTGATGCGATGTGCACAAGCTCAACCATGTTGTTGTACTTTTGGAACTTCGGTGATCGTTTGATGGGATGGTTCAAGCCATTGAGAGCGTGCCATTGTTTGTTCATCTCTCTCTTCAATGTTGGCACGTATCATGTTGAGATCCATTTGTTTGAAGTACTCTTCCACGGTCTTTGTCCCTTGACTAAGCGTTTGAAGCTTGTTGAAGAGGTCACGCGTGTGAGTCTTGAAGGAACAAAGCGGGATCTCATATGGGCCTTCATATCTTGCCAAGTTGAGATTGGGCTCTTCTTTTGCCTCTCGGCGAGTTGGACTTGTTCAACCAAAGGTTAGCATACTCATCGAACTTCGAGGGATGCCATGGCCATCATCTTCTCATTGCTATAGTTGTGCATCTGGAAGATCTTGTCGACCTTGAGTTCCCAGAGATATTCTTGAGTTCATTAGGAACCGGTGAACTTGGGCATGGTGAATTTGAGCTTGCGAAAGTTTCTTCTCCATTGCGGTTCCGGTTCGCGGTTGCCATGATTTTGGCGGTCATCATCATCATCAGAGCTCATGTCTAGCTTGGTGATGGTTCTGCGTTCTCTTCTTGGTTGTTGGCGCTTTTGGTGGTGTAACTTGGTTTTGGCGACGAGCAGGGAGCTTGCTTTCGTGTTGTTGCCTTGATTGAGGGCGAGAGGAGGTTGTTGATCCTCACGGCGAGCTTAGAACTGCTCTTGTTCTTGATCGGTCTTGCCGAGAGCATTGTCTTGCGCCATGGCGAGGAGCGTCGAGCCGCATCGCAATAGAACATTCTTCTTCTTCTTGATGTGGGGGGGCTCGTCATGGTGATCATGTTGACCGGCGTGGGCGTTCGTAATAAACCGCCAAATCACGCCTTGGTGGATCTTCAAGTGCTTCACGCTTAAGCCCGGTGATCTTGTTAATCAACCGGATGGTTCACTTGTTGTTGAAAAGAACATGTCGATGGCGAGGGGCTTGGTGGTCCATGTGAGGTTGTTCTTGTTGAATCACAAAGTGCCCTTGGTTGTGGCGGTTAAGCTTCACGTCTTGGAGGTCTTGCGGAGGGTCACCCTCATATCTTGACCTTGCGGCGTGTAGCGGAGATGGTACCGCTTGAGAAGAGCTCATGGATTGAAGGGCCGGGTCCATCTAGGTGCCTTGAAGCGTGGCGAGGTGCACGCGATTCACTTGATGAGTGCGAGATGAGCTTAGTCGTATGGCGTGGCCTTACTAGCCCATCAATGAGGCGTTGAAGCTTCTCATCCGTTGAGGCGGCGCGACCAGAGCTTCATTTTGATGACCGAGGTTGTGTTGCATGGCATGCATTTGGCCACGGACTTCTTGACGGTTGTCTATGTTCTTGAACTCCACTCGGGCTTCGCTAAATTGTTCATCTTGGCGTCGCTCAAGAGCTTCTAGCAGTAGTTGAATTCTCCTCGGACCTTCAATGGTCCCATCTTGTCATGAATTGTGTGTAGTCCTCCAGGAGGTGGTGGTGGTTGGACGGCTCGCCATTCACATCCCACGATTCAAAGCCGACAAGGGTTGTATATGGAGAAAAAGGGTAGCAGAGTTAGCCTTTTACCTCACCTTGGAATTATATCAAACCAATTGCCACACAAATGGTAAACGAGCAGTAATGCAAAGTGAAATAGCGAAACTCACACACAAATATGCTACACCTCTCAAAAGCTTTTGGTGGAAGGTTAGGATTGTGGAAAACCAAGCAAGCGATCCAAGCAAGGTTATTGTTCTATGTAAAGAACCAAAGATCAA